>CM074291.1:846392-891392 GCA_037194245.1 Opsariichthys bidens | reverse complement strand
AATTTATATCACTCAATTCTGAGGGAAAAAGTCAGAATTGTGAGATAAAAACTCTCAATGACCTTTTTTGTGTTTGTTTCACACTTATTAGTATTCTAAAGTATTTAGATGAAGTCACTAAACTTGAGTAATGTAACGAAATACGTTACAAATGACTTTTTAAAGCATGTATTTTGTAATCTGTAGTGAAATACATTTTAAAAGTAACCCACCCAGCCCTGTCATTACATTTATTTATGTATTTATTTGTTTTGTTTTTATTTAAAATGTGTTATAATAATCAAAATCATTATTATATGATATTACAAATCAATTAAAAAAAAAAAAAAAAAAAAAAACCAAATCAATTAATTAACATGAAGATTCCTTTCTATGAAAAGCTCAGCAATTGTTGTGCAAACATTTCATAATCGAAGTATGAAAGTAGCGGTTTAATTCATTTGCGCGTTTCTTCAGCGCCTGTCCTGCGACGCTCTTGAATCACCTCAGCGCGTGCTGCGCAGTTCCGCGCCTCTATGACACTCTTGACGCATCTG
Organism: Opsariichthys bidens; assembly: GCA_037194245.1. Lineage (NCBI taxonomy): Eukaryota > Metazoa > Chordata > Actinopteri > Cypriniformes > Xenocyprididae > Opsariichthys > Opsariichthys bidens. Next base: position 890,856 of record CM074291.1, on the reverse strand, counting down.
TGTTGAGCTGCGCCGGAAGTGACCGGCGGCGTTGCGCTAGCAGTTCGCGCTAACCGGACCGGGACCGGCGGAACCGACACCGGACTCGAAACATCAGGATCCCACCGGGCCGAACGGATAGATCGCGCATTTAACCGAATCCGGAGTTTATCTGCAGTCGTTGTGGTGAGTTATGCGACTGGAAGGTTAAAAGATCGAATAAACCGCGAACCGGATCGGGACTCGAACCCTGTTCCTTATAAACCGGCCCCGAGACCCCTGACAGACCACCGGTGACCGACACCTGCGATATATCAGCGATCTGACCCGTTAAACCCGGAATAACAGACACCGACAGATTAAACAACCACATTTACATATTAATGATCCTCATTAACATATTCCAGTATTGCTCATGAATATTTAGTTTCCAGTAGCGTGACAACTTTTTAAAAAGTACCACGGTACGGTGGCCATATGTCAAGTTGATTTAATATAGTTGAATTAATTTACTTCTCTTGATAGTGAATATATGGATTTGTCTGTAATTTTACTCCGATTTGTACCCTGGTAAACTCTTAAATAGCTTTTGTTGTCGCAAATATCTCGCGATTCTTGTTCGACTTGTTTTCCCTCAGATTTTTTTTTATTCCTTTGTGGAAACAAGTGTCCATATATACGTGTTTAAAATATTGTTCTAACTAGATTTTTGTCTGTTTTGTTGCAGCGCATCACGTGCGCTTGAGAGGCTTTTGTTTGGGGGGCGTGGCCTGTTGGCTCCTTCCGACTCACGATTGGTGAACAGGTGAAATGATTTGCATGAGCGATTTATAAAATTCTCAGATGGTGTTTTCGTTAATAAGTTAGTTTGTCCGTCCTGTTTGAAGGTGCGTAGCCATCCTGCTGTGGCTCTGCGGGCGCGCAGTGGGTGGAGTCAGGCTCAGACTCGGGCTGTGATTGGCTGAGAGCGATGAGTGGGCTGACGGGGGCTCACGGGCGGCGGGCCGGGGGCCGCGAGCGGGGGCGTGGCGTGGATTCGTCGTGCTGGTTCGCCCCCGGTGCCCTACGTCGACTGTTCGAGCTGCCGGCGCCGGTTCTGTCTCGCCACCAGCTGAAGCGTTTGGAGGAGCATCGCTACAGCAGCTCGGGCCGCTCGCTGCTCGAACCCGTCATGCAGCGCTACTGGGAGTGGCTGGTGGGCAGAATGCCGCCCTGGATCGCGCCCAACCTCATCACCATCGTCGGCCTGGCGACCAACATCTTCACAACGCTGGTGTTGGTGTATTACTGCCCGACGGCAACCGAACAGGTACGGACGCGACCGCACTGATGTAAAAACCGTCGATTCGGACGATGAATTCATTTAATGGCGTGTGTGCAGGCTCCTCTCTGGGCGTATCTGCTGTGCGCGGTGGGGCTGTTTGTCTATCAGTCGTTGGATGCCATTGACGGAAAACAGGCCAGACGCACTAACAGCAGTTCACCACTGGGGGAGCTGTTTGACCACGGCTGCGACTCGCTCTCCACAGGTGACGACTGCACACTTTTAAGGGCCGTTCGCACAGGAGGCGTTGTCGCGCGGTGTATTTCAGCACATTTTTAAGTCCCATATGCCTATTAGCTGCCGTTAAGATCTTCTACATTTTTTTACATCTTTGTTTTTTAAATATTGTGGTGTATGATATAATTGTATACATATTAAATATATATTTTATCTAATATATTTAATAATACTTTGTATGTAATTTAATGTTTGCATAGTTTGTAATTTCTCAAATATTTCAAATAATTGATAGTAATAATGATTTGTATATTATATTTATATTATACACATATTTAATACATTTGTGTTTAATATATTTATGTAATACTTTAATGTAATGTTATACTTGCATAAATGGTCATTTTTAATTTGAATAACGTGTTAATAAAAAATAATGTAAATGATATAAAATACACGTACAATTTATAATTTATAATTAAGTATTTTAAATAATGTGTAGAATTAACATATTTAATATATATATTATTTAATAATACTTTGTAATTTAAATAAATGGCTATGCAAATATAACATTAAATATCTTTCTAAAATACATAATGTACATTGTAAATAGTGTATGTACATTTTAGATGCACATTTTATGTGTATATATAGTAAATTATACCAATAACTATTATTTAAAATGTATATTAATTGGTTAATAATAATCTCTAGTATATTATATTATATACTTATTGTATATTTGTATTTAATATATATTATTACTTTATGATGTAATCATCATATTTGCATTATTTTTTCATCTAATTAATATAAATTAACTTACAATATGTAATAAATTATTAATTGTTATGTTGTATATTGGTATTTGTATATGATAAATAATTAAAAAGTTGAAAGTGTATTATAATAAGAGTATAGTATATTAGATTAATTTAAGCGTTTTAATTTAAACGTGATTGTTTCTCATTCTCTTGACTTTCAACAGATTCCTGCAATAAACATCCACATATTTACGTTATGTTAAAAAGTAGTTTGACTTTTAAACCAGAAGGTGTCAGTAACGTGTCCTGTGTGAAAGGCATTCCCTCGACGTGTGGTGAGATGGTGTAACGCTGTGTTTCTCTCAGTGTTTGTGGTGTTGGGCACCAGTATAGCGGTTCAGTTGGGCTCTCACCCCGACTGGATGTTCTTCTGCTGTTTCGCTGGCATGTTCATGTTTTATTGTGCCCACTGGCAGACGTACGTGTCCGGTACGCTGCGCTTCGGCATGTAAGTATAACATCCATCCATGCAAACACCATACTTGCAAAATGACATTTTACGGTTTATTTTTGTGTTAAGGTGTGGCCGCATTTACCACTGTTTGACGAATTTTTGCTGTCTAAATATAGCCATTTGTACGGTGGCCGAGAGAGCTCAAGCGCTGCAAACAAAAAAAGCACATGCAAATAAAAAAAAACACATACAAATAAAAAAAACACATGCAAATAAAAAAACACATGCAAATAAAAAAAACACATGCAAATAAAAAAAACACATGCAAATGAAAAAAATACATGCAAATAAAAAACACTTGCAAATGAAAAAAACACATGCAAATAAAAAACACATGCAAATAAAAAAAACACATGCAAATAAAAAAAGCACATACAAATAAAAAAAAACACATGCAAATAAAAAAAACACATGCAAATAAAAAAAACACATGCAAATGAAAAAAATACATGCAAATAAAAAACACTTGCAAATGAAAAAAACACATGCAAATAAAAAACACATGCAAATAAAAAAAACACAGGCAAATGAAAAAAACACATGCAAATAAAAAAAACACATGCAAATAAAAAAAGCACATACAAATAAAAAAAAAACACATGCAAATAAAAAAACACATGCAAATAAAAAACACATGCAAATAAAAACCACATGCAAATAAAAAAACACATGCAAATAAAAAACATGCAAATAAAAAAAACACATGCAAATAAAAAAAACACATGCAAATGCAAATAAAAAAACACATGCAAATAAAAAAACACATGCAAATAAAAAAAACACATGCAAATAAAAAAAACATGCAAATAAAAGAAACACATGCAAATAAAAAAACGTGATCATCAGTTTGACAACACGTGCTGGAAATCCTCACAACACAAGCAAACACAAAAAAGCGCTGCAAATACACAAACCACAACGGAAATGTTTCAAGGGGACCCCAAAAAGTGACGGACCCTACTTGACAACAGCACAAACTAAAAAATATTCAAATATATTATGTAGGCATGAACTCCATGTAATGTGTTTCACTAACAGAAAAGTGTTTTAATATGTGGCATTGTTGTTCACTCATTCAACTTTAAGAGATGATCATTTAGTGGATGATTTAATAATATTCGTTCATCATCTGTTACTAATGTGACGTCATGGTAACGGCGCCTGAGGCGCTCGACGACCACAACATCTGTGAAAAACACTTTATTAAAAATAATAAATATATGAAATAATGTACAGCTGTTTATTTTTGTTTGCAGTTTTTATAGTATTTAATGATTGTGAACACATTGTGCACTCAAATGCCGTACACTATATAGGGATCAGTGAATGAGTGAAGGGGGAGTCGAACTGGTTTTGGACGCACTTTTTGGGGTCCCCCTTGAAACATTTCCGTTGTGGTTTTTGTGTTTGCATGTGTTGTGAGGATTTGCAGCACATGTGTTGCCAAACTGATGATCACGTTTTGTTTATTATTATTATTTGCTTGTGTTTTCTTATTCGCAGCTCTTTGAGCTCTCTCGGCCACCGTACATTTGACTATAAATTCATGCGAAAGATTTCCCTGCACAGATTTCACAATAAACTCACAATAGACAATTAACCTCTTTTGCACATGAAATTTTGATAAAGTGACCGCACCTTTAGTTACGGTAAGACACTAGAAGATAGATTTATGTATCTTTAACTCGCGTTCTCTCTAAATGAGTTTTTTTCTCCACTTCACCGGCACTTACATACACCAAAACTTACAGTTTTATTCCTGTCTATATTCTGAAGGATTTTACTGAAGGGTTTGTCCATATTTACACCTGGCTTGAAATTTTACAACATTTTAATAACACTTAAAATGAAGTGAAAATATTTAGTTTTTTTCTGACTTTTGACCGTATTTTCGGATTAAAAAGACAAATCCAAAATCCCCTCAGTAAAAATCTTCAACTCCAATATGTCAACACAATCAAACAAGATTTCCGAGCGTGGCTTCGTCCAATGTTCAGATTTATCTTCTGCAAATGTATGCACATTATTGCATATTTATTTAGATAATGCCTCACGTGCATATTTAAACTAATATTTCCGAAAATTGTGATTCTTACTGTAATCAGTCAGCTGGGTAAGTATGGGGATATATTATTTAATTTCTTTACCCTATTCATCGTTCCTGAAGGTTTATACTGTAGGTTGAATGTCTAACTGACAGTGTTTGAAGGTTGTTTTGTCACTGTCCCGCGGGCAGATTTGATGTTACAGAACTGCAGATCTGTCTAGTGTTGTTGCAGACGTTTACGGCTGCGGTCGGGCCCACGTTTTGGAACATAACGGTAAATCCAGCACCAAAAACGCCGCCTAACGAGAGCAATTGACCAATCAGCTGCCTGAAACACTAATGAACCGCACGCTTTCAGACGATTGATTCCAATCCAGATCCGATCAGCTTCCTGTGATACTGAAGCCAATCCTGCTGTGATTAGCGTGTGTGTGTGTGTGTGTGTGTGTGTTGTGTCTGCTCTAACACGGCTCTCTCCTCCGCTCAGCATTGATGTTACAGAAGTGCAGATCTTCATTATTCTCTTGTATTTACTGGCTGCTGTGGGCGGATCGGCTTTCTGGCAGTCTCGGGTAATTCACTCACACTTCAGACGCATCTGAGCTGCTCGCTAGAGCCTCACGATCGTAACACTGCCGATCAGAACAGCTTTAGCTGTGAGTGTGTGAATCAGAAATAATAACTGTCGATTTATTTGATCGCAGTCTCAGATGCCAGTTAGCGGGCATGACTACCTTTACATTACTTTCATAACTTTGTATTTTCTATTGTGTTGTAATATATTAAATGAAGTACAATATCGTAAATATTTACATTACATAATTTAGAATTTATATTTATACAGAATAATTAAACTATAATTTATATAAATGTTAAATGCTCTCTAGTGTAATTGTTACATTTTGCACAATGTGTGATTTTTCTCATTTAAATAATTAAATTGCAATGTAAATTTTAATGGATGTACATTAATTCCACATATTTAATATTATAAATATTTAAATATAGTATTAATGTGGTATTATATATTATTTACATTACATAATTTAGAATTTATACAGAGTAATTATTTGCATTAAACTGTATTACAATAAATAAATGCACATATATATAAATTATCCAATGCTTTCTAGTGTAATTGCTACATTTTGCACAATGTGTAATGTCTCATTTAATGTATGCACATTAATTCCACATGTTTAATATTTTAAATATTTAAATGTAGTATGAATGTGGTGTATTAATATTATATATTATTTACATGACATAATTTAAATACAGAGTAACTATTTACATTAAACTGTATCATTTATATAAATGGTAAATATATATGTGCATTTATTTAATATAATTGTTACATTTTCTCATTTAATGTAAATACATTAATTTTACATATTAATAAAGTACATAGTGCAAAATTAGAATGTAACTACATAAACTTTAATGTGTTCATAATAATGTACACATATTATAAAAGAATACATGAAATTACATTGTGTAAATTGTACATTAAAAACTATAAAAAATAAAACATTTTAAAATAATGACTTATAAAATGGTTATGAATGGTATTGTTCCTCATTCTCTTGCATTCAACAGATTCCCGTCATAAACGTCCAGATGAAAATAATTCCCGCACTTTGCACGTTTATCGGGGTGGTGTTCTCGTGCACCAATTACTTCAGAGTGATTTTCACGGGCGGCGTGGGGAAGAACGGATCCACGATAGCAGTACGTGCCTGAGCTGCCGTCTCGCTGACTTACACGGCTGTGTAATATTGTCACTTCACCAGCGTGTTTGTGTGTTTCAGGGTACGAGTGTACTGTCTCCGGTCCTGCACATCGGCTCCGTTATCGTCCTCGCTATGATGATTTATAAAAAGTCAGCCATCCGGCTCTTTGAGAAACATCCGTGTCTGTATATTCTGGCCTTCGGCTTCGTATCGGCCAAAATCACCAATAAATTAGTGGTGAGTGAAAGACGCCGGTGGATCTGACCTGCGCTCACTGAGGTTTTACTATTGTTAACATGCTTTTATTCATATTTTCTGGTTTTATTTTTATATTAGTTAAAGTTGTAGTAATGTTGTTGTTTTTTGGGCATTTTTATTAATTATTGTTTTTTTTTAACATATATAGTTTTTGTTCATTTTTGTTTCAGTTTTAGTTTGTTACTTTAGTACATACAAGTTTAAATAAACTACAATGAGAAACGTTGATTTGGCATCTAGCTCAAATAAAATATGTAGTGCCGCCAAATGGATTAGTTTGTATAACTTACGGTAGATGCGATTAATCGCAATTAATCAATTTTACAGCACTAGAAATACATTTTTATATATATATATTTATTTCGGTTAACTTTTATTTCAAGTTACTAAATTTTTTATGTTTCAGTTATTTGATTTCATAATTGGTTTTACGTGTCGTCAAATTGATTAATCACATAATTTACAAACTTTTATGTTAGATACGTTTAATCGAGAATAATCGATTTGACGGCAAGAAAAAAAGGTTTTATATATATATATATATATATATATTTAATTTTATTTCGGTTCACTTTTATTTTAAGTAGTGAAAATGTTTAATATTCAACGTTGATGTTGTTTTAACGATTTCAGTGGCAATACAGTCTTTAAAAAAAAAAAAACTGGATGGTTGCTAGGGTGTTGCTAGGGTTAGAAATGATTAGAAACGTTGCTTTGCCATCTAGCTCGACTAAAATCCGTTTGCGTTCGTTTTTTCTGCGTATATTTTATTTCTCACCCTGGCTCTCTCAGGTGGCTCACATGACCAAGAGCGAGATGCATCTTCACGACGTGGCGTTTCTCGGGCCGGGCCTGCTGTTCCTCGATCAGTACTTCAACAGTTTCATCGATGAATATCTGGTGCTGTGGATCTCTCTGGTAAGATCGCGCGATCTCAGACGCGGCCCGGAGCCTCGGCACGGCCGGTAATTGCGCTTTACTGTGTTTGTCCGTCAGATTCTGTCCCTGTTGGATCTGGTGCGCTACTGCGTGAGCGTCTGCAACGAGATCGCGTCTCACCTGCGCATCTGCGTCTTCAAAATCAAGCCTCGGCCGCCCGTCGAGTGACCTCTGACCCCGGGTTCCTCCTCTTCCTGCACTTTCATCCGGCTACTGTTACTCGTCTGCAGTTCTTCATCACCAGTGAACGAACGAACAAATAAACGAACTTCACCAAGTCACTTTTCTTTAGATGGTTATTTTTAAGAAGATAACAGATGTTGACACTTTTTGGATTACCCATGATGCATCGGGGCTCTGTTATCGTTTTAACTCGCATTGTAACGTTTGAATCAGATTAAACAAAGTCGCATCAGTAATGATTTCGTCGCTGCTAACGGGAAGGATTTGTTCTCGCTCGAATTGTTTTGTGTGTTTTGTTGGTTTCGTTCACCGCATCCGCTCCGTCTCAGTGTTTCTCTGAAGGATGTTTCTCTCGTCTTCTCCGGTAACGGAACCGCTTTTAGATTGAAAGCGCTTCATTTATTGGCTCGACCCCGAATCGGAGATTTTTCACGAACATGTGCCTGTTGAGTGAATCGCAAAACCAACATCGACGCTTCAGGCTGAGGTTTACAGAAGAACATTAGGAATGATATTATCTTCAAGAGCGTTTTGATTTTTAATGAAAATTTCTTTCTAAAATCGCATTACTGTAAGACAGTAATATAAGCATCCTGTATGGAATAAAAAAAAAAATATTTTGCGCTTAATGTAAAATTTGAATAAATTTGGTTTTTTTTGCAATGGAATTGGGCTTAAACGTAATAGTCCAGAATCCGCATCTTTTCTGAAATCTAATTTCTCATTTATTTCTTTTGATTTGGGGCTAAAATATGCCTTGCCGGATATGGTGAGATTTAGTTTGACTTTGCTTCATCCTGCGTTAAAAATCAAAATGCCAAGAATCATCGGTTTGCGGTCTCAGAGACGTTTAAAGGTGTTTTTCTGTGCCGTCAACAACTTCCTGAACGTTCTGAGCTGAGGTTGTGCGTCGAATTTCTCGAATCGGATGTTAATATTCATGTTCTTTTGTATGAGAAATCATCACTAAAGTTCATTACTGATGATGTTTAATCCCAAAGTGAGCGTGTGGAGTAACAGTCACGTGATGAATCGGTCTGTTAATCACTGCTGATTAGTGTGGATTTTTAATTATTAATATGTCACATATGTGAACAGTTGCCTTAAATATTGAGAATTGGAAAAGTTTGCATGTTGCATCTGGTTATTTTCCTGGATTTGTTTTTGTCTAAATGTCCCTCTCAGGCGAATAATATTAACAAAAGTGAATCATCGATGAATCGTAGTTTGTAGAAACGGCCAGCAAACAAACGTTAGATGACTTTTGCGATTGATGTTCTTAATGATCAAATGAATGATCTTTATTTGCAGATAACTAAAAACTGCTTTCCACGTGCAATTCAAACGCCTGTTGTTGTTACTTCTCGTCGAAGTTTCTCGATCTAAATACGTTTGCGATTGCCGAATGAAACTTTGTCTGTTCACACTTAATCATAAGCTTTGATTCTTTTAGTTCTTTGTCGCTTGTTGCCAAATCCTTTCTGGGAGTTTTTCTTTTCACTTTGAAATGGGACGACGGATGTAAGCACTCTTTAAATCTCGCAGATGGAAACGTCCAGTGTTGTTTTTGTTTGTTTCTCTGATGACATTCTCATCCAGTCAGTATTTACAGTGACGTAAACCGCCTGTTTCTGACTCTGTTGATTTGATTGTAACGTTGCTCTGATTTTTGAATAAAAGCTCCTGTAAAATAAAGATTGCTATATTTATGATAACTGGTGTTTTTTGTTTGTTTTGTTTAAGTACTTCAGCGAAAGTTCTAATTGAGACGATAGAATAGGCTACAAACTTGCAAAAATACACCTGGAATAGAACAGAATCTTTTGGAGAAAATAAAAAAAAAACACTCAAATAATAAAGCTACATAAAAAGTCATCAAAATTAGATGGAGATATAGAGATATACATAATTATGACGGTTGAAGTATCAATTTCTACTTTTCATGTCATGAAAAACATGTCTTATGGGACTGAAATAATAAATATATCATTGTAAACACAGTATGTTAGTAAAATACGTCTCTTTGTTTTCCTTCTATATATTTCACGGTATATATCGATAAATAAATTAAAAATGAACTGTTAATTTTTAAAATCTCAAACTGAGTGCGTAATATTTAGTCAAAATCGAAGTTTTACTGTCTTGAGGAGGATTTTACCCGCGCTGGCGACCCGCCAAAACGCTCCACTTCCGGGTTCTCCCCGCGGGTCTCGTGAGTTCGATCGGAAATGCGCGGCGACAACGGAAGGAAAACAGTAATAAAATAAACTGTAAATTCTGAGCGTTAAGCGATTAAAGAGGATATAGAAACATTCGCGAATGAGACATAACCATTAATAAAGTGTTTGAGGGGATTTAAAATGTCTTCGTTCAGACTGAGGGACGATCATCTGTTTGATTGACAGGTAAAGCTGACGGTTCATCATCGTATAAAATCATCATTAATCTAATTTATTTTCTTTAACTTCAGATCGATTTAAATGAGACATTAGCAGTAATACAGTAGCCAGTAAATGTCACTTTCTTTATCTGTAATAGAAAGCGAAACCAAAGAAATCTCTAGCGAAACATTTGCTTTCAATTTTAATGAATTATTAGACTTTTTGTTTTATTAAAATCTCTCTCTCTCTCTCTCTCTCTCAAAAAAAAAAAAAAAAAAAGCGTTAAAAATGAATATTCATATTCGGGGTTGCCATGAAACGTCAGCGAAATTTTGAAAAAAAGTTTATTAAAGAAAAGTCATTTTAAAAAGTCTCTAAAATTAGTTTACATATACATGCTGTATTTTACAATGCTGTAAAATACAAAAATCCACAATTATTATTATTATTTTTTTTTTTACAATTTCTTTCATTTGAAATTTTCCCTCAAGTTTCAGTGCGTGTGGATTGTTTTATTTAACGTTTATGTTGTAAAGATTTGGCCCGTCACAGGAGAAGTGAAAAGCAGAAACTCACCCAGAATACCCACGATGCTCTCTGCTGGAGCGAGAAGAGGAAGCGGCCGCTTCTAATGATACGCGGCGTGTGTTGCAGGAGCGCGGTCGGACATGTGGTGGTTTCAGGAGGGCTTGTGCGTCCTGCCCGTGGCACTGGTCATCTGGACCGCCGCCACCTTCATCTTCGCTTACATCACGGCCGTCGTACTGAGACACGTGGACCCGCTGGTGCCCTACATCAGGTGAGCGGAGCGCACGCTTCATCACGTGACCGTGTGACCTTTGACCTTTGACCTCTGAATGTGTTTTGTGTTGTGCTTGCAGCGACACCGGTACGGTCGCGCCGGAGAGATGCGTGTTCGGACTCATGCTCAACGTGTCGGCGTTCTTAGGTACTGAAACGGTACAGGAAAGTGTTGCGCAGTATCAAGACTCCTTGTAATGCTGCGTGTTCTCCTGCAGGTGTCGCCACAATGTACGTGCGCTATAAGCAGCTGCAGGCCCTCGTGGACGTGGACGACGCTCGTCTGCACCGCCTCAATAAGCTGGGCTTCGTCCTGGGCTGCGGCAGCTCCTTCGGCATGTGCGTCGTCGCCAACTTCCAGGTACGTACGGGTCAAAGTTCTTGAAAATGCGATTTTTCTGTTCGGAATAATGCGTGAATGTTAATGCGGTGATGTTAACCAGACAACAGAGAGTCGCTTTCAGATTCCAACTCTGCAAAAAGATGCGCAAATTTCATTGGTTGGCCAATTTTCTTCGCAATTGACACTTCGCAAACGGTTTGATTGACAGGCGATCTGACCAATCATAACCCCGAATCCACCATCTTGTTAGTAGATGAACGTTGGTGAACGTGAATCACGTTTGAAACAACATTCCTTCTGATGTTCATTCATGTTTATTTGATGCTATAAATGAACTAGAGATGATCGAGGAGCGACACATTAAACACACACTAGACGCTATTTACTGATTCAACTTCTTTAAAAAATGATGAAACCGTTTCATTCAGTGTCTCTTTGCTCCACGACGTATTTTTCACCGCGTGAGAACATGATGTGTGGCATGACTTGTCGGACGTAGCGACAGGGTTTTGCGAAGAGTCAGTTAGCTGACATGTGGACGCATTAACATTTTTTTATTCGCTATGGGCTTTTTCAAACAACACCAAATATTCAACAGTTTGGCATGAAAATTGGGTTTGATTTTTCACGTTCGGATTGAGTGTTCACACCAATACGTAAACGGTATTTCCATTTTCAGTGCGCTTTCAAAGAGCCTTTATTTATTTATTTTTTTTATTATTCACGCTGGTGTTTATCGAACAACCCCAAATCCAACGGAGAAAGAGCCACTTCCAGATTCTTTCTCTGAAGAAAAAGCGCAAATTTTACGGTGGCGTTGATGACACCGAACACTTCGTTTAAATACAGAAAATTTGCTCTGATTTTCCGATTCTGTTCGTCGGTCTGTCACGTTCACGACATGTTCGTGTCGATCTGAACGGTCGTTCATTCAAATGAAAACATTTATCGCGCTGAATTTTCGCGCCAAATATTCAACAGTTCGACATGAAAATTCTGACTTTTTTATTTTTTAATTGTGTTCAAACTGATACATCAAGGCGTTTTCTTGATTTTTTTTTTACGTTCACTATGGTTTTTCGTAGAACACCGCCACATACAGAGAAAGAGCCGCTTCCGGATTCGTCCTCTGCCGTTACGCTTCTCAAAAATCCACGAATCTCATTGGTTGGCCAGTTTTCAGTGCAGTACGATGGAAATTAAAACGTTCAACATTCAAATGAAAATGTTTTTGCGCTCTTTCCCAGAAAACCACTCTGTTCTCGATGCACCTGGTGGGCGCCGTGCTGACCTTCGGCGTCGGCGCGCTCTACATCTTCGTCCAGACGCTGCTGTCGTACCGCATGCAGCCGCACGTCCACAGCAAAGCCGCGTTCTGGACGCGACTGAGCATCGGCTTCTGGACGCTGGCGAGCATCGTCAGCAGTATCCTTCACCCGCTGCATGCTGGGAAACGTAGCGTTTAGCGTCGAATGCGGTCGGTTCCTTGACTCGCTCAGTGTTCGTGTCGTCGGTGATCATGTACGGCACTCTCCCCGGAGTGGAAGTCAACAAGAAGCTTCACTGGACGCCCGGAGAGCCCGTGAGTGAGACTTTCTGTCGCGACGTTTTGCGTGTGTCGAGCGCGTCTCTGATGCCGCTGTTTTTCAGGGTTTCACGCCGCACATCGTCAGCACCATTTCCGAGTGGTCTCTCGCGCTGTCCTTCATCAGCTTCTTCCTCACCTACATACGGGACTTCAAGGTAAGCGTCTCACGTCAGACGATATGCGCCTGTCGAACGTGTCCGACGCGTGTTTGTCTCTCCGCAGAAGATCAACCTGCGTGCCGAGGCGCAGCTTCAGAGCAACCACCTGTACGAGTCGCACCACCACCGGCCCGGTTCTGCCCGCGAGACGTCGCCGCTGCTCGCCGGGAGCATCTGAGCGCGGGACGGGGAGACTCCAGTAGACTAACATTTAAACAACGTTCATACAACCTTCACACAACCGTCTGAAACGCTCGAAATCTCGAGTTTGCTTCTGTCACTTTAATGCAGATATTGCTTGTTTTTCTTCTGTGAGTTTGACGACGAACTGCGAAGGTTTTGTATTTTTAATGCATTTTTATACCACTGTAAAATGTCATGATATTAGTGGGTAAATTTGAGGGAAAAACATTTGATATTTCACTCAATGAATCCATAAAATAAACTGACTTTAACTTCAATGAATAATGTCAACTAATGAGAATCATCGACAGTATTAAAAAAAACATACATACTACAGGAATTTGGAGGTTAAATGCGTTTAATTATCATGAAAATAATAAAAAATAAAAACACAGGCTTCAGTTTGTGTGAGAGTATAATATAGTTTCCCATTTTTGTTCTGAAATATGAGCTGGACGAGTTCATCACTTGATCTTTTATTACATTAAAACAGAATACAAATAAACAGCATTAAATATTCACCACTGATTGTCTGATGAAAGGCTTCTGGGAAAAGCGTGACGCTTACACCACGACGCCTCGCACCCATCCGGCCTTCATCCTCTCCTTCTTCCTCCTCTCGTGATACTCCGACACCTTCCGATGAAAGAACCCTACAGAAGAACGAGAACAATAAAGCTTCTTGTGTCGCTGCACGGTTCTTCAAAACAGTTCTTGTTTTGGGCTCTTTGTTTTTTAACAATAGAACAACCTTTTAGGAATGAAACAAAGTCATTTTGAACCATTCAGGGTCAAAAGTAATTGACCCTTTACAGTAATTTTATAAGTCCTGTTTAGGTTTTATTGTGAATTTTATACATTTGTTTTCCAGAACATTCTGGGAACATTGTTGTTTGGTTCCACAAATGTTATGATTTGGTTCCCAAAGAAAGAGCGCAAAAGACTCAAATTAACTTTAACAATGACTCATAAACCAACACAGCAAAAACCCCAGAGTTAAATCAACTCTGCTCATAGAACATTTGCTCCCTCTCTAAATAGTGTTAAAGTAACACTGAAGCAGAGTTAAAGTTAATGAGATGATTAAGCCATTAATTAAGCGATGATTGAACATTAATGATGAACGCCTGCTGTTAACAAGCAGAATCACTGAAGAATAGAGAAACACAAGAACTACAACTGAAGATAAAAGACATTCAATCTCTGAAGAGTGTGACTTTAATTCTATTTAGAGAGGGACCAAACGTTATCTGAGCAGAGTTGATTTAACTCTGGGGTTTTTACTGTGTACTGTGAGCGATTGAAGATGGTTAATCGATGGTATTCGCTGTTGTCGAAGCCGTCAGCCTGCAATATTCGTGTTTAACTTCATTTGTGAGGGAAAACTACATTATCCATGATGCCAATTCGACCAATCAAATGCAAAAATATCTATTTAGCTCCGCCCACCACAAGAGTCAATTTCGCTACGCTCTCAAAATACTTAAATATTTGAATATATACCTGAGATATTGTTATATATATATATATATATATATAAATAAACATTTTAAAGGAGAAGTTTTATATGTGTACTGTTTATAATCTGATTATGATGTTCACAATGCTTCATGGGATTGTAGTTCTTTCCCTCACGAACACCGTTAAGTTCACAGTCTTGTATTTTCAAAGACTGTTTTGCTTCTAATCAAAGTTGCGATTCTCCTCGCAGCTGGTTGG
Source organism: Opsariichthys bidens (assembly GCA_037194245.1). NCBI lineage: Eukaryota > Metazoa > Chordata > Actinopteri > Cypriniformes > Xenocyprididae > Opsariichthys > Opsariichthys bidens. The sequence goes on along the minus strand of CM074291.1, from coordinate 875,762 downwards.
TTTGGTTTACGGCTTATAACATTTTAACTAAGACTTTATTAAATCCATATGGCAGATGCGAACAGGAAAAATACTGAAAAAGTGAGCAAACCAAACCTCAGAATACATTACTTCCAATTGCGAATGATTATCCATTATTGTTTTGAAGTAAAAAGAAGAATCGGAGGGTGAATAAAAGAGGTTCTTTTGGAAGAAGAACCGTTGAGGATCCTCTTATTTCGAGAGAATAAGTGCAACTTTGTAAAGGTTCTCCAGTGATGTCAGACTGTAAAACATGTTCTGGACCAGTAGTTTGAGGTTCGAGTGCACTGATGGTGTCGAGCTGTTTTAGTACCATTAGGGTTGGGCTGCATCTCCTCCTCCTGGATGAAGAGATCGAACATCTGCGTCTGGATGAAGAGTTTGACGAAGTTCAGGTGTGATTTGTGCTCCACGGCCTTCAGGAAGCTCTTCTTCTGGAACTGCCGGCCGTTCCCGCAGTGCTTGACGTGTTCCGCGAAATGGCCCACGCTCTTGATGAAGACTGACAGGAAGGCCTCTGACACCAGCCGGTTCAGCTCGTCTGTAGCTGCCAGGACACACAACAACAGGAAGTTGAGCGGGACTCTTACGGGAAGTAGCAGTGATTACTGTAAGGCTGAACTCACTGGCGTGGCGTGTGCGCGCGGACAGTCCCGTCAGCAGCCCCTCCCTCAGTTTAGCCGGCAGGAGCGACTCCTCGTCGCCGATCTGAAATCACACACTCGTTACCGTCTGTAGGGCTTGGCCACGTGGTCGCTAGTGGTTGTTGGTGTACTGCCATCACCTCAAACTCCAATTATTTATAAAGCACTTCCAAAACCACAGAAATGGACCAAAGTGTTAAAATAACACTACAGTACTTCCAGATATAAAACAACAACATGAACCAACAACAGCAGTCTCAATAATCAGACCTACGCAAACGGCAAAAGCCAAGGAGAATAAGGACATCTTTGGACTCATGGTTGCTAGGGTGTTGCTAAACAGAGTATAACGTGTTCTACAGTTGCTAGAGTGTTTTTTAACATGCTATTATGTGGTTGCTAGGCAGTTCTGACTGGTTGCCATGGGGTGGCCATTAAGTTGTTGTGAGTGGTTGTTAGTGTACTGTTATCATGGTTGCTAGGGTGTTGCTATACAGTGGATAACATGTTCTACAGTTGCTATAGTGTTTTTAACATGCTGTTATGTTGTTGCTAGGCTGTTCCGGCTGGTTGCCATGGCGTGGCCATTAAGTTGTTGTGAGTGGTTGTTAGTGTATTGTTATCATGGTTGCTAGGGTGTTGCTATACAGTGGATAACGTGTTCTACAGTTGCTAGAGTGTTTTTAACATGCTGTTATGTGGTTGCTAGGCTGTTTTGGCTTGTTGTCTTAATGGCGTGGCCATTAAGTTGTTGTGAGTGGTTGTTAGTGTACTGTTATCATGGTTGCTAGGGTGTTGCTATACAGTGGATAACATGTTCTACAGTTGCTATAGTGTTTTTAACATGCTGTTATGTTGTTGCTAGGCTGTTCCGGCTGGTTGCCATGGCGTGGCCATTAAGTTGTTGTGAGTGGTTGTTAGTGTATTGTTATCATGGTTGCTAGGGTGTTGCTATACAGTGGATAACGTGTTCTACAGTTGCTAGAGTGTTTTTAACATGCTGTTATGTGGTTGCTAGGCTGTTTTGGCTTGTTGTCTTAATGGCGTGGCCATTAAGTTGTTGTGAGTGGTTGTTAGTGTATTGTTATCATGGTTGCTAGGGTGTTGCTATACAGTGGATAACGTGTTCTACAGTTGCTATAGTGTTTTTAACATGCTGTTATGTTGTTGCTAGGCTGTTCCGGCTGGTTGCCATGGCGTGGCCATTAAGTTGTTGTGAGTGGTTGTTAGTGTATTGTTATCATGGTTGCTAGGGTGTTGCTATACAGTGGATAACGTGTTCTACAGTTGCTAGAGTGTTTTTAACATGCTGTTATGTGGTTGCTAGGCTGTTTTGGCTTGTTGTCTTAATGGCGTGGCCATTAAGTTGTTGTGAGTGGTTGTTAGTGTGCTGTTATCATGGTTGCTGGGGCATTGCTAATCAGTTTCAGGTAATGCGTTATACAGTTATTACAGCGATTTTAACACATTGCTATGCGGTTGCTAGGGAGCTCTGGGTGGTTGCCAAGACACTGCTAAGTTGCAGTTAAAGTGCTTTTAGAAAGGAGGGATTTATTGTATTTTGCAGTATGGTTAAAGAGCGCTGAAGTGTTTGCTATGCTGTACTGGCTGGTTGCCAGAGTGTTGCTATGCAGTGACTTGTGTTTTGAGTGTTGTGGCTGACTGGAAGTACGAACAAACAGCGTCTCAGCAGTAATGAGACTCATGTGAAACCTCATGAGAATAAATGAAATCAGAGAGAGAGAATGTGTGTGTGTGTGTATACACACTTTTATTCCTTACATTGTGGGGACCAAATGTCCAACGCAAGTAAAACCAGTAAATCTTGATCTTGTGGGGACATTTTGTTGGTCCCCACAAGGAAACAAGCTTATAAATCATATAGAATGATCTTTTTTGAAAATGTAAAATAGCAGAACATTTTGTGTGATGGGTAGGTTTAGGGGTGGGGGGAGTGTAGGGGGACAGAATGTACAGTTTGTACAGTATAAAAACCATTACGCCTATGGAATGTCCCCATAAACCATGAAAACACAACGTGTGTGTGTGTGTGAGAGACTCACTCGTGTGATGAATCTAGTTTCTGCTCCAGCCGACAGATCAACAATCATCACCTGAGAAACACAAACCATCAACATGATTAAAGACTCGTTTTTTCATATATACACACTGATCCATAATAATAGTCGCTCCGACTGACGTCGCTGTGGTCCGTCAGCAGATCCAGCATGTTCTTCTGGACTCCCAGCAGGTACGGCGTCGGTGCCGAACACACGTCGATCAGAACGGTAGGAACGATCGATATGAACGTGTGCTGCCACACGAACGGATAGAGGAGAGCAGCGACAGCGTGAAGAACCTGAGAGAGAGTGCTGAACACACACACACACACACACACAGTAAACAAACTTAGATTAAAACAACTCCACTGAAGAAGTGGGCGGGCACTAATGCACTCTATAAAGCTGCTGAACTCTGATTGGCTGTGACGGTCACCTGAGCTCCTCTGAGATGAAGATGATTCGTCGCTCCATCACAGCGGCGGCGAACACCAGCAGCAAATCCTCATCCGTCAGGCAGCGGAAGAGCGACCGGAAATCCACGTGTTCCAGCCAGGAGTCGGCGGGCCGCGTCAGACTGATGATCTGAGATCAGATCGAGCCGTTATCTAAACCGCTTTACTGCGAGCGATAAGAGCTTCCGTGGTGATGCCTACCTCTGTTCCCGCCTCCGGGATGAAGCTGCTGATCCTGACGGTGTTTCCCGGCGCTGGCAGCGGAGCCTCCCGTAGGCTCTGCATGAACGGATAGATCATGGCTTTGGAGATCTGCCTGCGCTTCTCCACCTCGTCGAAGATCTGCACAAACAAACAACCTGATAAACTATCGATCCGTTTGTGCAGCGTTTATTCAAGGCCTGAGGAATGCGTTTCTTCACCTTTGAGAAGAGTCCGAAACACGCCACGTGGCTGATGATGCAGTACGCCTCAGGAACACGAGCGCCGCTGCCGCCCGGCTAATGAGACACAGATATCACTCATCAATCATCAATCAGGGAATATTGATATTAGATATCTCAACTGATGATTACCAGCAGCCTCCTGCAGTATCCGTTCCTCCTGCTGCCGTCCACTTCAGTCAGAACGAACGAGAACGTCTCACTGCGGAGAGTCAGACACCACCATCAACTTCACTCCTGACACTCAACATCTCACAGGAACTTCAACAGCGCTTTAAAGATGGTAAAACACTGTCAAAGTTCAAGAGGGTCACTCAGAGGGTCACTCAGAGGGTCACTCAGAGGGTCACTCAGAGGGTCACTCAGGGGGTCACTCAGGGAGTCACTCAGAGGGTCACTCAGAGGGTCACTCAGAGAGTCACTCAGAGGGTCACTCAGAGGGTCACTCAGAGGGTCACTCAGGGGGTCACTCAAAGGGTCACTCAGGGAGTCACTCAGAGGGTCACTCAGAGGGTCACTCAGAGGGTCACTCAGAGGGTCACTCAGAGGGTCACTCAGGGGGTCACTCAGGGGGTCACTCAGGGAGTCACTCAGAGGGTCACTCAGAGAGTCACTCAGAGGGTCACTCAGAGAGTCACTCAGGGGGTCACTCAGAGGGTCACTCAGAGGGTCACTCAGAGGGTCACTCAGAGGGTCACTCAGAGGGTCACTCAGGGGGTCACTCAGGGGGTCACTCAGAGGGTCACTCAGAGGGTCACTCAGAGGGTCACTCAGAGGGTCATTCAGAGAGTCACTCAGGGAGTCACTCAGAGAGTCACTTAGAGGGTCACTCAGAGGGTCACTCAGAGGGTCACTCAGAGGGTCACTCAGAGGGTCACTCAGGGAGTCACTCAGAGGGTCACTCAGTCACTCAGAGAGTCACTCAGAGGGTCACTCAGGGAGTCACTCAGAGGGTCACTCAGAGGGTCACTCAGAGGGTCACTCAGAGGGTCACTCAGAGGGTCACTCAGGGAGTCACTCAGGGAGTCACTCAGAGAGTCACTCAGAGAGTCACTCAGAGAGTCACTCAGAGGGTCACTCAGAGAGTCACTCAGAGGGTCACTCAGAGAGTCACTCAGAGAGTCACTCAGGGAGTCACTCAGGGAGTCACTCAGAGAGTCACTCATGGAGTCACTCAGAGGGGCACTCAGAGGGTCACTCAGAGGGTCACTCAGGGACTCACTCAGAGAGTCACTCAGAGAGTCACTCAGGGAGTCACTCAGAGGGTCACTCAGAGGGTCACTCAGAGGGTCATTCAGAGAGTCACTCAGGGAGTCACTCAGAGAGTCACTTAGAGGGTCACTCAGAGGGTCACTCAGAGGGTCACTCAGAGGGTCACTCAGGGAGTCACTCAGAGGGTCACTCAGTCACTCAGAGAGTCACTCAGAGGGTCACTCAGGGAGTCACTCAGAGAGTCACTCAGAGAGTCACTCAGAGAGTCACTCAGGGAGTCACTCAGAGAGTCACTCAGAGAGTCACTCAGAGAGTCACTCAGAGAGTCACTCAGAGAGTCACTCAGAGAGTCACTCAGGGAGTCACTCAGAGGGTCACTCAGTCACTCAGAGAGTCACTCAGAGGGTCACTCAGGGAGTCACTCAGAGAGTCACTCAGAGAGTCACTCAGAGAGTCACTCAGAGAGTCACTCAGAGAGTCACTCAGGGAGTCACTCAGGGAGTCACTCAGAGAGTCACTCAGAGAGTCACTCAGAGAGTCACTCAGGGAGTCACTCAGAGAGTCAACGGTTGGAGCAGTCAGAGATTCATAAAGAGATTTTATAGTCCGTGTTTGATGAACACACACACACACACACATCCTGCAGATGTTTGTGTGTTTTTCCATCAGCATCAGTGAGCAAGCGTGAAGATGCATATGTGGTTAGAGGCGAGCTGAAAGTGTGAAACAGGATGTGTTTAGTGCGTGTGCGTTTAGTGTGTGTGTGTTTACTGCGTGCGCGTTTAGTGCGTGTGTGTGTATGTGTGTACCTGCTGTACTCGGTCAGAGGCGCCCAGTTGATTCCCTCTGGAAAGCAGAAGAGATGAGCGGCCTTCATGCACTTCTCCTCTTCCTCTCGCTGCAGTCGCCCCATCACCTCACGCTACACACACACACAGCATTTGTGAGAACGAGAGAGAGAGAGAGAGTGTGTGTGTGTGTGTGTGTGTCCGCTCTGACCTTTGGGAACTGGTATGTGATGTGGGGCTCATAGCCGTCCTCGTTCCTCCTCTTCCTCAGACTGACCACCAGCAGGTACTCGAAGAACAGCTGGCCCATGTGACTGCGCTCTCGTCGCGTCAGAGGCGTCGCGGCCGGCCTCAGAGGCGGTCCGGGGTCGGAGGCGCTCCGCTCTGCAGCAGCACACACACACACGACATTTAACAACAGACCTGAGAAACCACAGTCGGAACAATGAGGAGGTGCGACGCTCACAGGCGCTCGTTGTGCTCCGACCTCAGAGCGCTCAACCACCAAACAACAGCAGCTGAACAGACGGACTCCCGCTCAATCTCAGCTCACCGTCAGTGCCAGTCATACATGATGTTCATGTGATCCTCATCTCCATCAGGTTCATATTCAGAGTCTCCACGAGTCAAAGTGAAATCAGACAAAAACTGCTGTTGTGACACTGTCACAAATATATGTATTATGAATATTAATATATATATATATATATATATATATATATATATAAACTTTACAAATACATATTTTATATTATAATATTAATTATATGAATTTATAAATATTTTGAAATACTTATGAAAAAATATATATATTTTAATAAATATAAATATATATTTGTTTCATTATATATGCATATATTATATATAATATGCATTGGGAAATACATTTTCTAAAATATTTCAATGTTTTGTATACACTTTTATACTTCATTATATTTTTTAAAAAACATTTAAACAAAAAATAACACTTGTTTAAACACTAATATTACATTTAGATAATATTTATTAATATTTTAATACATAAATCATTTAAAATAATTTTGGAATAAATGCTTATTTAGGAATACTTAATATTTTAAATAAATAAATACATTAAATAAATTGAAAATAATAAAAATATTGGGTTAGGTATAAGTGTATATACAAATATTAAAATGATTATTAATGAAACACTTTCTGTTGTTGTTACACATTATATAAATTATTAGGGCCTAAAATTAACACTCGCCAAACGCGAATAAAAACATGCGTTGACGAGTTTATGAAACAATCAGTCACGCAGTATCATTTTTATTAATTCTAACAATGCAATTGTTAAGAAAACGAACGTAAACAAACGTGAAGGACACTTGACGAGTTTAAACCTTGAACAGTAAAATATTCAAGCGCAAAAACACATTAACGGGATTCCTTACCTGAACCGACAAACATCACGTCTGAGTAACTGAACGTAAACTGTCGAGAAAGATGCGAGCCGCTCTTAAAGTGACAGTAACCCAATATTCCAGCGGCTGTCTGTGTTTTAATGTTAATCAAAACAACGAACGACAAAGAAAAATAAATCGCGAACAAACAGGAAAATTCTCTCAAGTCGCCGGGCATTGGCAGGTGTGGCAAAAAGTTAGTTTCAGCCCCTGAATCTTAGCATTTATTACACATCCACGAGTCTGTAATGAGAGAGACTCACTGGTTCTGTGGAGCTTCTCCTGAAGCGTCGAGAACATGGAGCTGAACTTCTTCATGGCTCCGTGATCCACGTCTGACCGACACGCCAGGATATCAGCTACACACACACACACACACACACACAGCTAGATGTTTATCAACATGCTGGAAAATTTTTAGGAAATTCAGGGCTGAATCATTTACCACTTTCATTTTCATCTTTAACGTCCAGATACAAGAGGTCAAACAAACAGAACAAGTGTGTGTGTGTGTGTGTGTGTGTGTGTGTGTGTGTGTGAGAGAGCTACATTAAGGGGCCAGAATTGTCCCCTTTATACAATAAAACCAGAACTTACCCTCATCTGTTCCCTTATTCAAAAGACTACAAAAAGTTACAAAACAATGTTTAAAACCATAACTGTGCACCAGTGGAAACACAGCGTTTCATATGTGTGTGTGTGTGTGTGGAGTTTGTACTCACTGTCGGACGGAGTGTGTGGTTGTCGAGTCCTCCACTTCTCTCTGCTCATCTCTGATTCTTCTGAATCTCTGATGAAGCGCAGACCGATTGTCAGTGATTCTCAGCTGCGCGCAAAACACGTGTTCAGCCGAGGGGCGTGGTCACCGCGCTAGGCCACGCCCACATCTAAATCAAATAAATGATTGTGGAATATAATTATATCAGACTTGAAGTTTTCAAAGTTAAGTATTTTTTTTGTATTTTCTGTGTATTAAGCTACATTGTATTTATTCGTTTGAGATGTTTAAGAATATGTCGTTGTGTTTTATTTCAGCAAACAAAATTGTGTGTTCACAAGTTGACAAGACGTTTCGGTGTTGATCAAACCTCACGTGTGTTTGGCGCCATCTAGCGGTCACAGACAAGAACACCTCTCACAACTGATTCTGATTTAGTCCGCTGGTTTGTTTACATCAATAAACATCTTTTTCACAGTCATTTCATTCATTATTCATAAATATATATGTCGTATATTAAATGGCGTAGGTTTCTTAAAGGGACAGTTCACCCAAAAACGATTTTTTATCTACTCACTCTGATGTTGTTCTAAACCTGCTTGAGTTTCTTTTTCTGTTGAATACAAAGGAAGATATTTGGAAGAATGTCAGTAACCAAACAGATCTCGCCTCATAGTATGTATTTTTCCGTATTCTATGGCGGTAAACGGGGGGCGGGATCTGTTTGGTAACTGACATTCTTCCAAATATCTTCTTTTGTGTTCAGCAGAGCAAAGAAACATAAACAGGTTTGGAACTAATTGAGGGCGAGTCGATGATGACAGAATTATAATTTTTTGTGTGTGTGTGTGTGTGTGTGAACTGTCACTTTAATGTGTCCGTGTCCACTAGAGGTCAGGATTTGACCTACATTCGGTAGTTTGACCTAACTACACACTGAACCCGCGCTGGAAACTCCGTTCACACGATGTCGATTCACTCCTTCAAAACATTCCCTTCGGTTTCACTATTTTAAAATCCACGCACTGTTTGATTTAATTTCATATTTGTAAACACGGAGAAAGTCGGTCGCTTTACGTGAGAGTGACAGTCGTCACATCCAATCACACGCTGAGGACTGTGAGTCAGTGCGAAGATGACCAATCAGAAGTTCGTTTTAGGATCATATGGATGTGGACGTGCAATAGGGTGTGAGGAGGGCGGGGTCAGGTCAGATAAGTGATGTTTTGTGTTTCGGCGGATGCGTTTCTTCTCACGTTATGATCGAACATGAAATCTAAAGTAGCGATCAGTAAATATATATTTGAACACGTTTCTAACGTTTAATTGGTTTGTGTCTTAATGGACATTGCCTGAAGTGATCTGAAGGTGGGTGACTAGTTTTGACCATTAAAAAATAAATCGGTAAAACATTATATTTGTAACATTGTTCTAAATATTGCTCTATGTTTAACACTAATGCAATACAAATTCATCTGAACGTGTTTGTTATTCGCTGTGTTCATGTTTAGCTCTCGGTCACGTGGTGAAATTATACCGCCAAAGGTGCTGTTTCAGTGAAGGATCATGACCTAAATATTATATATATTATATAAGTTAGATTTTAAGATTTGTATTAATTAATGCACATAAACCATGCAAATGTCATGCCATGGACATTTCTATATTTACCCTGGTAATACCATGATTTGGACCTTTATGATACTATGATTTCAACCATGTCATTAAAGTAATACCATGTTTTTGACATCTAAAATGTTAACACAGTTTTTGGACCTTAGCATGATGGCAACGATGACATTTACCATGGTGTTACCATGTTTTGGGCCTTATTATAATGGAAACAGCATGGTTTTGAGATTTATTTTTATTATTCCGACCTTATCGTGATGGCAACACCATGTTTTTGACGTTTACCATGGTAATACCCTGTTTTTGACCTGATCGTGATGGAAACACCATGATTTTTTTTACATTTACCATGGTTTTACCATGTTTTGGGCCTTATTATAATGGAAACAGCATGGTTTTGAGATTTACTTCCGTAACCTTCGGTTTCCAACCTTATCGTGATGGCAACACCATATTTTCGACATTTACCATGATAATACCCTGTGTTTGACCTCATCAAGATGGAAATGCAATGGGTTTTTTTTGCATTTACCATGATAATACCATGTTTTGACCTTGTCATGATAGGAATGCCATGTTTTTGACCTGATCGTGATGGAAACACCATGTTTTTTTACATTTACCATGGAGTTACCATGTTTTTTTTACCGTATAATGATGGCAATGCCAAGCTTTCCCTTAGTAATACCATGTTTTTGGACCTTACTGTGATTGTAATTCCATGTTTCTATTCATTTACCATGATAATACCATGTTTTGACCTTGTCATGATAGGAATGCCATGTTTTTGATGTTTTTTTTTACATTTACCATGGAGTTACCATGTTTTTTCACCGTATCATGATGGCAACGCCATTGTTTTGACATTTGCCATGATAATACCCTATTTTCTATCTGTTTTTTTTTTTAGCTTTCCCTTAGTAATACCATGTTTTGTTTCTGTTCATTTACCATGGTAATACCCTGTTTGGGACCTCATCGTGATGGCGAAGCGCTTCTAATCAGAGTCTGTTTGAACGGTTCTGTTTCAGACCCGGAAGCGTTCGGATCCGTCGTCATGAGTCACCGCACCATCCACCTGTTCCGTAAGGGCCTGCGGCTGCACGATAACCCCGGCCTGCTGGGGGCGCTGGCCTCGTCCGCCGCGCTCTTCCCCGTCTACGTGCTGGACCGCGCGTTCCTGGAGGGGGCGATGCGCGTGGGCGCGTTACGCTGGCGCTTCGTCCTGCAGAGCCTGGAGGATCTGGACGGCCGTCTGCGGGCGCTCGGCTCGCGGCTCTACGTGCTGCGCGGGTCGACGGCGGCGGTCCTGCGCGACCTCGTGACCCGCTGGGGCGTCACGCAGATCAGCTACGACGCGGAAGTGGAGCCCTATTACGCCGACATGGAGCGGGAAATCCGGGCGCTGGCGGAGGAGCGCGGACTCCAGACGCGCACGAGCGTGTCGCACACGCTGCACGACGTGGAGAGGTGCGACGCGCGACGAGGTCAGACGTGAACGAGCCGGCGTGCGAGCGCACTGACGCGTGTTTCTCCTTCTCTCCAGGATCGTGCGGGCCAACGGCGGCTCTCCTCCGCTCACCTACAAGAAGTTCCTGCACGTTTTGTCCGTTTTGGGCGAACCGGAGAAGCCGGCCCGGGACGTCGGCGCCGAGGACTTCCTGTAAGAGCGTCTGCGTGTGTGTTTCCAGGGTCGTGTTGTGTCTGGCGCTGCTCTCGTGCGAGCAGATGCCCGCTTCGGACTGCCAAGAGCGTGTGGGAGTGAAACGCAGACGGAGATTCTCAGTGAGGCATGATGGGAGAATCTGTTGTTGTGTGTGCAGGAGATGTCCGACCCCTCCGGATCACGAGCAGGCGTACGGGGTCCCGTCTCTGGCCGATCTGGGTCTAGAGGTGCAGTCGGAGGTCCTGTGGCCCGGCGGAGAGACGCACGCCCTCCAGAGACTCGAGAAACACTTCCAGAGCCAGGTGTGATTCATCACTGATTCGAATCTTTTGATTCTGATTCGTTCACTGAATCATTTGTTTCTGAATCAGCGTTTCAATTCTGAGCGAATACCGAAACTGTTCAAAATCATGGTCGGTAATTAAATAAAGCTAAAATCTGAATATTAGACGAAGAGCTTAAAAACACAGGGACGTTGTCGTAAACTTAATCTAAAACTGTTAAAAATCATAAAGTAAATAGAAATTTAAACGACAATTATAAAGGCAACTAACGGAAATAAAATAGTACTAAAATGACTAAAACTGCAAAATAAATTAAAGCTTAATAGAAATATGTCAATTCCACGCATCAGAGTTATCGTTAACTAAAACCATTGAACATTAATTTTGGTGCAAAATAGAATTTTTATCTGAAAAACTGAAATATTAAAAATTATGCAAGAAATTCAAATAAAATCAGTTTAAGCTGAAGTACTAAATTTACTCAAATCACAGCTGTATCAAAAACAATTAAAGAAAAATGCATAAAAACTAATCATAATAAGCTTAACGTTTAAATAAAATCAAAATGAAAACTGAAAATATTAAAATAAAAGCTAATTCTAAAATATTAATAATTACTATAATAGTTAGTGTTGACTTTGATACCAATGAAATATTAAAAATGCGACGCTTTGAGCGCGGATTCATAAACGTCTCTGATTGGCCGTTGATTTCAGATACGTCTGTGATTGGCTGCCACGATCAGCGCTTCAAAACATCAGCGAGCGCTTGCACGGATTCACACGGGAGCGTTTCATAGCAACTGACTCGTATGAACGGAAAATATCAATGCACGAATCTGATTGGTTCGCTTCAAAGCACAGTGATTGAGGAGTGGAGGTCACGTGATCTGATCTCTCTGTAGGGATGGGTGGCGAGCTTCTCCAAACCGCGGACGGTGCCGAACTCTCTGCTGCCCAGCACCACGGCTCTCAGTCCCTACTTGAGTCTGGGCTGTCTGTCGGTCCGAACCTTCTACCACAGACTCAGCAGCGTCTACGCACAGGTCAACACACACACACACATGCTCACTACAATGGAGCCAAATAAGCAGCTACTTGAAGCACACTACATAGGGAGCAGCTGATGTTAGCATGTCGCTAAGCTAATGACGAAAATATTAAAATAAACACAAAATACACAGATATTATGTGAGGTATTTTTTAATGAATGTATACTATATTGTATTAATACTCTTAAGATTATTTATAATCAACACTCAGTTAACGTCCATAGAGACTGGTGTTAGCATGTTGCTAAGCTAATGACAAAAATACACACATATCATGTGAAGTTGTGTATTTTTAATGAGATCGCAGTATATTTATAATCGGCCCTGTTTATTCCAGCTAAATGATGTTAGCATGTTGCTAAGCTAACTACTGGATACACAACTATGAAGCGCAAACACGAGTATTGTTTGAAAAAGAGGTGAAACATTTTTTTTTTTAACTTTCCGTTACTGTATTTACTATTTTAATATGTAAAATGTGCCTTTCTCTTTAAAATTTCACTGAGTTTTTGTACAAAGGAAGCTAAAATTAGCACCAACGGCCATTGTAACGCAACGCTAGCGTATCGCTGCTGTTATCAACGCATACCATTTTATTTTATACACTGTTGTATTGTCACATGACCTGCTGGTGTTGCATATTTACTTCAGTTATCAGTCCATGATATCAATTGTGTTTTGCATTTTCATTCAGTTTTCAGTAAAATTGTTGTTCTCTTCACTGACGTTCTCCCTCTGCAGTCGAAGAACCACTCGCTGCCGCCCGTGTCTCTTCAGGGCCAGGTTCTGTGGCGGGAGTTCTTCTACACCGTTGCGTCAGCAACGCCAAACTTCACGAAGATGGAGGGAAACCCGATCTGTCTGCAGATCGACTGGTACCACAATCCGGAGTCTCTGGAGAAGTGGAGAACTGTAAGAGAAAGTGCGTTTAGCATCTTCACTCTGGGTTTTGTGTGGCAGCAGTAACGTTCTCTGTTCTCCGTCTTCCTCCTCAGGCCCGCACGGGTTTCCCCTGGATCGACGCCATCATGACCCAGCTGCGTCAGGAGGGCTGGATCCATCACCTGGCGCGTCACGCCGTGGCCTGTTTCCTGACCCGCGGAGACCTGTGGATCAGCTGGGAGGAGGGCATGAAGGTGCTTTTGGTCTTTTGCGTGTGTTTGAGTCATGCATACCGGTATCTCAGGTGACTCCATGTCCATTCTCAGGTGTTTGAGGAGTTCCTGTTGGACGCAGACTACAGCTTGAACGCCGGTAACTGGATGTGGTTGTCCGCCAGCGCATTCTTCCACAAATACACCAGGATCTTCTGCCCGGTGCGCTTCGGTCGTCGGACCGACCCGCAAGGACAGTATCTGAGGTATGTTCACGACGCTCTGCTTTCACTCTGTCCTCACCGTTTAATATTCATGATGTTCCGCAATCGCTTTACCACATCCATGCCTATTAATATTCATGATGTTCTGCGTTCGCTTTGCCACACCCACTGGTGTTTAATATTCATGATGTTCTGCGTTCGCTCTGCCACACCCACTGGTGATTAATATTCATGATGTTCTGCATTCGCTTTGTCACACCCACTGGTGTTTAATATTCATGATGTTCTGCGTTCGCTCTGCCACACCCACTGGTGTTTAATATTCATGATGTTCTGCGTTCACTCTGCCACACCCACTGGTGATTAATATTCATGATGTTCTGCATTCGCTTTGTCACACCCACTGGTGTTTAATATTCATGATGTTCTGTGTTCGCTCTGCCACTCCCACTGGTGTTTAATATTCATGATGTTCTGCGTTCGCTTTGTCACTCCCACTGGTGTTTAATATTCATGATGTTCTGCGTTCGCTTTGTCACTCCCACTGGTGTTTAATATTCATGATGTTCTGTGTTCGCTCTGCCACTCCCACTGGTGTTTAATATTCATGATGTTCTGTGTTCGCTTTGTCACTCCCACTGGTGTTTAATATTCATGATGTTCTGTGTTCGCTCTGCCACTCCCACTGGTGTTTAATATTCATGATGTTCTGTGTTCGCTTTGTCACTCCCACTGGTGTTTAATATTCATGATGTTCTGTGTTCGCTCTGCCACTCCCACTGGTGTTTAATATTCATGATGTTCTGTGTTCGCTCTGCCACTCCCACTGGTGTTTAATATTCATGATGTTCTGCGTTCACTCTGCCACTCCCACTGGTGTTTAATATTCATGATGTTCTGCGTTCGCTCTGCCACTCCCACAGGTGTTTAATATTCATGATGTTCTGCATTCGCTTTGTCACACCCACCACTGATTAATATTCATGATGTTCTGCATTTGCTTTGTCACACCCACCACTGATTAATATTCATGATGTTCTGCGTTCGCTCTGCCACACCCACTGGTGATTAATATTCATGATGTTCTGCATTCGCTTTGTCACACCCACTGGTGTTTAATATTCATGATGTTCTGTGTTCGCTCTGCCACTCCCACTGGTGTTTAATATTCATGATGTTCTGCGTTCGCTTTGTCACTCCCACTGGTGTTTAATATTCATGATGTTCTGTGTTCGCTCTGCCACTCCCACTGGTGTTTAATATTCATGATGTTCTGTGTTCGCTCTGCCACTCCCACTGGTGTTTAATATTCATGATGTTCTGCGTTCGCTCTGCCACTCCCACTGGTGTTTAATATTCATGATGTTCTGCGTTCGCTCTGCCACTCCCACTGGTGTTTAATATTCATGATGTTCTGCGTTCGCTTTGTCACTCCCACTGGTGTTTAATATTCATGATGTTCTATGTTCGCTCTGCCACTCCCACTGGTGTTTAATATTCATGATGTTCTGTGTTCGCTCTGCCACTCCCACTGGTGTTTAATATTCATGATGTTCTGCGTTCGCTTTGTCACTCCCACTGGTGTTTAATATTCATGATGTTCTGTGTTCGCTCTGCCACTCCCACTGGTGTTTAATATTCATGATGTTCTGCGTTCGCTTTGTCACTCCCACTGGTGTTTAATATTCATGATGTTCTGCGTTCGCTTTGTCACTCCCACTGGTGTTTAATATTCATGATGTTCTGTGTTCGCTCTGCCACTCCCACTGGTGTTTAATATTCATGATGTTCTGTGTTCGCTCTGCCACTCCCACTGGTGTTTAATATTCATGATGTTCTGCGTTCGCTCTGCCACTCCCACTGGTGTTTAATATTCATGATGTTCTGCGTTCGCTCTGCCACTCCCATTGGTGTTTAATATTCATGATGTTCTGCATTCGCTTTGTCACACCCACCACTGATTAATATTCATGATATTCTGCATTCGCTTTGTCACACCCACCACTGATTAATATTCATGATGTTCTGCATTTGCTTTGTCACACCCACCACTGATTAATATTCATGATGTTCTGCATTCGCTTTGTCACACCCACTGGTGTTTAATATTCATGATGTTCTGTGTTCGCTCTGCCACTGCCACCGATGTTTAATATTTAAGATATTCTTTGTTGTGCCAGTGTTTAATATTCATGACATTCTGTGTCGGATCTGCAGGAAGTACCTGCCCGTGCTGAAGAACTTCCCCTCGCAGTATATTTATGAGCCGTGGAAAGCACCTGAAGACGTCCAGCTCAGCGCCGGCTGCATCATCGGTACGCAGAGCCGCTAACGCTCACTAACCCGTTGCTGCGAATGTCTGAACCGGTTTAGTAATGTTCTGACCCGTGTATGTGCAGGGAAGGACTATCCTTGTCCCATGGTGTGCCACGCAGAGGCGAGTCAGAGGAACCTGGGTTTGATGCGTCAGGTGCGCACCGAGCAGCAGAAGACAGCAGAACTCACGCGAGGTGAAACGCGCACCCGTTTGAGCATTCACACTGAAAACAG
This sequence comes from Opsariichthys bidens, assembly GCA_037194245.1. Classification (NCBI taxonomy): domain Eukaryota; kingdom Metazoa; phylum Chordata; class Actinopteri; order Cypriniformes; family Xenocyprididae; genus Opsariichthys; species Opsariichthys bidens. The sequence continues at coordinate 859,496 of CM074291.1, read as the reverse complement.
CATCATAAATACTGATTCGGTTGGATCTACTTGCAGATGTAGCAGATGACCCGATGGAGGCGGGGCTTAAGCGTGAGCTGCAGGAGGAGGAGGAGCTTCTCGAGGGGGCGGAGCCTCAAAGCACGTCGAAACGTTTTAATGGCGGCACTGATCATCAGCCCCGCCCTTGCAGCTGGACGCCAGAGACTCTACGGCTCAGCGAAGAGGTCATGTGACTCGAGAAGAGCCTCACTTCCGGTTTAACGTGTCCGTGTGAAGTCGAGAATCATTCTGACCGGAGTCACACGTCGCAGTCCTGAGAGCATTTGAGCTGTAATGGTCTGTCAAACAAACATACTGGGTGTTCGTCGTGTTTCTGGTGTCTTTCTCTGTTCATGAGAGATTTTGTGAACCAAATAAGGTCGTTTATGAAACTTGAAGGTCTTCCTGATGCACATTTGTTCGTCGTTCATTCAATATCATGTCCATGCTATGCTAAATATCAAATAAATCATTTTGAAATGAGCTTTGGCATGTTAGTAAAGTTTTTTTTTTCATACACATTCATAGATTTCATTGGATTTAATTTAAAACTGGAAATAAATACTCATTTTAGCGTGCAAATTTTGGTTTGAAATAAATTAGCATTCTAATAAAGACATGTTTTTGTATGTGACATCATACTGTTTGACAAATTATTCAATACAAGCCACAAATATTCAGCCAAAATCAGATTATATATATATATATATATAAACTACTTAAATCTTCAACACTTAAAATAAATGTGAAGAGGTTTTGACTGACTGGCTCTGTGACGTAAGAAGACGTAAGGTTGAAGTAGCCAATCCTACTATGGCGAAGGCTGCGCTCATGAATATTAATCAGGCTGTGCAAGACGTTCCTTGTTTGTTTTCTCGGAGCGTCCAGTCACGTAACAATTGCTGTAGTCGATACGCCTCTTTTTCAACCAATCAAGTAGGACCATTCCGCGAGCGTCCCGTTACGTCATTAATATTCATGAGCTGGGCCTTCAGCGTAGTAGCGCGGTTGATTCGCATCCTGGATCGAGCGCCACGTCGCCACCGCGGAGTCTTCCAGCACACATGAGTCAAACTCAGCCGAGGATCCGTGTGTGTTTGCAGGGGAATGCAGTGAAATAACATCATGGTGAAGGTGAGGACACATTTGCATCTCATTTGACATGATAAACAGTTTCTTAAAGTATGAGCATCTTCTAGAAATATGCACAAACAGGAAAAACAACAGCTGGAAAGTGTTTGAAAGTTTGCGTTATTACTGGAATTTTCAATGTTTCGCTACAATATGGTCACTTTATACTATTGATCGATTTTAATTGATTCATTTGGAAACTTTGACTCTGTTTTCTCTGATTTGTACTTTTGTAGAGTGTGAATTCAGAAGTTCAGTCCAGGAGTGAAACGCATCAAGGAGGAGAAGAACACACAGAGCCCAAACCGTCCGCAGGTACATTCATAATTCATAATTCATATGCACTTAATTAATCCGTGTACATCATCTCATGAACATAAAACAACACTCCATATGGATCAACTGACTCTTCAGATCAGCGATTTGCAAATAACAAATGCATAATTTATGTGCATATTAATGTCCTTTTACTGACATTATTCATGAGAATTATTTTTTTTTTTTAATTTTTGCACAGATTTTGCTTTCTTCTGGGGATCGTTTTGTAACTACAGTTTTATCTAGTAAACACACACACACACACACTGCTCTCCTGAGATGGTGTGTTTTGAGATTTGCTGTTGGCTATTTTGGTGTTTGTGTAAATCATCCCGGGAATAACGCGCTTCTGCTTCGAGACATTCCCGCGCGCGCTGGGAATTCATGCTTGTTTTCGGTCAAAATGTTGTTTGATGATGCAATAATGAATGTTTGCATGCTACGCATCACCAGAAAACGTATAATATGTAATACGTACGGTGGCCGAGAGAGATCAAAGCGCTGCAAATAAAAAAAAGCACATGCAAATTAAAAAAAAGCACATACAAATAAAAAAAAAGCACATGCAAATAAAAAAAAAGCACATGTAAATATAAAAAAGCACATGCAAATAAAAAAACACATGCAAAAAAAAGCACATGCAAATAAAAAAAACACATGCAAAAAAAGCACATGCAAATAAAAAAACACATGCAAATAAAAAAAAACGTGATCATCAGTTTGACAACACGTGTGCTGCAAATCCTCACAACACATGCAAACACAAAAACGCGCTGCAAATACACAAACCACAACGGAAATGTTTCAAGGGGACCCCAAAAAGTGACGGACCCTTGTGGTTTGTGTATTTGCAGCGTGTTTTTGTGTTTGCATGTGTTGTGAGGATTTGCAGCACATGTGTTTTTTTTTTTATTTGCATGTGTTTTCTTATTCGCAGCGCTTCGAGCTCTCTCAGCCACCGTAAATACGTCCCTTGTTTTTGTTTTATTTTTAGTAATGTTAAACGTTTTGTGCATTATTTTAATTAAGCAACGTTATTTTAATTGGCAGCTGATGGCGGTAAGGAGCACCCCACGGCCACGCCCGGGATGATCTGGCGGGTGACGGGCGGTCTCGTCAGCGCCACGAAGGGCGTGGTCGGAGCCACGGTGGGCGGAGTCGCCTGGCTCGGCGGGAAAAGTTATGAGATCACCAAATCGGTCCGTGACCGCGGTCCCCTCGGTGGGCGTCGGCCTGGTGAAGGGCGGAGTTTCGGCAGTCGCGGGGGGCGTTTCCACGGTGGGCTCGACGGTAGCCAATAAAGTTCCATTCACAGGAAAGAAGAAAGACAAGTCGGAGTGAAAAAGAGGATTACGATTGCAAAAGTTGCTTTGTCGACCACCATTAAACCGTAGATTATAACGAGAACATCTCGTTTTGGACACCAGAGACGTTGACGGATGTTTTCGACCAATCAACGTCCAAGACGTTTGCGCAAAAGGGAGAGTTGTGTACGTCACACTGTGTTGTAACTGCTTAAAAAAGGCTCGATCTCAGTGGAAAATGTTTGACGCCATCGGGTTTTTCTCAAATCATCTCAGATCTGCGACCAAAGAAACATGTTTTGAACGTTATTTAGTTTCTCTTTAGCGGTTACCCGACTTCTCCTGGGATGTCATCGGATGGATTATATGTGCTAATAAATTCCATTTTTTTTATTGTTTGAATTTAATAAAGTCATGTAAAAGATGTTCGGGAAAGTGTTCATTTTCCATCATTTTATCGGAGTTTGATCTACGAAATACACGAACGGAAACGCCTCTAACTGCGTACGTTAAATATGACGAAAAGCAAATCGTAACGTGTGGACGCTCGTTCCCGCCACAGAAAAAAGTCAAGGTTTTTATCTCACAATTCTGAGTTTATACGTCAATTCTGAATCGTGAGGGAAAAAGTCGCAATTACCTTTTATTTTTTAAAAATTCAACAGTAAAGTTTCAAAAGTCTGAAGACAGTCTTGATTAGCCAGTTAGCAAAACCTGTTTAACATTATCCGGTAAAAAAAAAAACTAATAGAAATATTTTTCTGTTGATATGATTAAAAGCTTTGAATAATTTAGGATTTTAATCATTTCGATATGATGATGTGCAGAAACTTAGCAGGCTAATGAGTTAGCTTAGTAATAATAAAATGTACGTAACAACTTGCACAAAGTGTGATATTTTAGCACGCTAATCCGCTAAATTAGATAACTCTAAAATTTATGTAGCATGTTGTGATCGCGTAGCTGGCTAATACTTATCTTGCTAGCTAAAACTTATATATTAAAAAACATTGTGATATGTTAGCAGGCTAATGAGTGAACTTGCTAAGTGAAATCTTTTGTAGTAACTTTAACATGTTGTGATCGCGCAGCTGGCTAATCAGTGAACTTGCTAATTTTCTTTGTAGTAACTTGAACTAGTTGGTATAAGCTAGCAGGCTAATCAGTATGTAGTAACTTGAACACATTGCAATAAGCTATCAGGCTAATCAGTGAACTTGCTAATTTTCTTTGCAGTAACTTGAACTAGTTGTGATATGTTAGCAGGCTAATCAGTGAACTTGCTAACTGAAATTTATGTAGTAACTTGAGCAGGCTATGCTAGCTGATTGTTTGGTTGTTAGCCATAAAATGTTCTAAATGCAAGCTAACTAAACAAAAAAGTTGAATTAGCTTCGACTATATCTTTGTCACTGCAGTTTGCTCAATCTCATTCACAACGGCATAAAAGAAAATAAACTTGTATATTTAAGTTTGAAAATGTGAGTATGTGAGTAACATGAAGAGACTGAGACTTAAAACACTCAAGTTGTATTTAAATATTTTTTTATTAGCTGAATGATGAAGTACCACACACAGACTAATATTTAAAGTTCAAAACTGCTATGAATATCCCGTAGAAAAACACAAGCAGTAAAAATGTACAGCCACAGATACAAAAGAGACGCTGACGATAATGTACAGTGAGCGATGGAAGACCGGTGACACAAAAACACTGGAACGGGAGAATCTAAAGCCGCTTATACAGAACAATCGTTCATCTGTGGTACATTTACAAGTCATTTGGACCCGGACGGTCATGTGACTCACACGTGACCATGGAAACGGGTGCAGGTGTGTACAGGTGAGGTTGGTTCAGAGCAGCACCGCAGAATCTCTTCAGTAATACTAGGCGAATCTGGATTCGTTTAAATGTTGCGTGTTCTTTTCATGCTCGGATCGGGTCGCGCCAAACAAACTAACGCAATTTTGAATATAAACGATAAAAAAACAGGCTTTTTTTTTTTTTCATCTGGTGACGAAAACGTGTCGACCAATAAGACTTGAGCTTTGGTTCACGGGTTCATCAAATACGATATAAATCCAGAGCTATCAAAACATGAGGATGAATATTCGCTCGAACGGATCGTTCATATAGTGTTTGGCGCGAAAGGCCTTTAATGTCAACGGAGACCGTATTTAAATCTGATTTTTAAAATCAATATTTAGGTTAATAGACAATTTTGTTGTTTTTAAACGTTAAAATTTTGTCTACGCCATAATCTTTCTGGATAAGCTGTTCAATCGTTTTCAATCGCTCTGAATGTCAGTTTAACGCGCAAGGGAAATTTACGATACATGTTGCGAATCCATCAGTGGGTGGGGCTTAGGATGAGAAGGACACGCCCTCTGCATCTTCCCGCCTTTTCTGAAACAAACAGGAATTTTTATCGTTAAACAGAGCTCTGTGCTAAATTAGCAAAACATCGCTCGTTTTGACCTCTTACGGACCTCGTCGTTTTGCTGTTGCGCCGAGGAGGAGGAGGGGACACTGTCACCATGGCGACTGTTGTGCTCCGCCTCCCTTTCCCTCTTTCCAGTCCCGCCCCCGACCGGCCAACTCTGACGCCCTAAAGAAAACCAACATCCAATCAAAAGTTCGCAAACTATTGGAAGCTCTGTTCCGTGACGTATTTTTGTGCAATTTTACCCGGTTGTTGTGGGATGGCAAACTCATGGCTGTGGTTCGTCAGGTCACTCTGGGTGGCGTAGGGCGACGTACGGTGGCCTGCAGGAGACAAACGTGAAAACATTTTCCACAAACCATCATAAAAGGTCATCAAATAAACCGAAGGACTTGCTGATGGTCTCACCGAGGGAGTGTTGGTATCTTGCGCCACGATGTTTCACCCCGTTGGGTCCGGACTGTTCTCTTCTGACCCCTGCTGGACACATAGAGGATTACACCGCACTGATTTTTTTCCAAACGCACTTATTTGACGGCAACGTCCGGTTTTAAACACTCACGGTGATACGCTGTGCTGCTCTGCACCCTCCGGCGGTCAGGGGGCGCTGTTGCCCCTCGGGCTTCATTTACACCCAAGTCCTCCAGGTGGTTGGAAGGAACGGTGGCGAGAAGACCTGACGGACGAACGAAAAAATGAGAAGGAGAAAAGGGAGGACTTCGTAAACGGAGAGGTTGGAGGCGTTCTTACTGAGTCCGCGGTATCTGGACAGCTGCTGGTAGATCTGCCTCATCCTCTCGATGTTCAGGCGACTGGCCTCCGCGTGGTTCACCATCGGTTTGGGGTAGTCCACGCCGATCACGCATTTGGCCGCGAGCTGCACGTCCTCCGGCGCATTCCAGGGGTCATAGATAAACTTGGCTGGAAAATCTCGGAGGACAGGTAAGTACCGTCTGGAAACAGAGGGAGAGATTAACCCCGCAGCGTCTAATCACAACCTCCACAAAACCAGAACATAACCTCCGCGCAGCAGCAGGGAATCCTGGGAAACCCGGCTATGGCCAGAGGTGCACAAATACAAACATACAGACATCAAGTGAAAAAACTCAGGCTTGAGCAGAATTCAGAACTGCACAATCAGCTCCTCTGAAAGTGAATCTGAACTGAATCAGAGTGTGAATCTGAACTAAATCAGCTCCTCTGAAAGTGAATCTGAACTGAATCAGAGTGTGAATCTGAACTAAATCAGCTCCACTGAAAGTGAATCTGAACTGAATCAGAGTGTGAATCTGAACTAAATCTGAGTGTGAATCTGAACTAAATCAGCTCCTCTGAAAGTGAATCTGAACTGAATCAGCTCCTCTGAAAGTGAATCTGAACTGAATCTGAGTGTGAATCTGAACTAAATCTGAGTGTGAATCTGAACTAAATCTGAGTGTGAATCTGAACTAAATCAGCTCCTCTGAAAGTGAATCTGAACTGAATCTGAGTGTGAATCTGAACTAAATCTGAGTGTGAATCTGAACTAAATCAGCTCCTCTGAAAGTGAATCTGAACTAAATCGGAGTGTGAATCTGAACTAAATCTGAGTATGAATCTGAACTACATCAGCTCCTCTGAAAGTGAATCTGAACTAAATCGGAGTGTGAATCTGACCTAAATCAGCTCCTCTGAAAGTGAATCTGAACTGAATCAGCTCCTCTGAAAGTGAATCTTAACTGAATCAGCTCCTCTGAAAGTGAATCTGAACTGAATCAGCTCCTCTGAAAGTGAATCTGAACTGAATCAGCTCCTCTGAAAGTGAATCTGAACTGAATCAGCTCCTCTGAAAGTGAATCTGAACTGAATCAGAGTGTGAATCTGAACTAAATCAGCTCCTCTGAAAGTGAATCTGAACTGAATCTGAGTGTGAATCTGAACTAAATCAGCTCCTCTGAAAGTGAATCTGAACTGAATCAGCTCCTCTGAAAGTGAATCTGAACTAAATCAGCTCCTCTGAAAGTGAATCTGAACTGAATCAGAGTGTGAATCTGAACTAAATCAGCTCCTCTGAAAGTGAATCTGAACTGAATCAGCTCCTCTGAAAATGAATCTGAACTGAATCTGAGTGTGAATCTGAACTAAATCTGAGTGTGAATCTGAACTAAATCAGCTCCTCTGAGTGTGAAGAGGAAGTCGCTGACATAAAATAACAAATTTAACACATTAACTATCAATACTTCCATAAATTTGAATCACAACTGCATGCCGTCGTCTCCCTCTATTCACACTCGATTCAGATTTAGGAACCGAAGTGAAGTCTGCTGCTCAGTCCCGGCGTACCCACCTGATGAAGTCTCCGTTGGGGTCGATCCTCCGGCCGAATCCCACGGGACAGTAGCAGTGGAAGAACTGCTGGAAGAAGGAGCTGCAGGAGTGACAGAGCCAGCTGCCCGCGTTCACGCTCCAGTCGGCATCCAACAGCAGCTCCTCGAACACCTGCGAACACGGCAGCGTTACCACAGCGCTCGTCACACACCTTACCCATGATGCTCCAGGCCCACACCGCACCTTCATGCCCTCCTCCCAGCTGATCCACAGGTCTCCGCGGGTCAGGAAACAGGCCACGGCGTGACGCGCCAGGTGATGGATCCAGCCCTCCTGACGCAGCTGGGTCATGATGGCGTCGATCCAGGGGAAACCCGTGCGGGCTTCGGCCCACTTGGCCAGCGCCTCGGCGTTCCTGTCCCACGGGATGCGGATGCAGATGGGGTTTCCCTCCACCCGGTCGAAGCGCGGGTTGTTGGTGGCGGCCGTGTAGAAGAACTCCCTCCACAGGATCTTGTCGTAGAGCGAGATGGACGGGTTTCCGTTCTTCTTCACCTGCGCAAACAAACACGTGAGCGTCATCACAATGAGGATTCATTTTAAAAGGCTTTTAAATCAGATATAAACGATATTTTAATATCAATTTATATTAGATATAATATCATAACTATACATAATCTTAAGTTTTTAATTATTACAATATATTTTAAGTGTGTTTTTAATGTTCAGCTTATTATAAATTTTATTTTAAAATCTACTTAACTTTGATATATTATAATATTAACCTATCTAATTTAAAAGCTTTTAAGAATATTTACATATGTTAATTTTATAATATATCAAAGTTAAGTAGATTTTAAAATAAAATTTATAATAAGTTGAACATTAAAAACACACTTAAAATATATTGTAATATATCTAATTTAAAAGCTTTTAAGAATATTTATATATGTTAATATTGTAATATATCAAAGTAGATTTTAGAATAAAATATAATATATAATATAATAATATAATTAAAATAAGTTGAACATAAAAAACACACTTAAAATATATTGTAATATACCTAATTTAAAAGCTTTTAAGAATATTTATATATTACAATATATTTTAAGTGCGACTTTACAGTTAAGCATATTATAAATTTTATTTTAATATCAAATTAAATTAGATATATTGCAATATATTTTAAGAAAGTTTTTAAAGTTAAGCATAGTATTAATAATATTTTAATATTAAAATTAGACATAATCTTAAAAGCTTTTATACGAGATGCATTACATTTGAATTTGAATTTTTGTAGTTTAGTTACATTCGAAATTATATTATTAATATAATGATTAAATCCGATATATATAATGGGAAATGATATAAATTAAAAGGTTATGTTAATGCTTAAATAAGTTTATCTTAATGTAAACTTTCTATCATTTGAACAAATCTACATGTATTTTTATAAATGTCTAAATTGTGAAATATCTGGAGGTGTTGCAGCGGCACCTTCTTGTAGAGTTGAGTGAGTTTGCAGTAGAACAGGCGGCAGGACAGGCAGCCGAAGCGCAGGTACGGACTCAATCCAAACGGACTGGCCAGCAGCGGACTGGAGTTCATCTTCGGACGCTCAAAGTTCTCCTGCCACGCCTGAAAGAGAGAAGGACGCCTCAGGAAACGTGTCGCCGGTGCCGTACACCATGTGTTTTGCGTGTGTGCGCCGTCATACCGCAGTAGATTCCGGTCCGAGGTGCCGGTCCATGCGCCTCAATGCCTCCGATTCTCCTCCGGGCCAGACGGCAGGAGCCAAACCCTCGGTGTCGAACCCTGAACGCAAACACACCCATCATGCACTGCTCTGGCCACACTGAATCTCTCTGTGTGTGTGTGTGTGAGTGTTACCCAGCTCCTCCAGCAGGGGGACGCCGTATTTCTCTCCATGGTTGTCGCTGACAGGCGTCACGCAGTTTCCCATCAGCTCTTGGCTCGGCGGGTCTAGCGGAGGTTCGGGCGGCTCCATGGTGCTCACCAGTGTCTGGAAGCGCTTGTACGTGAGCGGCGGCTGACCGGCGTTCAGCTCGATGATCCTGAGTCAATCAGATTCACTTATGAGTCACTGCAGAGAATCGGTTCAGTGGAGCGACTCGTTTAAATGAACCAGTTGATTCACCAAATGAATCGATTCATAAACTAAACAGGCAAAAACACTAAAATGTTGTTCAATACAGACGTTTATCACAAGATTTTCAATTATAAAATTATCTAAAGTTAAATTCTATTACATTTTATATATATATATATATATATATATATATATATATATATATTCAAACATATCTTTTACAAATATTAATTTATATTAGAATTTTTTAATTAAAGTTTATTATAAATATAACAAATATATATATATATATATATATATATATATAAAATGCTTAAATATATTAAACTATATTAATTTTATTATATTATTTTTAAATTATATTTATTATTATTATTTTTAATTAAGGTTTATTATAAACTGTATTTTAATATACAATGAGATATATAACAAATATAATTTTAAAAAGTGTTTAAATGAGATACATAACATTATATTTAACGCAAATTTGTAAAGTTAGTTATATTATAAATTATATAGTGTTATGAATTTAAATTAGATATAATACAAAAACATTAAATTAGGTATTATATTATATTTCGTATAAGGTTTACATTATTAAAGTGCTATTTTAAATGAGTCTTTGTAGGTTCGATATAATATAAATCATAAGTTAAGTGAGTTCTGTAGATGCGAGATGTATGGTAAAGTATTTTAAATTAGTTTTTAAACTAGAATTAAATTCAATATGTTAAGTAATAAACATATAGATGTTGCAGTACAGCAGTAGCACGAGTCATTCAGTCTGAAGTGACGTCCGTCACGTGACCGTCGGCGCTGGTTCTCACCGGTCGAGGTCGTAGAGCGTGTGCGAGATCTTCACGACGACCTCCACGCCCGCCTCCGACGCCAGCTTCTTTATGGCAGCGTCGCGCTCCTTCCCGAACGGCTCCGAGTCGCACTCGAACGTCAGCCGCGACACCTTCCACTCCTGACACAAACAGTCAGTCTACACTCACAAAAACAACACCGAACGCCGCCTGACGCTCAAGAGCCGTACCTTGAAGAGCCGAGGGAAGATGTTGGCCGGTTGACCTCGGATGACGAACAGACGAGAGTTGAGTTTCCGAAGACTCGAGTCCAGATCCTCCAAACTCTGCAGCAGAAACCTGCCGAACACGAACCCAGAATCACTCAACACCTTCACACGTACATTTTTACTCTCTATATTGTGGTTTTTTCCCCGAGTTCAAGCGGATCATTTGATCCATTTTATTAATATATGAAGAAATGCCGTTCAAGTGGAGAGGAAACATCCACTCGATCAGGTTTATTTAGAAGCTTTGAAGGCATTTTTACAGCTTAATATACTGATAATTTTACAAATCTTTCTTATTTGACAGGGAATCAATACAGCGAACGTCCCTCTCAAGGTGGTTCGGAGCGCCGAAGTCATGTGATTTCAGTAAACGAGGCTTCGTTACCTCATCCGTGATTCGCAAGTTAGACGATTCGCGTGAGTTTGACGCGCGAATCGAATCAAAGATTCGTAAAGCTTCATGAAGCCGCTAGATAATGTCGTTTTGGTGCACACAAAGTTTTCTGGTCGCTTCGTTGAACCGCTGTCGTCACATGACCTGCGTCTTTAGTTCCTTTCTGGACCTCGAAAGTGTCGATTATGTTGACGTCGATGGACGAGTCATAAATATATCATCAAAAATATCTTCGTCAAGAATCAGCAAAGCATAAACGCAGCGATTACCAAATATGAGCCTGAACCACTTTATAACTGAATTCAAAAGCTCTTTTGAACTCTTTTATCTTGATGTTTGCGTGTGAAGGGACGCGTATATATGAGGCCGTAAATCACTGATTATCTCGCTGGACAATCGCACTAGTGAAAGAGTTGCGTGTCATTCTGTGAAACGCCACCAGATGGCGCCATTTAACGCTTGACATGAGATTCAAAACTCCAGCCAATTAAGACTAAAAGGTAATTACACTCTAAAGTGTTTTGATCATGATAAAATAATGATGTTTATTATAATATTCTATTATGAATATATATTTATTAAGTACGTTAATGAACATCCTTTAGGTTTATTTTTGTGATGTTGTGCGTGTGCGGCTGACGTCAGACGAAGCCTGGCGCGTCGCTCACCTCCACCTGTTGACGCCCAGGTTGGAGGCGCCGGCGAACCAGGGGTCCAGGAAGTAGACGCAGCGCAGCGTGTCGGCGCCCCTCAGCGCCTCCAGCAGGGCCGGGTTGTCGTGGAGACGCAGGCCCTTCCGGAACCAGTGGATGGAGTTGACGGGCATGATGGAGTCGGAGGTTCGGTCCGACACGCTCCAGAACCTGCAGCAAAAACGGCTGCGTTTATGCCATATTTTACATTTAATTCTAACACATTTTCATAATAAACTCTATGCTTATTATAATATCATTATGCATGATTTCACTTCATTTTTTATAGATATGGAAATATAGATATTATTATATGCTTTTCCATTTTTTTTGTTGGTAGAGCTCCTAATATTATTATTATGAATACATTAAATTAATAAATTAATACAATAATAATTAATAAGTATATTAATAAATAATAATACTTGACGGCTGTTTTAAGCTAATGTGTTAAAACACTTTTTTATAATGAATTATAATATAATAAATCTAAAGCATAATATTAATAATAATCATATCTGGTCGTTTAGTTAACTGACGTATGTCAGTTTATTTTATATTTAAATTATATTAAATCAAATTTCAAATCAATTATTAGTATTATTTCACTATTATTAGACTTTAAAAAGAAAACATGATTGAGTTAATCTGTCAATTGTTTTAATTTAATGTAATTATTAATCATTTTGATGCTACTAATAATAATATTTGTATTTAACTGTGTATATATATAAAATTCATCAAGATAATTTTGCTGATTTGTTTATTATACTAATATTTATAGGATTATCACACTTTAGATTTATTCTATTGTATTATATTACGTTTATTAACATTTAATTAATTTTGAATTTAATATTAATTTTTTTCAATTCAAATCAAGTCATAGTATTATTAACACAAAGTCTTCAACTATTATTAATTGAATGTGCAAATAATAATTATTGCTGATAATAATAATAATATTTAACGGCTGTTTAATTGTATTAATATTAATAATAACATTAACACTCAATTCAAGCCGTTTTAATAATAATATAATATTCATATTTAAGGGTTTACATAAAGCAGCTTGACGTATGTTGATCTATTATTATGCTTTATATTTATTAGTTTATTAATTAAATAAATTAATAACAAAAAAAACAATATTTCATATTTATTTATTTTTTACGCCACACAATGAAACAAAAATAAAAAGGTTTCTGGCTTCAGCAGATACAATAATATTTTTAATTTAAGATAAAATTGACTTTATCATCATAAGTTTTGCTGATCATTTTTAAATGCCCCTCAGTGCTG
>CM074291.1:468892-841392 GCA_037194245.1 Opsariichthys bidens | reverse complement strand
GTTATGAATCATATTCACAGTCAGTTATGACAAAACATACACAGTCAAGTTAAAAAGATTACATGAAAATACTAAACTATTATTATTATTTAAAATTAGTCATTTTAAGTTTCACTAAAATATATAGGACAATATAAGAAATATTAATAAACAATTATTTATTATTATTCTATCTGTATTTAGTCAAATTATATTCTTTTGTTACTATTTGTCTAAATCTGATCAAAATACATTAGAAATAATAACAGACAAACTATAGATTTAAAAATAATAAGAGATAACAAAATAAAAAAAGCACTAAAAATGATTCTGCTGTATTGAAACACATGGAAGAGTTTGAGAATTCATAATAAATGTTGATGCTAAACTTTTTTTAGTAATGATGCCGTTTCAATTTGGTTTATTATTTTTAATCTCATTAAAATACATGCATTAATATTCTAAATAATAATAATAATAATCGACACCAAACTAACTATTTTTAATAATAATGTTAATATATAAATCTAATTAAAGTGCTGATTTAGTAAATAATCAATTAAAAGAATATTTTTTATTATTATTTTCTTTTTTAATATCATCTTGGATTTTAATTGATTTCAGTCGCATTTTGAATAAATCCGCACATCCAGACATGGATAATGAGTCCGATCGTGTCCTCGTCCCGCAGCTGTTTCCTCATCAACACGGCCGACCGGATCATCCGCGTGTACGACGGCCGGGAGATCCTGACGTGCGGCAGAGACGGCGAGCCGGAGCCCATGCAGAAGCTGCAGGACCTGGTGAACAGGTGACGGCCGGGCCGGGTTCAGCGTGTGTGTGTGTGCGCGTGTGTGTGCGTGCGTGTGCTGACGTCTCTCCCGCTCCCGCAGGACGCCGTGGAAACGCTGCTGCTTCTCGGGCGACGGCGAGTACATCGTGGCGGGATCGGCGCGGCAGCACGCGCTCTACATCTGGGAGAAGAGCATCGGGAACCTGGTGAAGATCCTGCACGGGACGCGAGGGGAGCTGCTGCTGGACGTGGCGGTGAGACGCGGCTCATACAGAGCTCCGCGCGAGGACACGCTTCCCACTGAACGCTGAGAGTGTGTGTGTGTGTGTTTACAGTGGCATCCCGTGCGGCCCATCATCGCCTCCATCTCCAGCGGTGTGGTGTCCATATGGGCTCAGAACCAAGTGGTGAGGAAGTCACACTCACAAGACCATAGCTGTTCGGGTTTTAGCTCTGTTTAAATATGATTGGCTATTATTTTCAATATTATCATGCGATTTCAAATGTTTTTATTGTTCAATTTTTTTTATTTTATTTGTTCGTTTTGATTAATCCAGTTTATTTTGACATTCGCAAAATAAATTTTTAAATGTAATAATTATATTAAAATATAAATTAAAAATATAATATATATTTTTTTAAATATCACACAGTTGTAAATGTGTTTTTGTTGTTTTGTTTTTCTTTTTAAATTAAGTTTTTCTTTGTTCATATTGTTTAATCCGGTTTATTTTATTTAGCATTTTTTAAAATATCATCATAGTTTTAAATGTGTTTTTTTTAATGTTTCATTTTCTTTGTTTGTTTTGTTTAATCCAGTTTATTTTAACACTCAAAAAATATACTTCAAATTTGATTGGCTAAACGTCGCATTTTTTAATATTATTAAAGTTTAAAATGTTTTAGTTTTGACGTTTGCAAAAAATATTTTAAATACAATTCACCGAATTTTGCGTTATTTTTTAAATGATCATACAGTTTCATATGCATTTTTTGTTTTTGCTTAGTTTTGCCATTTTTATTTGTTCATATTGATTAATTTTGCATTGTTTTTAACATCTCTATGGAGTTCTGAAGGTGTTTTTGTTGTTTATATGTGAAATCACGCTATTCAATTTAAATATAGTAATATTTGTTATATTTATACACTTGCATAAAAATTGCTACCATTTTATTTAGAATAATTTTACAAATGTACTAAAATTTGAAAGCGATACATGAGCCGATACGTTTTTCAGTTTGACAGCGCCAGGACTTTTATTTTGACATTTATTTATCAGCGCCTCAGGATTAATCTAGACAGGATAGTTAAACAAAGACATGAATAATGCCCTCAGGCGCTGTCAAAATAAAAGTCCCGCTTCTGACACTTATCAGTCAAACAGAAAAAAATACCAGCGGCTGCCGAGAATGAAAAAAAATGCCAAAGAATGTTGATATCACTAGTAAATGATCTGAACTCGCTGCCTATGCGCTTGATTGTGTTTGTGTTCCTGCAGGAGAACTGGAGCGCGTTTGCACCGGACTTCAAAGAGCTGGACGAGAACGTGGAGTATGAGGAGAGAGAGAGTCTGAGTTTGACATCGAGGACGAGGACAAGAGCGAGCCGGAACAGACAGGTAAACACACACACACACACACACGCATGATGAAGATGACTCTGACCGTGTGTGTGTGTGTGTGTGGATCAGGAGCTGACGCTGCAGAGGATGAGGAGGTGGACGTCACGTCGGTCGACCCCATCCAGGCTTTCTGCAGCAGGTCAGAAACACCAGAAACCTCACAACTGATGCTTTTCCTGTTATACCAGGCTCCGCCTACTGAATCTCATTAGTCTTTATCCCGCCCCTCACATGGTTTTCACTGTATTTCTGTTTGGTTTTTTAGGATTTAATGTTTTTGTTTGTTTATATTCTTTCATCTTTAATCTAGTTTAGTTTATTTTAACATTCATAAATTCTTTTTAAATACATTTCGCAAATTTTTTGTTCCTAAAATATAGGGTTTTTTTTACTTTTTGGTGTTTTTTTTTTTCGTATGTTTAATCTTTTTTTTTTTTTACATTCTTAAAATAGTTTTTAAATATTTCGCAAAATTATTCGTTATTTTTAATATCATCATCATCATCATCAAAGTTTCACGTTTTTTTTCTTTTCTTGATTTTTAGTTTCGACATGTTGTTTCATTGCTTGATCTAGTTTATTTCGACAATCGCAAACTACTTTTTAAATATAATCTGCAAAGTTTTCCGTTATTTTTAATATTATCAAAGTTTGTTTTTTTAGGATTTAATGTTTTTGTTTGTTCATATTCTTTCATCTTTAATCTAGTTTAGTTTATTTTGACATTCGTAAATTCTTTTTAAATATATTTCGCAAATTTGTTATTCCTAAAATATAGTTTTTTTTACTTTTTGGTGTTTTTTTCGTATATTTAACCTTCTTTTTTTTACATTCTTAAAATAGTTTTTAAATATTTCGCAAAATTATTCGTTATTTTTAATATCATCATCATCGTCATCAAAGTTTCTCGTTTTTTTTCTTTTCTTGATTTTTAGTTTTGACATGTTGTTTAAATATAATCAGCAAAGTTTTCCGTTATTTTTAATATTATCAAAATTTGTTTTTTTTTTTACTTATTGGTGTTTTTTCGTATATTATTATACTTGTATATAATTGTTAATATGATCAAAGTTAGTTTTTTTTACTTCTTGTTTGTTTTGACATTCGCGAAATAAATTTGAAATGCAGTTCGCCGAGTTTCACGTTATTTTTCGAGTGTAATACCGTTTTTGACCACACGTGGGTCGCGTCCGGTGTGTCCGCAGTGACGAGGAGCTGGAGGACTATAAAGCGCTGCTTTATCTGCCCATCGCTCCGGAGGTCGAGGACCCCGAGGAGAACCCGTTCGGCCCTCCTCCCGACGCCGCGGGTCAGAACGCCACGGCTGACGACGGCTCCGCCCACAGCGGCCCCGGGGACAAAAAACAACGGCAGCCGTCGGCGGACGGAGGGCCGCCCAAGAAGAAGATCCGCACCACCACCATCGAGCTGCAGGGCGTCCCGAGCGACGGTGAGCGCCGATCCTCTTCTTCTGCTCGTGACGAGTTCGCAGGTCTGACGTTTGCGTCTGTTGTTCTCGCAGAGGTTCATCCGCTATTGGGCGTGAAGGGCGACAGTAAGTCGAAGAAGAAGGCGGCGGGGCGACCAAAGGGATCTAAAGGTAAAGACAAAGACTCTCCGTTCAGATCCAAACTCTGCCGGGACAGAGCAGAGGGGCTGGGGACGCCAGGTAAGAACCCGCTGCGACCTTTGACCCATGGGTGCGGTGCGGCTTGAGCTCAGCTGTGATTGGCCGCGTCTACTTCCTGCTTGCCTTCCTGTCCTTGCTGCTCTGACCCCTGCGCCGCCAACACAATAACGCATGTCCCACCGCGACAGACCCAATCATTCCCATGATGCAACATTGTGTTGATGTACTAAAACCCGCCTAATAATTCATCCAAACTACGAAAGTTTGCTTTGAATATGAATATTTTAATTGTCAAAGTGAATCTTTTCGAGAAGAGCAAATCGTTTGTTAAAATACAATCATGAATCAGTCGCTTCAAAAGAGTCATATGTATTTAGCGCTATTTTTATATACTATATAAAAGTATTTGTTAATATGTTGAATGATCTTTTCATTCAACATATTAACATCATTTATCTTTAGTTTTAAGATTTAATCATTTTTGTACTTCAGCTGAAATTATTTTTTTCTTTTTGTTCAGTTGCGAACGCAACATTTCTTAGTTTTTCATGTAATATTTCTATTTTATTTCTACAGCGCCCCGCACATGACATGCAAGAGAAAAAAATGAAAACGTGCGATTTGCTAATTCGTTCCCTTGATTTATTAAATCTTGCGCGCAATTTACTAATTCGTTCCGTTGATTTATTAAATCTTGCGCGCAATTTACTAATTCGTTCCCTTGATTTATTAAATCTTGCGCGCAATTTACTAATTCGTTCCCTTGATTTATTAAATCTTGCGTGCAATTTACTAATTCGTTCCCTTGATTTATTCAATCTTGCGCGCAATTTACTAATTCGTTCCCTTGATTTATTCAATCTTGCGCGCAATTTACTAATTCGTTTCCTTGATTTATTAAATCTTGCGCGCAATTTACTAATTCGTTCCCTTGATTTATTAAATCTTGCGCGCAATTTACTAATTCGTTCCCTTGATTTATTCAATCTTGCGCGCAATTTACTAATTCGTTCCCTTGATTTATTCAATCTTGCGCGCAATTTACTAATTCGTTCCCTTGATTTATTCAATCTTGCGCGCAATTTACTAATTCGTTCCCTTGATTTATTAAATCTTGCGCGCAATTTACTAATTCGTTCCCTTGATTTATTCAATCTTGCGCGCAATTTACTAATTCGTTCCCTTGATTTATTCAATCTTGCGCGCAATTTACTAATTCGTTCCCTTGATTTATTAAATCTTGCGCGCAATTTACTAATTCGTTTCCTTGATTTATTAAATCTTGCGCGCAATTTACTAATTCGTTCCCTTGATTTATTAAATCTTGCGCGCAATTTACTAATTCGTTCCCTTGATTTATTCAATCTTGCGCGCAATTTACTAATTCGTTTCCTTGATTTATTAAATCTTGCGCGCAATTTACTAATTCGTTCCCTTGATTTATTAAATCTTGCGCGCAATTTACTAATTCGTTCCGTTGATTTATTAAATCTTGCGCGCAATTTACTAATTCGTTCCCTTGATTTATTAAATCTTGCGCGCAATTTACTAATTCGTTCCCTTGATTTATTCAATCTTGCGCGCAATTTACTAATTCGTTCCCTTGATTTATTCAATCTTGCGCGCAATTTACTAATTCGTTCCCTTGATTTATTAAATCTTGCGCGCAATTTACTAATTCGTTCCCTTGATTTATTAAATCTTGCGCGCAATTTACTAATTCGTTCCGTTGATTTATTAAATCTTGCGCGCAATTTACTAATTCGTTCCCTTGATTTATTAAATCTTGCGTGCAATTTACTAATTCGTTCCCTTGATTTATTCAATCTTGCGCGCAATTTACTAATTCGTTCCCTTGATTTATTCAATCTTGCGCGCAATTTACTAATTCGTTCCCTTGATTTATTAAATCTTGCGCGCAATTTACTAATTCGTTTCCTTGATTTATTAAATCTTGCGCGCAATTTACTAATTCGTTCCCTTGATTTATTAAATCTTGCGCGCAATTTACTAATTCGTTCCCTTGATTTATTAAATCTTGCGCGCAATTTACTAATTCGTTCCCTTGATTTATTCAATCTTGCGCGCAATTTACTAATTCGTTTCCTTGATTTATTAAATCTTGCGCGCAATTTACTAATTCGTTCCCTTGATTTATTAAATCTTGCGCGCAATTTACTAATTCGTTCCGTTGATTTATTAAATCTTGCGCGCAATTTACTAATTCGTTCCGTTGATTTATTAAATCTCGCGCGCAATTTACTAATTCGTTTCCTTGATTTATTCAATCTTGCGCGCAATTTACTAATTCGTTCCCTTGATTTATTAAATCTTGCGCGCAATTTACTAATTCGTTCCCTTGATTTATTAAATCTTGCGCGCAATTTACTAATTCGTTCCCTTGATTTATTAAATCTTGCGTGCAATTTACTAATTCGTTCCCTTGATTTATTCAATCTTGCGCGCAATTTACTAATTCGTTCCCTTGATTTATTCAATCTTGCGTGCAATTTACTAATTCGTTCCGTTGATTTATTAAATCTCGCGCGCAATTTACTAATTCGTTCCCTTGATTTATTAAATCTCGCGCGCAATTTACTAATTCGTTCCCTTGATTTATTAAATCTTGCGTGCAATTTACTAATTCGTTCCCTTGATTTATTAAATCTCGCGCGCAATTTACTAATTCGTTCCCTTGATTTATTAAATCTTGCGTGCAATTTACTAATTCGTTCCCTTGATTTATTAAATCTTGCGCGCAATTTACTAATTCGTTCCCTTGATTTATTCAATCTTGCGCGCAATTTACTAATTCGTTCCCTTGATTTATTAAATCTTGCGCGCAATTTACTAATTCGTTCCCTTGATTTATTCAATCTTGCGCGCAATTTACTAATTCGTTCCCTTGATTTATTAAATCTTGCGCGCAATTTACTAATTCGTTCCCTTGATTTATTCAATCTTGCGTGCAATTTACTAATTCGTTCCCTTGATTTATTAAATCTCGCGCGCAATTTACTAATTCGTTCCCTTGATTTATTAAATCTTGCGCGCAATTTACTAATTCATCCTTTGATTTATTAAATCTTGCGCGCAATTTACTAATTCGTTCCCTTGATTTATTCAATCTTGCGCACAATTTAATAATTCGTTCCCTTCTGATTTATTCTTATTATCTCTTCGGAACAAAATAGTAAATCGCGCACACGATTTAGGCTACTATTTTTTTATTTTCCCTGCATGTCATGTCCGGAGCTTTCAGTGTTTTTAATTATTTTTTATTTAATTAATTTTGGTGCAGATTTGTATTGCTTTGTCGCTGCGCTCGTTGACCTGAAGGATTTAACAATTCGTTTTCATTCATACAAATGTTAGTTTTTCAGTTTGAACTGATAACTAACCAAACGACTCCGGCTCTTTCAGGAAATCTTGTTTCGGCGGTGTACAAGCAGCACGAGGTGCAGGGTTTGGACTGAAGCTGCAGGACGCCAGCGCCCCCTGTCTGTGTGGATGAATGAAGCCGCTCTTTTATATGAACTCTTGTGCGTTATTACAAAAGGACATTACAGCTCAACAATTCCACATTTTGAAGCCCGTCTGCATTGTTTCCTTGCATAGAGAGTGATAGGAAGAGGGAAGCATGTATTTTTTTAGAGTAGATTTATCTGTCTCTGTGTATAAGCACTAGTTTGGTCATGTATTTTTGTTTTTCTTCTGGACTGGTTGTTTTTTTTTTATACATATTAAACCAGTTTTTTTTTTTTGAGAATGACGTTTCTGTGTATAATGTATTTTGATGAAATGTTTTCAGAAGAACATCTGAGGAATAAATCAAACCTACGGATTTCTAAAGATCATGAGGTGAAAAACGGACTTTACCGCCATTTTGTTGCTCTGCACTAACAGCGTCTTTCCGGCAGAGGGCGTCAGCGATGTGTGTGTGAATGAAAGACAGGGAGAAAGAAAGACATTTTTCTGTTATTCGGTTCCATTTTGTGCTTTTCTACTGTTGGATTCCATTTTGTGTTTCTGTGTTTTATTCTTAAACATCTGAAGTGCTCAACATTAAAAAATCTGACCAAATGAACTTCTAAGAAACGGACTTCACCATTGGAAGAATATGCTGATAATCACTGGTCAGATTCCTATTGAAACGTGAAAACATCATTATTGCGTTTGATAATTGTGTAGAAATTGGGATAAATATGAATAAAGATCATATTTGTCCAATAGTCTTGAGGTAAACATTGAAAAAAATAAGTTACCTGACGATATCAAAAAAAGTTTCTCTTCAATACACTTTTTAGAATATTACACCCAGGAAATTGTTCTTTGAGAATGAAATGTTTTATAAAATGATGTGATATTCCTGAACGACTTGGGAAATCCTGGAAATTAGTTGGTGGAGGTGTGAGGGAACAGCTCAACTTCAATAAGGACCAAAAGAGCACTTGAAGTAGCTAATTAAAATCTCATCTTTATTACAACCACATGTACATCATAATCCAAGAAAATGATTTCTAAAAGTGGAAACGAGCAAAATCCAATGAGCGAGGCAGAGTTCTGTTAATAGCGCGTGTCCCTTCCGTTCAAATCCATTATTCACACTCGCGGTGAAAATGACGTGATTTCCCCTCAGAAACGAGCGCGGGAAAGCGAGATGTGTCGCAGAGAGTCACAGTTGTGAGGAAAAAATTGTAAACACTCGAGTGCTAGTGCACCAAAAATAGTGCAGGTGGGAAATATCCTGATTTTCTGCTCAAAATAAAGATCCATTTTGACACGTGACATACTTCTGCATCTTCTACTTTGGAGCAGAACGAATTTGTGTAAAGGTCCGTTCACACCAAGAACTGTGACGATTTTACACTAGCATCCACACCAAGGCACGAGATCGTTTTGTTAATTATAAGCGAGCGCTGCATGTTTGATCAGCCGTGTTGGATTCTGATTGGCTGTTAATGTTTCTATCGTTCAAAATCGTTTTGAAAGTGATTCCTCTGTGCCATAGATGTGAGTATTTTAAATGCGGAACAATTCTTTATCCTTAGTAGTTATCATCAGGGTTGCCAGGTTTTCACAACAAATCCCGCCAAAACCCAATCGCGGGACTCGCTTGGCAACACTGGCTATCTTGGTGTGAACAGCCTTTAATTCTGTGTATATTTACAGCAATTTGTGCTAAATTAATTCTGCTCATATTTCACGATGCCCACTGTAAAGTTGACCCCCCCTCCACCCCACCCGTTTGCGCTGAAAATGTATAATAATTCTGCACGTTGGAACAAAACGAACAGTTCAGTGCGCCGTCTTTCTCACCACATTGTTGACACCACTCAGTTGAGTCTTTATAAAAAGTTCTTTGTTTGTTTTTGTGACATCAATTGTGAAGAGCACAAGAAAAATAGCTTTAAAAATACTCTACAGAACTACAGTTATAGTGCAAGAGCCCGCACACACACTCGTGTTCCCGCTGCCCGATCTCCAGCATAACCCTGAACGCCCAATCGTCAGCCTTGACTGCGTTATCTCACTCGCGATTCGTCGTTAGATTATCCGATGTGTTATTCCCAGAGAATCAGATTCACGATTGAAAGGTGGGGCTGTGCGAACGGCACGAATTCAGTCAGCTGGCGGAAGACGGTCGGAGAGGGAATTTTCAATTTTGTGCAAAAGTGACGCAATCCGGATGTCGTTTATAGGCTATAGTTGCGAATAATCTGAAAGAAATGAAATCTCACGGGTTAGCACCACCTTAAATTGATCCGTAACGTAAACTTTTCTTGGCACCAAATGAAACTCGGTTTGTCCGGCGTCGGTATCTATGTTGTATTGCTTCATGCGGTCACATCAAACTGCAGTGATTTTGCTCCATAATAAAACATCTCTTTACAACACAATGCAAAACAAGATACTGCAAATATAACATTTAAAAATCAATTTACCACGGTGTCTGGAAACGACTGTATCTACAGTAAACCTCAATTTCTGGAGGTAGCTTTGTGTAGTGCGGGCGGTCCAACACACACACACACACACACACGCACACGCATCAATCTGAACACACACGCGGTGGGTGTCGCTATACAGTTGTGACGGTGAGCAACGACGTGGGCAGCTGCAGGGCATCTTCGCTGGAGCTCAGGCGTGTTCCGTGCGTCAGGAGTTCCTCTACGGTGGTCCAGTCGTCCAGCAGCTTCCGGTTCCTCAGGCGACTTAGTTTCCTCTGGCTCAGCTCGAGAACTGTACTGTAAGTGTCTACGTTGGCTCCTCCCATGACCCCGCCGCCATGCACCAATCCCGCCACAGCCGCGCCGCCTCTGGCCTGCTGCTGTCGCTGTCTCTGCAGCACGTGTTCGCGTCGCTCAGTGCGGCTCCAGTAGCGACCCATGCGTACCTCGCTGTGACTCTCCTCGTCCGTGCTCATGCCGCTGCGCTCGTCCGCCAGCCGGGACGCTCTATCCCGCAGCATCTGGTTTCGCATGGCCCGCAAGTTCCCACTGGGCGTTTTCCTAGTGGCTGCAGTGGGCATGTGGCCCTCCAAGGTGCTGTAAAGTCCGCCTCCTCCACCTGAGCCTCCGCGGTTAGCGGGTTTCGGCCAGGTGTCGTTGGCGTCCTGACTGGGCGTGTGACTTAGGGTGTGGAAGCGCCCGTCCCTTTGCTGGCTGGACGGCTGCTCCATCAAGAATCTCTGGGGTTCGGCGGATGCTCGGATCCTGCTGTTGTCATGGAGATCTAGAGGCATATAGCAGCGCTCATCAACTGGAGTGATCAGGGAGGGTTGACTCATTGCGTGCATAGCATGTGCAGTCTGTGTAGGAAATGCGGGGTGTGCAACGGGGTGTGTCGGGTGATTGACGGCATGCATCAGCGCCAAGTCCGGCTCCTCGGGGAGATTTGTGGGCAGGTCGGCTCTGTGGCTGCAGGGATGTAGCGTAGCGCTGCAGTAGTTGGGCGAGGCCGGGTGACTCGCCCGTCTGCGGTACTCCATGGGTGCAGGACGATGATGAAGCGTCCGGCTCCTCCTCAGCATTCCTGCAGAACTCGGATGAGGCGGTGGCCGCCGCTGGCCAGAGGGGGTGCTACACGTGGAGTGCAACGCGGGATTGAACAGCGAGCCGCTGCTGGAGCTGTGTCTGTTCAAACACGGTCGCTCCGCCTTGCGGTACTGAACGGACGACACCCGGGACAATCCTCGGGACCCCGGGACGGACAAGCAAACGTTTTGAGGCTGGACCGTCAGGGTTTCTGGGATGGCCTCTAGAGGGTGTTTTATCTGGCTGTCCCGCCGCTCGCGGGAACACGGCTCCCCCTGGTGGTGCATGCGAGCGTTGTAATGACGCATGCGCTTCTCGAGCAGACGCTGGAAGCGCAGGAACTCGCCGGTGCTGACGCTGTAAAAACCAGAGTCGCTCAATTCCGACGAGATGAAGGACTCGGACGATGGCGACCCTCCGCCTCCGCGGCCGTGGCACTCCTCGAGCCCCTCCTCCGTCTCCACCCCGGACAGCTCCCCCTGGTGGAAACTACCGTCTGTCCAGCCAAGTCCACTGTCAAGCTCGTGGTGAAGAGGCAGGTAACCCAGGGGTTTCTCCATCATGTAGTCATCGTCATCAGTCTGTCACAAACACACATATGACGACATTAGAGAAATAAGCAATTCAAGGTGATGCGTTACAATGATTTTACCATAGTAAAATAAGTCTTTGTTGTTTTTGTCAAAGCCAACGATTCAGTGGTTTGGATCGCATATCAAACTGCCAAAGTCACGTGAAGTACCGAAATTGCGAAACACTTATGACGTAATAAAGCATCACTTTATTGAAGTTCAACCACTGTAGTCACATGACCTCTTTTAAATATGTTTTAGTATCTTTTGAAAGTGTTCATTATCTTGCTGTCAATAGAGACTCACTGAACCATCGGATTTCATCAAAAATGTAGAACGACAGAATTCATTTTTGGGTGAACTAACCCTTTAATTCATGTTAGCAATATTAAAACATCTTAACAACATATTTATATGCAACCAATGCGTTAAAACATGCGAGCAACATGTTAATTTAGGCTAATTATGTTAAACCATGTTATTTTGTATTATCAACCTCTTAAAATGGGCTAGCAAATTATGCTAATTCATGCTAGCAATGTGCTAAAACATGCTAATTCATTTTGACACATGCTAGCAATTCATGAAAACATGCTAGCAACATGCTAATTTGTGTTATCTACCTCTTAAAACATGCTAGCAAAACATGCTAATTCATGCTAGCAACGTGCTAAAACATGTTAATTCATTTTGACACATGCTAGCAATTCATGAAAACATGCTAGCAACATGCTAGTTTGTGTTATCAACCTCTTAAAATATGCTAGCAACATGCTAATTTGTGTTATCAACCTCTTAAAACTTGCTAGCAACGTGCTAAGACATGTTAATTCATTTTGACTCATGCTAGCAATTCATGAAAACATGCTAGCAACATGCTAAAACACGTTCATTCAAGCCAACATAAAAGTTTGTTCTAATGACATTTACTTTCTAGTTTATACTTTATACTAGCATCCTGTTATGATTGACAAGTAATTCATTTATCGTTCACAATTTTATGAAACACAACAGTATTGTGGGTGGATGCTAGTTGGTGTTTTAGATGGATCAATAATAGTTTAATCCATGTTTGTGCATATTGTTAATTTAACACCAAATTAATTTGAGGCTCACCCAATCGGATTTAATAATATTAAATATTTATTTTCAATGCGAGCTGGCGATTTGTGGTGACACGAGCGACTGTTTTATCCATATGCAAATGAGCAGAGACGGCCAATAGCGGTGCAGAGAGTCGAGTAGACACGCCTCCTATCAAGCCACAATGCAGATCAAATCCCCGTCAGTGTGAACGCAGCTTTGAGAAAAAACAAAGCGTGCTCTACGTTTAAATTCGACACGGACTCGAGAGTCGCTCTGGTGGCTCACCATATTTATGATCGCCGGTTGCCTGGCAACACATAACTTACATAACATGTGACTCCAACCACACGGGAACCAGAACAACAACAACCCGTTCTAGAACCGCGGTTCTGGATTCGTCACGGTTTTTTGACGTTTGCATTTGCACATTGAAGATCAGCGGCTCTTTGTCCTCGAGTCCCGTAACGCTCACCTGACTCTGGAAACTCCTGGGCTCCTCTAAGTTGGTTTTGCAGCAGCCGATCAGACAGTTCTGTCCCTGAGACACGCCGCCGGAGAACTCCGGCTCCTGAAACATCACGACATTAAACCAGCAGATTGTGAGAGGAACATGCCAGCATTTCTGATGCTTCCTGATGAATTATTAGCGTAATGAGGCTGTGATGTGGAAGAGTGCTTATTTTACACGACTGAACTTCTCTGCGTTTCCCGTCTGTCTCTCCTTCAGTCGCTTTATTAAAGGCTGTTTCCTCCTGCGCTCCGCACACGTGAAATGTGTGTGCGTGTGTGTGTGTGTGTGTGTGTGTGTGTGTATTCCCAAGCGTAGCTAAATGCATGAATAATTCCAGAGCATAAGAGAGCAGCTCCATTTTGAAAAACGCGTTTGTTTGGAGAACAGCACACACACACAATTCAGCATTTCCTGACACGACACACACGAGAAGCACGAAACAACTGCTTTTAAACATCAGGATTTGGAAAGAAATACTACATTTTTGTTGGCATGACCTTTAAAATGTGGCACATATAGACTGAATCAATAACTGTACTCGTCATGATCTGATGATGTTCAGGACTTACGTTGTAGGCCAGGCGTTCTCTGTGCTCCAGGTCTCTAGGTGTGTTTGGCAGGTACTCGTACCTGCCGCCGTCTCTGCGGTTCACGGGCAGGGTCATGTGATTGTAGTACGTCCTGAGAGGGCAAAGACAAAACACAAACACTTAATTATGTATGAATATTATATGCTAATAACACAAGCCACGCCCCTTCCTTCTGGATAGGACACGCCCCCTTGCTGTTATTGTGTTTATAAAGAGCCTCATTCTGCTATAAAGACCAACAGCAGCATAAAGAGCGTGACGGTTGTATGAAATGTATGGTAAATATAGTAAAAGTGATGCTTTTCTTAATGAACATCACATGACATATAATATTAATGCCACGGTGCATTTTGATAAAC
Source organism: Opsariichthys bidens (assembly GCA_037194245.1). Lineage (NCBI taxonomy): Eukaryota > Metazoa > Chordata > Actinopteri > Cypriniformes > Xenocyprididae > Opsariichthys > Opsariichthys bidens. The sequence continues at coordinate 827,213 of CM074291.1, read as the reverse complement.
TGAACCTTAAAAATTGACACAAAATAAGAGTTTTCCTCCCCGTTCGATATAAATCTCAGGCCACCAAACGGCGATCTAAGATCATTTTAAAATCGAATAAACTTCGAAAATCAGGAAAACTTTTTCCGCGTCATCGATCTCATTAACGTGAGGACAGAGGTGATGTACGATTCGCGTGCAAATGACTCCAGTTCTTCTGGACAAAAAGATTCTCGAAACAACCTCGAACTCGTTAAGATTCGTGATTCGGGTGCAAATGACTCCCGTGAGCCGGTTCTTTTGAATGAGTCGCTCAAAAAGATCCATGAAGCTGGAACTCGAGGCCCTTTTGAATCACTCGATCAGCGAATCGTTCAAAGCAAAGTGATATTTATATAGGACAAAAAGTCAGGATTATTAAAGTGAAATGTGAAACTTAATGACTTCTGACTCAGTTCAGACTCAAACTTTGACTCAGTACTTCTTCTCAATCGTTGAGAAGTCAGTAGTGTTTTATTTTTGGATCTGATTAATCGTGTTTTTAGTCAGGAGCTGCTGCGTGCTTGATGTTCTTTAAGTTCTAGACCGGAAGGGATTGATCAGATGGCTTTTCGCTATATGAGCTCAAGATGTGAGCGATCACCACACACGGAACGCGGCGGAGGATAAAAGATACACATTCTCCAGCGTTTACATGCGCATGAATGCAAAACCGAGCGTTACTGTGCCTTAAGGCCGTTTCCATGCTAGACGGGAGCGCGGCATATCAGTGTTGCCAATTGCTATCAGTTGAAATTAGCTAAAACCAGTCGCTAGATGACGCCACGCCGCCGAGTCCACTGACCTATATCAATACAAATAGTGGGCGAGTCACGGAATCTAGACAAGGTTTGTCCAAGAAGTCGCTAGGTTTGTCGCTAGGCAAAAAATGCTCATAAAATAGCAGTGCGAGACCAATTTAAGCGCGAAATTGTGTCGCGTGTGAACGGTGCATGTACACATTTGTCCTGCGGGTGGCAGCGCTGAGGTGTGCCGCACCTGTCCGAGGGAGGCAGACGCGGCATTGTACAAGAGTGCGGCCGGAGAGGGTCCCACGGCCGCTCCGTCTGCGTGCTGCAGTCCGTCGTCCGGTTGTACTGCAGGCTCCGCCCCCGGCCCTCGATCTGAAGTGTGATTGGCTGCTCGTAGCTGGCCAGGATACGGAAGGCCTCTCGCTTTGGCAGGTGGGTCAAATCCCGACCGTGAACCTGAACGACAGACAATCAACAGCCTGATTAATTGTAGTCCTCGTTTGCACAGATCTGGTGCGCTCAGCCGTACGCCGATTCGGTTTAGCACTACTATAGGTGGACTAAAGCACAGCTGTGTAAACACATTCCCCCCTCAGCGCCACAGCTGCCCGCCGTCCGGATCCGTACGAAACTAAACCGAACACACATATGATGAATCTTCAGACCAGCACAAATCGCTGCATGAGTCATGAGAGAGAGATGGCACACGTGTGTGTGTGTGTGTGTGTGTGTGTGTGTGTGTTTGAGACTGCATCATTGTCACTCCTAATCACCATCAGCACACAATCGTGAGCATTTACACACACTGGACTCACCCCCATCCCGTCGCCCATCCACGGCCCTGACAGTCGACAGCCCATCACCACGGCAACAGATGAGCAGGATCGTGCGCCGATGCTGGGAATTCACTCCGAACACAGGATGAAGATGAAGAGGATGAAGGAGCGATGCAGCTGCTGCCGGCATACATGAACACACACACACACACACTCGCATGCAGAGCTGCAGTGAGAGAGACGCGCAGCAGAATCGGACGGACGGAGCGCTGTCTCTCCTCTCTCTCCCTCTCTGAACGCTCGATCCAGAACACTGCCACTCCAGCACTCAGGCCCCGCCCACCTCTGGCACATCCCTGCTTTGATTGGTCGGGCAGCTGCGCCTGTTGGCCGAGAGCGAGTGCTGATTGGCTGGCAGGGGTCAACCCGTGTTTGACGCTCCTCTCCATCATTTGATCAGATTCCAGAGCTGTGAAGACATAAATATGCATTTAATTAACGAGAGGAATTAATTAACTCACTCATCATTAGTACTGAAGTTTAGAATGTGTGTGATCGTCGAATCGTGTGTGTGTGTGTCGAGGAGAGAGAGGTGTGGTGGTCCTTGACCATTTTCACCTGCTGGACCATAAAACACCAGGAAAAAACACTCGCATAGCAACTCCCTGGCAACCATCCGTTCTGATTCTTGATTTATTCAAAGGACTTTTAGGACAAACATTAAACGTTAATGGCAGCTCAGATCTTGGAAAATGTAGGTGAGTTCATTTCTCAAACTGTGCACAGATTGGCCAGATTTTCTCAGGAGGATCTCTGGGAAGCAGAGAGGAGACCTCTCTGGTGTGTTTCCGTCGGGTTTTTAAGGTCTCTGCTGCTGAACTCACTGGTGGGAGCTCTGGGATGTGAGCGAACCTGACAGCCGTCAGGGAAACACGCCGCAGCGGCGGAACATGCGCGAGTCTCTCCTGCGGGCGGCACATGCGGCGAGCACAACACACGCCAGAGGAAAGTGCAAATCTGTGTCGAGCCATCAGAAGTTCCAGTAAACCAGAAGAGAGGCATGAATAAATAAACTCGCTGTCCTTAAAGTCAGGGGTCTGCGAGCGGCTCGGAGGAGAATTATGGGAGGGATGGAGACGTTTGTTGACGAAAGGACGTGACAGAATCATGTCAGAGAGCAAACACTCGCGCTGGAACACGAATCAAGAATTCGGGGTTGAGCTAGTTAAAGCATAGAACGATATCTATAACGTTAACTATATTAGCGTCTACACCAGCGTACGATAACTATAACGATAACTATATTAGCATCCACACCAGCGGACGATAACTATAACGATAACTATATTAGCGTCCACACCAGCGGACGATAACTATATTAGCGTCCACACCAGCGTACGATAACTATAACGATAACTATATTAACGTCCACACCAGCGTACGATAACTATATTAGCGTCCACACCAGCGGACGATAACTATAACGATAACTATATTAGCATCCACACCAGCGTACGATAACTATAACGATAACTATATTAGCATCCACACCAGCGGACGATAACTATAACGATAACTATATTAGCATCCACACCAGCGTACGATAACTATATTAGCATCCACACCAGCGTACGATAACTATAACGATAACTATATTAGCGTCCACACCAGCGGACGATAACTATATTAGCATCCACACCAGCGTACGATAACTATAACGATAACTATATTAGCGTCCACACCAGCGTACGATAACTATAACGATAACTATATTAACGTCCACACCAGCGTACGATAACTATATTAGCGTCCACACCAGCGTACGATAACTATAACGATAACTATATTAGCATCCACACCAGCGGACGATAACTATAACGATAACTATATTAGCATCCACACCAGCGTACGATAACTATATTAGCGTCCACACCAGCGGACGATAACTATAACGATAACTATATTAGCATCCACACCAGCGGACGATAACTATAACGATAACTATATTAGCGTCCACACCAGCGGACGATAACTATATTAGCGTCCACACCAGCGTACGATAACTATAACGATAACTATATTAACGTCCACACCAGCGTACGATAACTATATTAGCGTCCACACCAGCGGACGATAACTATAACGATAACTATATTAGCATCCACACCAGCGTACGATAACTATAACGATAACTATATTAGCATCCACACCAGCGGACGATAACTATAACGATAACTATATTAGCATCCACACCAGCGTACGATAACTATATTAGCATCCACACCAGCGTACGATAACTATAACGATAACTATATTAGCGTCCACACCAGCGGACGATAACTATATTAGCATCCACACCAGCGTACGATAACTATAACGATAACTATATTAGCGTCCACACCAGCGTACGATAACTATAACGATAACTATATTAACGTCCACACCAGCGTACGATAACTATATTAGCGTCCACACCAGCGTACGATAACTATAACGATAACTATATTAGCATCCACACCAGCGGACGATAACTATAACGATAACTATATTAGCATCCACACCAGCAGACGATAACTATAACGATAACTATATTAGCGTCCACACCAGCGGACGATAACTATAACAATAACTATATTAACGTCCACACCAGCGTACGATAACTATATTAGCATCCACACCAGCGTACGATAACTATAACGATAACTATATTAGCGTCCACACCAGCGTACGATAACTATAACGATAACTATATTAACGTCCACACCAGCGTACGATAACTATATTAGCGTCCACACCAGCGTACGATAACTATAACGATAACTATATTAGCGTCCACACCAGCGTACGATAACTATAACGATAACTATATTAGCGTCCACACCAGCGGACGATAACTATATTAGCATCCACACCAGCGTACGATAACTATAACGTTAACTATATTAGCGTCTACACCAGCGTACGATAACTATAACGATAACTATATTAGCGTCCACACCAGCATACGATAACTATAACGATAACTATATTAGCGTCCACACCAGCATACGATAACTATAACGATAACTATATTAACGTCCACACCAGCGTACGATAACTATATTAGCGTCCACACCAGCGTACGATAACTATAACGATAACTATATTAGCATCCACACCAGCGGACGATAACTATAACGATAACTATATTAGCATCCACACCAGCAGACGATAACTATAACGATAACTATATTAGCGTCCACACCAGCGGACGATAACTATAACAATAACTATATTAACGTCCACACCAGCGTACGATAACTATATTAGCATCCACACCAGCGTACGATAACTATAACGATAACTATATTAGCGTCCACACCAGCGTACGATAACTATAACGATAACTATATTAGCGTCCACACCAGCGGACGATAACTATATTAGCATCCACACCAGCGTACGATAACTATAACGATAACTATATTAGCGTCCACACCAGCGGACGATAACTATATTAGCATCCACACCAGCGTACGATAACTATAACGTTAACTATATTAGCGTCTACACCAGCGTACGATAACTATAACGATAACTATATTAGCGTCCACACCAGCATACGATAACTATAACGATAACTATATTAGCGTCCACACCAGCATACGATAACTATAACGATAACTATATTAGCATCCACACCAGCGGACGATAACTATAACAATAACTATATTAGCGTCCACACCAGCGGACGATAACTATATTAGCATCCACACCAGCGTACGATAACTATAACGATAACTATATTAGCGTCCACACCAGCGTACGATAACTATAACGATAACTATATTAGCATCCACACCAGCGGACGATAACTATAACGATAACTATATTAACGTCCACACCAGCGTACGATAATTATATTAGCATCCACACCAGCGTACGATAACTATATTAGCGTCCACACCAGCGGACGATAACTATAACGATAACTATATTAGCATCCACACCAGCGGACGATAACTATAACGATAACTATATTAGCGTCCACACCAGCGGACGATAACTTTAACGATAACTATATTAGCGTCCACACCAGCGGACGATAACTATAACGATAACTATATTAGCATCCACACCAGCGTACGATAACTATAACGATAACTATATTAGCATCCACACCAGCGGACGATAACTATAACGATAACTATATTAGCATCCACACCAGCGGACGATAACTATATTAGCGTCCACACCAGCGTACGATAACTATAACGATAACTATATTAGCATCCACACCAGCGTACGATAACTATATTAGCGTCCACACCAGCGTACGATAACTGTAACGATAACTATATTAGCATCCACACCAGCGTACGATAACTGTAACGATAACTATATTAGTAAAAAGACTAAAATTTTTAAAGTATGTGATATTTTTTGTACGAAAGTGTGAAAAGTGTTTTTTTGATATTAAACATACTTTAGTATTGAAAGTAAAAGTAAATGCAAAATACAAAATGAGCAGAAAATATTATTAAAAATTGGTCTATACACAGTTTGAGCAGCAAGAATGTTTTAACTCTATTTCTTACATTTTGTTGGTTTGAATAAAAAAATGGCAAAATGTTCTAATATATTAATGATGCCTTGATCATTCATGTTGATTCACAGTGCATTATAACTGATGTAAGAGCCGTCTGTAAATGTTAAAATGTTGAACAATGAACAACACTCTCATTAACCTTTAATGTTACAAACGGTATTGTAAAGTGTTTCCATTTGACATAAATCCAAACAAGTCATATTACATTTATACTTTCACTCGTTATTTGCTTCTATTTTAGAACACTTGACGATTATCTAATCAAAATATATGTTAAAGTTAGGATTAAAAAAATAGAACAGAAATCGAATTCATTTCTGATTTGTTATCTTTCTGTCGGCTGCATCGTCGCTGGATAACGAATGCATAAAAGCGAACAAATGGATATAAACTAATGCAACCAGAGGAAACAATCGCGACATTAAACAGTTGGTGTTTTTGTTACCGTGTTTTAAAAACCGTTTGAGGAACGTTACTGCTAATGTTAGCATCCTCTGAGCCTCGCCGGCTAACTGATCCGCTAATGCAGCGTCTAGTCAACAAACTAGTGTGCTGTATAACACACCGCTTCGTTGTCTGAGTTTCAGAAGCTCGAGCCTCTGCGATAGTTTTTATTTGTCCTCTAGAGGTCGCTCTCGTGCCGCACTCTTTCAACGGACGCAACCCGGAAAATGAACTCCACCGCGGCCGTGCGGCACTTGTTTGCTCGCGGTCTGTGCGCTTCCTTTTTCATTTCGTAGTAAGTAACAGAGAAATGTATCGGAGTAAAATTTAATTTATTAAATGTCGTGGAGTAAAAGTAAAAGTTGACAGAAATATATAAACACTCAAGGACTGTAACAAAGTATCATTACTTCGTTACATTACACCTCTGCGCTACAGTTTTGTCAATGCTTGTATCGTTCTGAAAATGATTCCAATCATATCATTTAGAATGATTTTTATCGTATATCGTAATGGTGATCGTCTTTGGTGTGAGGACAGTGTTACTGCTCAGAGGTTGCTCTTGATTTTTAGAGGTTTGTCTTTGAATTCCTGAGGAGAAACAAACCCAAATGAGTCAATAGTTCTCATGAGTAAAGCTGAAAAGATGACAAACGCTCTGACTTGAATCTGAGGACAGTTTGAGATCTGTTCATCTTTTCCTCTGGAGAAATAACTGAAATATTGAAAAGATCTCTTTGTTTTGTTGTGCAGATTGTGTTTAAAGAGCTCGGTGGTGCAAGACGTTGTAGATCAAACCACTAGTTAGTGCTGAGATGGAGCGACACACACACACACACACTGCTGGAGGGACGTGTCAGCTCAGATCAGAGGAGACAGCAGTTGCACTGCAGGCGGTGTGTGTGTGTGTGTGTTTGCAGGAGAACACACACCTCCTGTGGGATTACCCACAATGACCCAGCTCACCTCCAGATGGCGAAGTCTCGAGTCTCAGTGGACACGGGGCATGTCCGACGGGTCACTGGACCCCGAAACCAGAGACTGTGAGTTTGAGTGTGTGCATCGCTCGATATGACATACTCACCGGCGCTCAGGAAGACACATGTGTTGCCATGGTGAGAGCCCTTCACATGAACCGCATCAACTTCTGCAACACACACACACACACACACACTACAGCCAAATATAGACAAATGTGCTGTCAGTCCATATGACAAACACACGAAACCGCAGAACCTGCCATCTGCAGTGCATTCAGATACTACATAGAATTTAGAACGTTTATATAAATATATTTATGTATGTATATATGTATTAACATACTAAATATATATAGCATAAAATAGCAAGACTGAAGATGTATAACGCAAAATACTGGAATGTTAATGTGCAGCAGAGGATTACTGTGACTGATTTGTGTTATATCAAAAATAAAAGCTGCTGGAAAAGGCACAGGATGTGAGCGGTCGCCATGGTAACAGATACAGGGATGGCAAAGTGACAGAGATGCTCTGCGAGTCAGACACGTACGGAGTAGATATTCTCACCATAAATGTGTCAAATGTAAAAATGAAATTTAAATAATATATATATATATATTTATGATTGATGAGAAAACGATGCTAATTTTAACATCTGGCTTGGCCTAATGCGCTTGGCCACCAGATGTCGCTGGTACACTTTAAATACTGGTTTATAACTGAATTCATTATATATATATATATATAAACAAATATTTATATTCCACCGAACTGAAAATCTCTGTAAAATCAGTCATACAGTTATTTATATTACTTACGATGGTATTCATGTTACTAGATATTGATTTGACTGACAGGACTGTTTACATTGTGATGTTTTGTTGCATCGTTTGGATCTATTTAGGTCGTGTGTAGGTTTCTTCTGTGCAGAGGACGATCAAAGAGAGGAAAACCAGCTCCGAACAGCCAAACGCTTCTATAATTAAACGCCGAAACTTTACGGTAAGCGCGTTCCCGCGGTCTTTGTTTTTCCCCCGAATGTCGTCACGTATTAGCGGCGTTTAACGTCAATTTCCATATTTGGACTCGGACGGAAGACGAGCGTCACCACAACACGCGGTGTTTTCCACCCTGACAACCAATCGATCGAGCGAGGAAGCCGAGTAAACCCGCCCCTTCTTCTCATTGGTCGCTGGGCGTGTCACTCAGATCAGGGGATTGACGTCGACTGCTTTGCGTGTATATATCAGCAGAATCACTCCTCTCCACAGATCAGAGTCCAGTCAGAGGAACGGAACCGTACGGATCGAGCGTCTCTCGGGGAATGTCCATCGTTTAATCGTCATTTCATTTAATCACCAGCATCAACCCAAAACGGACGCCTGCTGTTGGGGGGTTTTGACTTTGAGCATCTTTATTTTTATTCTAAACTCTATTGGACGGCGTACAATGACCCACCGAACCGGAGCAGAAATGATCCCGGAGGTTTCAGCCGCCGCGAGTTTCGTTTGCAGACTTTTGCGCGGTCGCGGCCGCTTGAGTGACGCGCAGCTCCAGGTGTTTAGAGACTGTCTCGCGCAGGCGCTGTCAGGTACTGCTTTTAAACTGGTACATTTTTGTTTCATAATATTATTGGAAGTACCTTAAATACTGTGCTGTACTTATAAAATTAAAAACTTACTGTATGGTATTACTATGGTATACTAGTGTAATACCGTGGTTCAGTGATGTGATACTTCCTGAGGTAAAAGATTTAACACCAAGTGTTTCCGCTTCCTTTTAGAACACTACCAGCATCATTGGTTCCCTGACAGGCCGCAGAAGGGCTCCGGTTACCGCTGCATACGGATCAATCATGAAATGGACCCTCTGATTGGCCAAGCAGCCGGCCGCATCGGACTGACCAGCGGGCAGCTTTTCTCGCTCTTGCCGCGGGAGCTGACGCTCTGGGTGGACCCGTATGAAGTGTCCTACCGCATCGGCGAGGACGGGTCCATTTGTGTTCTCTACGAGGCCGAACCGCCCGTCTCAAGCCCCGCCCCCAGCCTCTCAACGTACGACCAAACGGCGAGCTGCAAAAACCGGTTCATGATGGGCGGCCGCACAAGTCCACCGAAAAACTACCTGATGATGGTGTCCAGCTGAACGCACGGGACCGGTTCTGCCGGTACTCGCGCCTGACCGACCAACTGCCATGTTAAGAGTTGTAGCTGCTCGCGTGACCTCACTTCGTAAACCTTTATTTAAAATGAACGTTAAAGCACTGGTGGTTGCGCGACTGGGCGTCTGCTCAACCACCGACTCTGGAGATCTTTCAGCACTGTTCCGTGTGACTCGTTTATTTTTACCATCCCAAAACAGGTTTTGGGGTGTCTTCACTGGTGCTCACACACGGTTTCCGTGCAATTTACGATACCTCACGAGAATGTAACGCAATTAAAGGCCTGAAATGTACTTTACGCAAGTGCACGAATATTTTTGGTGATAAAGTTTAACAAGCATGTTTTCAAACAAACACGTTTTCAAACAAGCATGACGACAATAAAATCGACCGACGTTTTGCCTTATAGTTTGCTATAGCGCCACCTGTGGCAACTCTAAGAATACAACGATAAATTCGACCGATGTCTATCACTTCAGTTTGCCATAGCGCCACCTGTCGCAACTCTAAGAATACAACAATAAAATCGACCCAGGTTTTGTGATTCAGTTTCCTATAGCGCCACCTGTCGCGACTCTAAGAATATAACATTGAAATCGCCCAGCATTTGCCGTTATAGTTTGCTATAGCGACATCTGTGGCAACTCTAAGAATACAACGATAAATTCGACCGACGTTTAGTGTTATAGTTTGCTATAGCGCCACCTGTGGCAACTCTATGAATACAACAATAAAATCGCCCAGCGTTTGCTGTTATAGTTTGCTATAGTGCCATCTGTGGCAACTCTTAAGAATACTACAAAATAATTGACCGACGTTTCGCTTTATAGTTTGCTATAGCGCCACCTGTCGCAACTCTATGAATACAACAATAAAATCGACCGACGTTTAGTGTTATAGTTTGCTATAGCGCCACCTGTGGCAACTCTAAGAATACAACAATAAAATCGACCGACGTTTATCGCTTCAGTTTGCCATAGCGCCACCTCTTGCAAGTCTGAGGGTGCAACATTGCTTTACATTTGCTTTCGCGCGCTTGCGTCCAGTACGTTTCAGGCCTAAAACTGCTGTGGACTTTCATCATTTCTAACAGGAGCTGCTATTGAGCGGGACACAACATGAATGAACCCCCATAATCCCCTCTGCCTTAACTACGGTGCCACCGCTCCCTCAACAAACGTCACTGCCTGCCTCTTTTAGTCTTACTGTGCAATATTCAGGCAATAGCTTCCGATTGTAATGTCATGAAATGAGTTTGTTCGGACTTCGCCAGCATCTCTGGGGGGAAACTGTTGCATTTTCCCAGGATGCTTTGCATTATGGTATGTTGGTATCGGGCCGAAGCACCAGCAGAGACTCACGTCAAGTATTCTGTCTCTCCCGGGCTGCTGAGCAGCACACGTTTACTGTTTCAGACAGAGTCAATTTAGTTTGTAAGCTATTTTGCTGTTAATGGACATTTTTTAAAATGCACTTGTGCATACAGTCGATTTTTATTACAATAAACCTTTTATGAATGAAACGTTTCTCTCTGGTTTGATGTTGTCATGAAGTTATCTCTGGAGAACTCCCACGTCTGGTTGGCGTTGGATGGGCAGGTTGGTGTTATCTGGACGTGTCTGGGCTTGTTTTTCTCCTACACACACTGAAAGACTTCAGATACGCTTATCAGCAGCTGCTGTGCGGAGAGAATAACTGAGCCGCCTAACTAGACAACACACTTGACTTGAAAGTGGCCAAATTCCAAGGCATTCTTGTATGCAATACCAGAATCATATTTTTATAAATACCTGGTCTAAATTTACATATGTTTATCAAAACACATCGTATACTTCATTCTCATCTTTATTGCTATTTAATTTTTCTCTATTTGGATATTCTGCAACAACCATTGGAAGACATAAATAGTTTCATTGTGCAGAGATGAGAGATCGTAACTGGGGAATTTAGATCGAGATTGTTGACTGGGGAAAGTAAAACATCTAAAATGGTGGATGACACCGTTATACCGATATCAATAAATTAGCTTAAAATGGACATTCCCAATATTTGTGTGTCTGTTAAAGAATTAGCATAGCAAAATGTTAACTATTCTATTGAAATCAGTTGTGAGCAGCATGCTAATGAAAAATGAAGGACATTTTATTGGAATCAGTAGGCGAGTTGTCAGCGTAGCAACATGCTAACATCAAACTATGGAAATCTGTTGTAAACAACCGGCTAATGTCAAATTATTGAAGTGAATGAAATTTGAGCTACAAGCTAATATCAAACTATTGTCGTCAGCTGGCGAGTTGTCAGCGTAGCAACATGCTAACATCAAACTACTGAAATCAACTGTGAACATCATTTTAATGTCAAATTATTGGAATTGAGGAAATCTTAGCTACAAACTGATAATATAAACTATTGTAATCTGTAGGCGACTTGTCCACTTAGCAACATGCTAACATCAAACTATGGAAATCAATTGTAAACAACTTGCTAATGTCAAATTATTGAACGGAATGAAATTTGAGCTACAAGCTAATATTAAACTATTGTCGTCAGCTGGCGAGTTGTCAGCGTAGCAACATGCTAACACCAAACTACTGAAATCAACTGTGAACATCATTTTAATGTCAAATTATTGGAATTAAGGAAATCTTAGCTACAAACCGATAATATGAAACTAGTGTAGTCAGTTGGCGAGTTGTCAGCGTAGCAACATGCTAACACCAAACTACTGAAATCAATTGTAAACAACCGGCTAATATCAAATTATTGAAGTGAATGAAATTTTAGCTACAAGCTAATATTAAACTATTGTCGTCAGCTGGCGAGTTGTCCACTTAGCAACATGCTAACATCAAACTATGGAAATCAATTGTAAACAACCGGCTTATGTCAAATTATTGAAGTGAATGGAATTTGAGCAACAAGCTAATATTAAACTATTGTAGTCAGTTGGCGAGTTGTCAGCGTAGCAACATGCTAACATCAAACTACTGAAATCAACTGTGAACATCATTTTAATGTCAAATTATTGGAATTGAGGAAATCTTAGCTACAAACTGATAATATAAACTATTGTAATCTGTAGGCGACTTGTCCACTTAGCAACATGCTAACATCAAACTATGGAAATCAATTGTAAACAACTTGCTAATGTCAAATTATTGAACGGAATGAAATTTGAGCTACAAGCTAATATTAAACTATTGTAGTCAGTAGGCGAGTTGTCAGCGTAGCAACATGCTAACACCAAACTACTGAAATCAACTGTGAACATCATTTTAATGTCAAATTATTGGAATTAAGGAAATCTTAGCTACAAACCGATAATATTAAACTATTGTAGTCAGTTGGCGAGTTGTCAGCGTAGCAACATGCTAACACCAAACTACTGAAATCAATTGTAAACAACCGGCTAATATCAAATTATTGAAGTGAATGAAATTTTAGCTACAAGCTAATATTAAACTATTGTCGTCAGCTGGCGAGTTGTCCACTTAGCAACATGCTAACATCAAACTATGGAAATCAATTGTAAACAAACGGCTTATGTCAAATTATTGAAGTGAATGGAATTTGAGCAACAAGCTAATATTAAACTATTGTAGTCAGTTGGCGAGTTGTCAGCATAGCAACATGCTAACATCAAACTACTGAAATCAACTGTGAACATCATTTTAATGTCAAATTATTGGAATTAAGGAAATCTTAGCTACAAACTGATAATATAAACTATTGTAATCTGTAGGCGACTTGTCCACTTAGCAACATGCTAACATCAAACTATGGAAATCAATTGTAAACAACTTGCTAATGTCAAATTATTGAACGGAATTAAATTTTAGCTACAAAGTAATATTGTAATCAGTAGAGTTGTCCACATAGCAACATGCTAACATCAAAATCTATTTTAAGCTGTGTTTTTCTTGTGTTTTGCATGAGCAGCGCTGTAATAGTTGCTGCCTGTGTGAAGAGTTTCACATCATTCACTTGTGAGGGTCCGTGCACTAGCTATCTGAAAGGGTAGCTGTCTATTTAGGCAGTAGGCAAGGCAACGCGCTACGTTTCTGAGCCGCTCTATTGTGTGTGTCTGGTTGTTTTGTTCCGTCTGTGAGTGATTACGGTCAGCTGAGGATTTGGGAGGGTTTCTCTCCTCACGTCATAAAAGCACAATCGCTGGTTTAATTGAGGTCGTTTTTGTGAGCGTCTGTGTGTGTGCGCGCGTGTGTGTGTGTGTGTGTGTGTGTGCGGGTCAGACACAAACACATTCGGGCAGATGGCCTGTTGAACACCAGCATCCCACATATGGAGATCCACACTATTGTTCAGAGACGCTCTTGACGCTTGGATGCGCACACACACACACACACACACACACACGTTGTGTTTTCATGGTTTATGGGGACATTCCATAGGCGTAATGGTTTTTATACTGTACAAACTGTACATTCTGTCCCCCTACACTACCCCACCCCTAAACCTACCCATCACAGAAAACATTCTTTACATTTTAACAAAACATTGTTTAGTATGTTTTTAAATCTATTCGAAATATGAGGATGCATGGAATGTCCTCATAAAACAAGTTTACATCATAATACCAGTGTAATACCCATGACATTACACACATTTGTGTCCTCATAAAGCACAAAAACGCACACACACACTAAAAACACACGTTCAAAACACACTCATTAGAATTACAAATGATTTGCTCATATCATTCGATGGCGTTTGTATCTCTCGGTTCGTGTTACTGGATCTTCGTGCCGCATTCGACACTATCGACCACAAGATTCTTTTGAATAGGCTTGGAAATTATTAGTGGATTTGCATTCATACTTAACGGACCCGTTATCAGTTTGTAGTAGTAAACGAAGATCACAAGTTCGGGCTGGAGTACCCCAAGGCTCAGTACTAGGACCGTTGCTTTTTTACCCTGATTTCTGACTTGTGATGCCGCCTGAATCATAATCACACCGTGTTCGTTCACTGACCACAGGAGCTCGTCCAACAGAACTGAACCAACACTGAACTGACTTCAGCTGAACAACAGCCGGAATGCATCAAGGATGTCACACACTCACTCACACCTTTTCTCCATTTTGGATATTTATTTACAATCAACGACACTTGATTTGATATCTGGTTTGCTTCATCTGTTGTCATTCGCTCTGTTCAGATGGAGTCTGATGTCAAACCTGTTGAGCTCCCTGGAGTTTTCCAGATCCAAGCGCCACCTCTGACCCTTCAGCTGCGGGGTGTGATTGGTGGACGGTTGTATCCAGGCAGATCTGAGGTCAGTTCTTGTGTTTGTTCACACTCGATATTAATCACAGAATCCTGAAATCTGAAGAGATATCTGATCATCTCGGGGGGTTTGGTTAGTCGGTTAATCCCTGGAACACGGTGACCCTCTTTCACAGACACCAGACAAAGAAAACGTCAGCTGGTCTCTGATTATTTCACTAGTAATTATAAAGATGATTGTTAATCTGATCAGGCTGAAATTAGTCAGCATTAAACACATTATTTTATGTGATGTGGACATAATTTTGTCTTATAGAGTCTTGTAAAAAAAATGCCGTTTGGATATTTATACCAAAAACATTCAATTTAATATATATATAAGATTGGACTTTTAGAAATGAATACTTTTATTGATCAAGGGCACATTATATTGATCAAAAGTGACACTCATAATGTAACAAAATATTCTAATTGAAAAAAATGCTGTTTTCAACTCTTTTCAATATTGATAATAATCAGAAATGCATATTAGAATGATTTCTAAAGATTTGTTTTCAATGTGATTTATGCCAACAATTTAAACATTTTTGGTTATGAAATTGTCATAAATTGGGAATATTTTTCTCTTACAATGATAATTTTTTTAAGTATGTTGAAAGATGGGAAATGTCACGGCAGAAATTAAAGCACGAAGAACTTCTTTAATTTTAAGAAAGATTTAAGACTGTAAGGCATAAGTTTTTGTGACGTTAGTCTCGGATCCGCTCTGCTGAGGTTTGGGTGTGTGTTTGCCAATGAGATTGATGTGATTTTGCGTTTGGCGTTTTCAGGATCAGAGACTCACAAATGATTTTTGAATCAAACCTGTGGAGCCGAACGCTCCTGGAGTGACACAAACATCATTCATGAACCTCAGCGTCCCGCGGGCTTGTGAACGACGGCCCGTCAGCGTGTTTAATGCTCCACAAAAGAGCCTCAGACGGGTGGAGGAAGGGCGTCACGACGGAACTGATGAAAACCTGACCTTATGCCTCAGATCTTTCTCAAGAGTAATAAATGAGTCAGAGCAGAGAGCTATAACACGAATGTGCCGTTCATACTGAGATCGCTGACTTTTGATTGCAGACCAAAGTTTGAGACATTGTTGAGACTGAAAACAATGTGCGTTTTGAAACAATTTCCACTGTTTCTTCACAAATAATGGCAAAAAAAGAAAAAATTTTGAAATACAAAGATTGAAATAATGTAAAATTTACTACAATTATCTGTTTTATTTACAACTTCAATCATCATTTTTACACCATATGAATGTGAAATTTTTAAGTCGAATAAAATTTTTTAATTTTCTTGTAAAATGTATCTGTTTTTTAATTTACAACTTACGTACAAACATGAAATTTTGAAGTCGAAAGACAGAAATAGAATTTTCTCGTAAAATATACTTCAATAATCTTTATTTACAACTTAAATCATTATTTTTACACCATATGAACGTGAAATTTTAAAGTAGAAAGAAAAAAATGTAATGTTCTTGTAAAATGTTTTTTAATTTACAACTTAGAAAAAAAAAATCACCGTACAAACGTGACATTTTGAAGTCGAAAGACTGAAATAGAATTTTCTCGTAAAATATACTTCAATAATCTTTATTTACAACTTAAAAGTAACTTTTTGAAATATAATTTTCTTGTAAAACGTACTACAATTATCTTTGTTTTATTTACTTAGAACTTCTTGTAAAAACGTGAAACTTTAAGACTTCCACAAAACGTCTCATGTCCATGTTCTGATGTGTTCCTAATGTAGTTTTCTGATCCGTTCACTACATGAAGTTGAACGTCTGGAGGTTTTGTATTGCTAAAAACTTCTCTCCAGCCTGTTGATCCTCCAGCAGGGATCGAGGAAACAAAACAAACCATGCTGAGAAAAGTGAAGTGGTGTGAGCAGATTTAGAGTTTGTAAAGTGATTTAGCGGTGCTGACGTGTTTGGCAGCTGTTTGCCGAAGTCTCACAGTGTCTCATTGTCCTAAAGTTCCCGGGAAACTAAACCAGCAGCTGTCGCTCCGCACACACACACACACACACACACACTGGCCCCATATCCTCGCACAACCAAAACAAACCCCCATCTCAATCCAAACAAGCCCTCAGCCGGGGCTCACGGCGTTAACCCTTCACACACACGTCCACATGAGACGCACACACAAGTTTCTCAGGAGTTTCGATAAAATGAAATGGCGAAAAGGAAAGAAAAGACTTTAGTAACTTAAATATGTCCAATATCTCAACAGTGTTTCAAACCGTGATTTACTCTAGATACCAAAATCTCGGTCAAATACATATAAATAACACTAAAATGACTCTGTTCCACATTGATTTCACAGCTCTGGACTCTTGCTGTACGACAGCGATTGACTGAGACGAAGATAAAACTTCAACAAAACTCAATTAAGTGTGTGAAGGAGCAACAACCGCTCTGAACTGAACTTTCTTTCTTGATTAATTTGGCTCATCTGATCACAGGAAGAGCTCAGCTCAGAACTCAGAGTATTTCCTGTTTCTCCCTCTTGTTTTTTCAAATGCAAAAAGGGCTAAAAGAGCCGAACAACCAAACTCTCACAGCGCTACACACACACACACACACACTGTTCTAGAGAATAGACTCTAGCAGTAATAAAAGGTTTATTTGTTGTGTTCCACCTAAATACCAGCGAATGGGTGTGTTTGTTATGGTATGGTCTTAGTCTGGGTGTGCCCTCGGTTTTAACTTCCTCTGCTATGCTCACACAGACACACACATACACACATGTTGTGTTTTCATGTTTTATGGGGACATTCCACAGCCGTAATGGTTTTTATACTGTACAAACTGTACATTCTGTCCCCCCACCCCACCCCTAAACCTACCCATCACACAAAATGTTCTGCAGTTTTACATTTTTAATAAAACATTGTTAAGTATGTTTTTAAAGCTATTTGAAATATGAGGACGCATGAAATGTCCTCATATTGCACGTTTATGTTGTAATACCTGTGTAATACCCATGACATTATACACTTTTGTGTCCTCATAAATCACAAAAACGCACACACTCTCTCTCTCACACACAAACACACACGTTGTGTTTTCATGTTTTATGAGGACATTCCATAGGCGTAATGGTTTTTTTATACTGTACAAACTGTACATTCTGTCCCCCTACACTACCCCTAAACCTACCCATCAAAGAAAACATTCTGCACTTTTATATTTTAATAAAACATTGTTAAGTATGTTTTTAAAGCTATTTGAAACATGAGGACACATGAAATGTCCTCATATTGCACGTTTAAGTTATAATACCAGTGTAATACCCATGACATTGTACACTTTTGTGTCCTCATAAATCACAAAAACGCACACGCACACACACTGGTGTTTCCAGTCAGTTTTGAGGAGGAAACCCCAAAACCGCTGTTTTTCCTCCCCCTCTCGTCATTGGCTGACGTCACAGCAGCTCACCCAATAAGAGACTGTTGCCGAGGGAGAACTGAGAACAAGTCAGCGCGTGCCCGTGTGTGTGAACTGTAGTAAAACACGGAAACAGCAAATTCAACACAAATTCACATTACAGAAAATATAATGGAAAAATATCTTACAACGAGATGTGGAGGAAAGTTTACACCAGGGTTATTATTGTTAACTAGTTTTTTTAAATTATTAAAATAAAGCTGATATAAAAAATACATAATAGGTGAAAACGGAAACGCTGCCTTGGCAACTAACTGAAATAACTAAAACTGAGCTAAAATTGAAATAAATATAAATTAAATCTAAACAGTAATAAAAAAAAATGACAAAAGCACAACCCTGTTACTAAAATTTAAAACTAAAACTGAAAATATAAAATTTAATTCAAAATATTAATAAATACTATTTATAAATTATTCTAAAATAACACTGATACTGAAATCCATCAATTATTAAATAAGAATTAGATGGTCTCCAATATGTCTGAAAACCTTTGTGGTATGTGCTCGTGTAGATATGTAAATATTACTATATGTTCCTCTTCGAGGCTCTGTTAGTAAACTGATCAATTTCGGTACATAATTATGTATAATTATGTACATAATTATGATAATATTCTGCTGCTAGTTTGAGCTCCGATCACGTCAGAGTGAAGCTGCTGCCCTCTGCTGGTGACATTACAGTACAGCAGCCAGAGTTTGAGATTGACAAGCGACAACTACGAATAAAATGGATTTAGGGGAGTAACGAAGTATAAATCCGGTAAGTTTGTTGTTGTTGTTTTTAAAGAACGACCAAGTTACTGTAATGTAATGTTTTTAAGTAACGTTTATGATCTGACTGATTTATTAAACGACGCGGGCGATTCAAATCAAAATAATTCAAACTACTTAAAAAAAAAAGCGCGCGTCTTTTAACGACTTTTCTCCTCAGTAGAGAATTTACATTTATAAATGTATCTAGGATTATTAAAGTTTGTATTTTCTCTAGAACTCCGTGTAGCTACTTATGTGGGATTAAACCACCAAATTAAAATGTGGATCGAAATCAATTTTGATACCCTTTTTTGTGTGTGACACAATCCCGCGCTATTTTTCACTTTTATACACGAGAAAAACAGTAATTGCTTTAATATAAGGACATAATAAATATTTTTGTAAAAAAATGAATACGATTTAATGACCAATTCTCTCCCGCGTAGTGTAGATACGGCTAAAAAAAACCCACATTGCACAAGAACGTATTGCATAAAGCTTGTTTATTAACAAATATACATCTTTATTTTCAGCATGTTTTACTTCTACTGGCTCAAAGCAGGTAAAAAGAGCAAATTCAACCTCAAACACGTTAAAAAGGCGTCTGTGATTTTCAACTGTCACTGATCTGAGGTCAGTCCGCTGTGCTGAATCGCTGCTGTTGCCATGGTGATCGCCTCCTCTAATGTCTGCTGATCTTCTAACTGTATTTGCACAACCAATAAACACAAAGGGTTAAAAGTCAGACAATCTCACTTCTATATGTGTAATATTTCTTGCATAAGCGAACGATATGAGGCCAAAACTGCCATGCGAACTTTAAGGCAGTTCAACATCTATCCCACGGACGTACATTAAGTATAGGTATAAACAGGCAAATTATCCATGTTTCGTATTGACCTGTACTGCGATCTGTGTGCCGTTCTCCGTGGCTAGCAGCGCCACCTGCTGGTAAGGCGACGAGTTCCCTTCAGTCATGATGTCGTCTGACGTTACTATGGCAACCTGCAGTACCAACGCAGAGAGATTCGAGTGAATGACTTGAGCTCGGATGACCGTACGACAGCATCCATCCATTAACACCCACCGGCTCTTTGCCGTCCGTAACCATGGTGACCTGCTGCCCGTCGCAGCCCTGATGCGCGGGGACGGCAATGGTGGTTCCGTCCTGGGTTACCATGGTGACGGCCGTGCCGAGCACCTGCAGGTGCGAGCTGATGATGTCATCGGTTTCCATGGCAACTTCAGCATCAGGTTGGTTCCGCTCGGCGCCCCGCGGCGACGCCTCAAAGACCTCTGCGTCTACACACGAAAGCGTTCTTTGCAAACTTCACCAAAAAGTGCGGCAAAACTCGGAAGTGAAATAAAGGCAGATGGAAAGCCGTTCTCACCGTCCTCCGCGGTGTCGAAGTCTTCGTGCGCGGTGCGCTTGTGCATGGCCAGCGTGGACGTCTGCCGGTAGGTCTTCCCGCAGTGGCTGCAGGTGTACGGCTTACAGTGCGTGTGAACCACATGATGCTTATAAAGACTGGAATATTCCGTGAAACTCTTCCCGCAGCCGGGAACCGTACACAGATACGGCTTCTCACCTGAGAGACCAAACGCAACACAACAATAAAAACAACAAAATCAAAGTCAATCAAAGCATTAATCTGAGTGTGAATCGAATCGAAAACCAATGAATCAAATCAGAAACCCATGAACCGTTTTGATTCAAAGCTTCTGACTTTCCATCTCACAATACTGACTTCTTTTCTCCGAATTTCGAGATATGAATTCACAATTGCGAGTCACGTCGGAATTGCGAAACACAAACAATTGCGAGAAATAAAGTCAGAATTGCGAGTTATTGCGCTTTGTAAACTCACAATATCGAGATATAAACGAAGGTGAGATATAATTTCTAACTTTTTTCACACAATTGTGAGTTTATATCTTGAAATTCTGACATTATAAAAAGCTAAAAAGCTGCAATTATACCTTTTTAATTCTGACTTTATATCTCGCAAGTCTGATTTGGAATTGCGAGATATAGTCAGAAGTACAAATTATAAAGTCAGAATTGCGAGTTATAAAGTCAGATTATCAAGACATTAACAATCATGAGATATAAACTCGCAATTTGACTTTTCCTCGCAGTTGTTATTAAAGTCGCAACGATACCTTTTTTTTATATTTTATTCAGTGGCGGGAACAAGCTTCCATACTAACGTGTAATTGATTTAGTTACTTTCAAAAGAGATTTTCTCTATTTTGATCGCTACTGAGTATCTAAGCCGTAAACATTTACCCCAGTTCCTCTGTGACCATATTACAACAGAAACAATGACACCGTGTGGTTGAAAAGACCAGTTTTCAGACCTGTTCCCATGGGATTTTGTCAAAGGTTTAATAGATTCGTCCGAGTCCGTTCATTTCGTTTAGGAATGAAACTGCGTGGGTGTTTGAATCGAGATCGCGATCTTTTAGGGTGCGTTCACACTCGTCACGTTCGGTTCGATTAAAACGAACTCTGGTGCGATCGCTCAGTGAGTGCGGTTCATATGCGAACGCTGCCATCAGAACCCTCGTTTTGAAGCGGACCGAGACCCGTCTTTTTGGCGGTCTCGGTCCGCTTCCAAACGAACTCTGGTGCGGTTCCACTGATATATGAACGCGACACGGACCAAAGACACGTAAACCAACCAAAAAACGGACGTGATGTCTCGCGACGCTACGAGTCGCTGATTTGAAGATCGGCGAATCCAAAATGAGTGGAGGGCAAACGTGGAGCGACGAGGAGGTGAAGTTTCTGGAAATCCTGCTGCTGTTCTGAATGTTTTGATCATTTGATGAGCTCTTCGTGATTCTCAGCTGGGCAAAATAAAGTTTAATCCAGAACACAGCGTTGTTTTGAGTGTTCGATAAGCGAGATCCGTCGCCAAATATACGGCAGGTCGTGACCGTATCCCTACGCCTTCGGTTCGGTCACTTCAGGTTCGCTGTTAGAAATGCCAGTGTGAACGCTGAGAGGACCAGGACTATGTGTTTTGTTTTTTGGTCCGGACCGAACGAACCAAACTACAAGAGTGAACGCCGCCTCAACGTGCTTTTGTCAGTAGTGTGGCGATGTGTGACGCACCGCGAACCAGGCAGCGAAATCCAACACAAACACATTCACGCGGCTCCCTATCGGAAGATTCCGGCGAGTGCGAGCGTTACCTGTGTGTATCCTCATGTGGTTCTTGTAGTTGGTGGCGCTGGCGAACGCCCTCCCGCAGGACGGCTCCGGACACAGGTACGGCCTCTCGCCCGTGTGCGTGCGCGTGTGAACCTTGCGGATGTTGGAGGTGGTGAAGGAGCGCCCGCAGCCCTCGAACGGACATTTGAACGGCTTCTCGCCTGAGAGAGAGAAAGAGCCAATGCTGATTTCTGCATGAACACTCAATATCGTGCGAGCGAACGTTCGCGCGGCCCGTACCGGTGTGCGTGCGCACGTGCTTCTGCAGGTCCCCGGAGGTTTTGAAGGCTTTGTAGCACATGTCCTCGGGGCACTTGTAGGGTTTCTCTCCCGTGTGGGTGCGCAGGTGACTCTTCAGGCCGTACCCCGTGGCGAACGCTTTCCCGCAGGACGGCACCTCGCACCTGTAGGGACGGTCGCCCGTGTGGGAGCGCTCGTGCACCTGCGCGACACAAACACGCCGAGCTCAAAACACCGTTTGAGGCCTGCATTGCATTGTGGGACGGCTCTGTACCTTCAGATGGTGCGCTGTGGTGTAGAAGCGGCCGCACCCCGTGTGTCCACAGCGGAAGCTCTTCTCTCCGACCTGCTGAACTTTACCGGAGCTCCAGACCTTCCCCTCGAACATCAGCTGAGAAACACAGACAAATATATCAGTGACGTTCTCAAATCTCTCGGCCCATCGTCTGTCTATCGCACCTGTATGCCG
The DNA here is from genome assembly GCA_037194245.1 of Opsariichthys bidens. Lineage (NCBI taxonomy): Eukaryota > Metazoa > Chordata > Actinopteri > Cypriniformes > Xenocyprididae > Opsariichthys > Opsariichthys bidens. The sequence goes on along the minus strand of CM074291.1, from coordinate 804,055 downwards.
GTCTGCTCCGCTCCATTGGCGTTCTCGACGTTTTCGTCCACCTCGACCTCTGACGCCGTCAGCTAGACCACATCAAATCAAACATCAGTTACGAACATCACGCTCAGAGTCGTACGATATCGAGTCGTCAGACCTTGGCGGCGTAGTTCTCCAGCGCGCCGATGGCGTCGGAGTCCACGTTCATCTGGTGGTGGATGTACGCCGTGCTGCCGTCCTCCAGCTGAACGGCCTCCACCGCGCCGGGGTCGAACCCTTCTGTCACACACAGAGGTCAGAGGTCAAACGCGTTCGAGGGACTCGGCGTACTCGAGAGGTTCGGCGCGGCACCTTTGGGCGTGTGGTGAATGAACGCCGTGCTTCCGTCTTCCAGCTGCACGGCCTGACCGTCCTCGAACGCCAGCGACTCTAAACACACACAGGTCGGTCAGTATCGGAGGCGGCGCGAGCGGCGGCGCTCGTCCGCGGCACACGCACCTTTCTGTTGAACGGCGACGTGTTGAATGAACGCGGTGGTCCCGTCCTCCAGCTGAACGGCGTTCCCCTCCACCAGACTCCCGTCTGACACACAACAGCAGATCAAAACACGCTCGTTTCTCACATTCACACGTTCACGTACTGGTTAAATGCTTTTCCCAGGTGTTTGTGGGTGAAGAAAAGAGCAAATAATGGTTTTATTGAAAATCGATAGAAATTTCCAGGCTTCTCCATGCCAAAATAATGACAATTATTATATCTAGCTATTTTAGTGTTATTATTTATATACCATTCAAGTGTTTATTAATATTTGGAATCGATAATTCAGAAATAAAAGTAAAAGCTTAAAATGTTAAGCTTTTATTGATATATTTTCATTATAAATTTCACTTTACAGTTTTTTACTTTACTTTAAAATTTTATTTTACATTTGCATTTTAATATAATAATGAGAAACACCCAGTAATTTTAGTTCAAGTAGTAAAATTGCTGAAACTAAAAATGAGATCAATATAAGGCAAAGCTAAATAGAAATATATCAAATAAAAATGACAAAAGCACATACAATTACCAAACGTTAAAATATCAGAAATAAAACACTAATATAAAATAGTAATAATACTATAATAGTATACTAACAATTTACAAAAAAACACTTTGTTTGTTAACATTGTTGACTAAAAGATTTTTAAATAAGTTAATGTTAAAATAAGTTAATGTACTGTGAACTAAAATGAACAAATAATACATAATTGTATTATTTTTTTTAAATTATATTACAACTGATTAGAATAGTAATTTATGTATCCTAAATAATTGTATAACTAACATTAACAAAGAATTAATTCTGTACAATATATATATATATATATATATTGCTCATGCTAATAACTAATAAGAGCTTACTGTAAAGTGTTATAAGAAATTAATGAAACTGTGAAAAAAAACCTCCTATGTACCTGATTTTTCTTGATTTTGTGGTCATTTTCATGAGATTGTGTTGGAAATGTGAGTCTCACCGCTGATGGTCTGCTGTATGTAAGCCGTGGATCCGTCGCTCAGAGCCACGGCCTGAAGCCCCAGAGCCTCCATGATCCTGCAGCGGCCGAAGAACAAAAGCCCTTCACACTCTTTATCACAGTTAGATTGGCACTTAAAAGAAAATGAACAGTCAAGTGAAAAATGCAATGAATGAATGGAAAGAATAGGCTCAGGAAAACCAAAGTTCATGTTTAATGGAACGGTTGATTGACAGTTTTATATTTTTTGGACAGATCTGTTGAGTGAATTTCATGGAATAAAAAATAAAAATGTTAATTGTGACTTTTTACCTCACAAACACGAGTTTATATCGCAATTCTGAGGGGAAAAAAAGTCTCAATTCATTTGTTGTTGTTGTTGTGTTTTTTCAAATTCTGTGGCAGAAACAAGCTTCATACTATATCATCATTATAGACCCTGTTCACATTTCCGGGTTTCTCAAGAAGTCATCGCAGTTGAGGGAATTTTTATAGCGGTGAATGAGACTTCATTAAATATATTTTTGTGTGTGTGTTTCCATTTGCACAAATAGCAAAAGAAAAAAAAAATCCACAATAGTGTTTTCAAAAACAGGAAAAAAAGAGAGCGACTGATAACGTTCATTTTTTATTGTAGCCGCTTTATTATAAACAACCTCACAGCAACTAGTTTTGTTGATGCAACGGTAATATAATACTAAGTATAATGTTAACATTTACATAATTTTTTTCAAAATTAAAATATAAAAAACTGCAGGATTTACGATATTGATAACCGTTAAATCGCGTCATCACGTTCAGTGAAAAGGATCTATTCAGGCTCGTTCAGTTCATGTTGATGTTTAAAAATTAGTAAAAAAAAAAAAAGTAAAAGTCGAATCAGCTGTAAAGTAGCAATAGTGTCATTGTTCCGTCAAATTCAGTTTAAGTTTTGATCGTTAAAACGAATTTTCACGGGCGAAATCCACGCGATCGGGAGTTCCTCGCGCAGTTGGCCAAGTGAATTCGCGGTTTACCGCGCTTTTTTTCTGTCGCTTAGCAACCGAAGTACAGTCACTCAAGCATACACTGTTGTTGTTGCTAAGCAACATACCAACCAATTGACTGCCAAAACACGTTGAAAGAACCATATTTGAGCTGCTGAACAAAATACTGAAAAGAAGCTTGTTTACTGTGGTAAAACCGTAGTATGTTTGAGGAACCCGAGAGCACTGTGTAAATAACTGTGAATATGAATATGGTGATCATTCAGTGCTGTGAAACACATCAAACGTCCATCACTGAGCCATATGGTGTTAACACAGTACTTTTGTAAGTGTCTTTACAGTCTAGTTGAACACGGACACGCGCACCGCCCCAGGCCTCGTGTTACACACATTTACATTTACTCGTACACGCGCGTAAACACACATATAGACGGTTAGAGCGCCAGAATAACGTAAATAATGTCTGTGTGTGTGTGTCTGCAGCGCTGCTGTGTCCTCCACTATCCCATCATTCTCTCTGGAGCAGCAGCAGCGCAGGCTGGGATACTCACCACCGCCAGCGGCCCGACATGCACCGCGACACACGGCAACGCGGCCTGCGCGATCACCAGCGACGGGCGCAGTACGACAGTCCTCCAGCAGGGAGCGCTGCACTTCAGTACTTCCTGTTTCAGTTAATATATACTTCACAGTATATATATATATATAGTTTTATATATTATATACTTCACTTATACATATATTTTATACTTCACTTATACATATATATATATATTATATACTTCACTTATACATATATATATATATTATATACTTCACTTATACACATATATATATATTTATATATTATATACTTCACTTATACACATATATATATATTTATATATTATATACTTCACTTATACATATATATATATTTATATATTATATACTTCACTTATACATATATATATATTTATATATTATATACTTCACTTATACATATATATATTTATATATTATATACTTCACTTATACATATATATATATATTATATACTTCACTTATACACATATATATATATATTTATATATTATATACTTCACTTATACATATATATATATTTATATATTATATACTTCACTTATACACATATATATATATTTATATATTATATACTTCACTTATACACATATATTATATACTTCACTTATACATATATATATTTATATATTATATACTTCACTTATGCATATATATATATTTATATATTAAATACTTCACTTATACACATATATATATTTATATATTATATACTTCACTTATACATATATATATTTATATATTATATACTTCACTTATTCACATATATTATATACTTCACTTATACACATATATATATTTATATATTATATACTTCACTTATACACATATATTATATACTTGACTTATACACATATATATATATTTATATATTATATACTTCACTTATACACATATATATATTTATATATTATATACTTCACTTATACACATATATTATATACTTCACTTATACACATATATATATATTTATATATTATATACTTCACTTATACACATATATTATATACTTCACTTATGCATATATATATATATTTATATACTTCACTAATACACATATATACTTATATACTTCACTTATTCATATATATATATATATTTATATACTTCACTTATGCATACATATATACATATATATTTATATATTATAAACTTCACTTATATATATATATATATAGTACTACGAAAGGCAAATGTTGAGTGTTTAGCTCAATCTTTTGAAATGGTATAAATTAAATGGGAAGGCTGGAATCAGTTTGAGCCACAGTGCGCCCCCTGCTGCCCTCAGAGTGAATCACGTCGGATCCTGACTTCCGGCTTCTTTGCGTTTCTGCTCTTTATACCCCGGAACCGGAAGAATGTAATAATACTGTCATATCACATGGGTTGTGTCACATGGGTATACAGCTACGGCCGGAACTGAGACAAAACTTCAGGATAAATAAAATACAGTTATTAAATTAATTAAATAAGTATTAAATGATGTAATATTGATGTATGCATACCCAGTGTCCATTCTAGTTTTCATCCATCATGTGATGGAAAATGTTTCAATGAGCAAATTTAAACAGAAATAAATAAATAAAATTTCAGATTAAAACCAGGCAGTCTATCCCAACAACAATACTTCAATACACAAAAAGTTCATTTCTAATACCATTGCTTCAAAGTATTTGACAAATAATTTTTTTCATAATTACTGTATTTTTATGTAGATTATTTAAAAAAAAATGTATGCAAACATATATATTTAAATTTATATATATATATATATATATATATAAATTAATACCATTTAGCAAGACATTTAATAAATAAACTAAACTATAAAGTTAATAATAATGATAACATAAGGAATAATTTCCTTATATTTCACTCTGGCTTTATAACGCTAGTAACTTTATCGGAGTGAATCCCATGATTCAACAGTCACAACACACACTGAAAGCACACGCAGCGGGTTACGAACAGCAGCTTCTGTTTACTGTGTAAATCCTGCAGTAAAATCACAATCAACATCATTTCTGAATCATATTAGTAAATCACAAACTCTTCATCTCATTATTTACAACGATTAAACTCTGGAGGACAGAAAACATCAGCTAGGACGAGCCGTCGACACGCGCCGTGATGTCATCACATTCCGTCGCCTCCGATTGGTGGAGCGACACAACTCCACCCCGCGAGAGCGACGTCAGCGGACGGCCAACATTTAAAGTGCTTTGATTGGCTGATCTGTAGAGGCTTCAGAGTTCAGAATCCGCATCGAGACGTTATACTCATGACAAGAAAACACGTTCACATTACTGCAATGCAAAAATAGACCGTCCTTCTGATCGCTCGCGCCACAATGCAAATATTCTCATCACCGTAACGCACACAAAAAAAAACGATCGTTTGCATCATAATGCAGAAAAATATCCTCATTACCATCATGAAAAATATATACTCGTTCTCGGAAAAAAACCCTATTTGTCCTATGGGAAAAAAAAATCGTTCTCATTACCATAATACACCCGAAAAACGCTCATCATCGTCTCCGTCATAAAATTTATTATGGAAAAATATTACAGAAAAATATTCTCATTACCCAAATATGAAAAAAAAATATTGGCATTCATCAGTACAGCAAATATTGCCGCGACGTAAAAAACACTTCTACGGTTCTACGGCAATGAGAATCGTTTCGATTGTTTGTTTTGCATTTCAGTAATTTGAGGATAAAAATGCTTAATCATCATCAAGATAATGTCTTAAAATTGGCTTGATTTTCTTTAAAGAGAAAGTGAAATATGAGCAAACGTGTTCCTGACTGCCTCGAGGTTCATCCGGCGTCAGAAAGAGCGCTAAACGAAGACACCGTTTCCCCGACGCGATGCGAGGGTCAGGCGGCGTCCTGACGTCTGGACCCGAGCGGCGTCTGATCTCGGAGTGGCGTGAGACCGGCGTTCTCCTCGGCGCCGATGGCGTCGGGTGAAGGGAAGCTCTGGAGCCTGTCGGTCACACGGTCTCAGAGCACCGGGCCGTCGCACCGCACGCTCTGCGCTCCGGGTGGGAGCAGCTCCATCAGCCAGTAGCGCGGGTCGGCGAACACTGCGGACACACCAGCAAACACGCGTCATGAGACTCCGCTCCCCAGCCTGGGCCTGTCAGGTCACGTGATCGTCTTACCCATATCTCCCGGCTCCAGCCACAGGCTGAAGGAGCGGCAGTGGTTTTGGCATCGCTGGACGGGAAGAACGTGAAGGGCCGGAGAACCGTCGACGACCACCAGCCAACCCAACACCTGCACTCTCTGAGACAACAACAGACATCCAGCTTCAATTCTCATTACCGTCATACAAAAAAAACCCCTCAAATTCTCAACAAATATTTTTTCCTAAATTCCGGATTTTCCGTTGAATATTTTTGACTATGGCTAAGTTAAATTTTAGTTGTCTAAAAAGCATAATGAAGTCATTAAACTTCAACAGTTTAAAACAAATTTTTTATTTTTTTTTTAAAACACGTTTGATTTATTTTCTTTTCTCAAAATACTTTTTTTTTTCTTTTTAAAACTTTTTAGGTTTTCTGAAAAAATAAAAAAAAGGACATCTAATTAATTTCATTCCTAAAAACAACAACATTTATTATTGTTATTTTTTTTTTATTTTAATTTCTTTGAAAGGTTTAGTTTTTTAAAAGATATTCAGTGCTGTGTATTTCAAATAATTCTGGCAATCGGATGAATGCATAAAACATTAATTTATCTTTTACACTTTTTCCTCAAACAAAGTGCCGCACGACACTTGACTGCTAAAATTAAAACATGGAAAAAAAAATTGTGATTTTTCCGATATAAACGAAGTTGAATTATTATCACATTGAGACAGAGCTAAAATGTGCATTACAACAGTAATATATTTCCGTCACAATTTCTTCCAAGTTCAACCGAGCTTTTATTTTGGCGGGTTGCAGTGAAGACCTTCGAGTTTCTGTGCGTTTATGACACGGCGGGAGTTTTTCTGAAATGAAACGGTGACTCTGGTGATGGAGTTCAGAGGCTGGAAACACAGCGAGCGTCACGTGACACATTCATTCACACAGACACACGCAGAACACGCGCGATTCGTATTCAAATAGTCTTATTGTGTTTCATTTTCACAGACACATCGGGATGTGATTTAAGTGACCACCGACTTTTTAATTGTTCATCAAAGCTTTGACAAATTCCGTGACATTATACAGTAAATTCAGTTTTTAAGACCCGATTTCACGATTCCACCCAGGTTTGGCAGGGCGCTAGTTTCTGACTGACCGTGTGGCGCGGGCCGGCGCTCAGCTGGCAGTGCTGCAGTGTGGTGCCCGTGTTGTCCAGCAGGGGGCAGAGCTCGGCATCAGGAAACAACCACCGGAGAACCGTCTCTCTGGGACTGGACGAAAAACTCCTGACAGAGAGACACACGAGGTGAGGACGACATGAACACGGCTGCTGCAAACGTGAGCGTTCGGAGTGTGACGTCCTTACCAGAGCAGAGTGAAGTTGGCAGGGGTCGGCCAGAGCGGGTCGGACGACGAGAACTGCTCCAGCTGAGACACACGGCGGGACAGAGACGGTCCACCCTGAGACACACACACACAAACACACACAAACACACACAAACAAACACAAACAAACACAAACAAACACGAGAGAGTTCATACAGGGACTGTAAAATGAAACTCCAGGACTTTAAGCACTAATTTTTAAATTAAATTAAACACATAAGGATCATTTAAGGCAAAATCAGACAGTCACAAAATAATTTGACTTTTAACCAACAGGTGTTAAATGTGAAGCATTTAAATGTAAGTAACTATAAAGTAATTATATTGTTTCACTAAAAATATCACTTATTTTTTAAGGATTTGTTTTGGGTTTTTTTACTCAAATTACAGGTATGAAGTATTCAAATATGAAATGCGAGTGTTTGTATTTTATGCACAGCTTGTCAGTGAAGCACGGCTCTGTGATCATCACTGCGACTCCGTCGGAAATCACTGCGAGTTTAAGTCACTTATAATATCCATAATATTTCATAGTATTCCATACAGTGACAAACACTGTCGATCAGCACTGCATTATAAATTTACTTTAAAATCATGAAATTACCAAAGAAGGCTTGAAGAACGGCAGCAACGGACCGACTTTGAGAGCGGGTTAGTAGACTAAACTAAACTATGAGCAACAACTTCTATTATACGCACAAACGACAAGCCGAATCTGAGTTTGTGCACCTTGAGCAGCAGCGGCTGCGTCTGCGTCTGTCCCAGTGTCCCTGCAGACGCTCTCAGTCCGTCAGTGAGTTCCAGCACCTCCATCACGTCTGCGCAGGCGGAGCAGTTCACCGGAGCCGTCTGCAGAGCGCCGGACGCCCACCGCTGGTGAAAACCTGCCCCGCACACACACACACACACACACACACGTTCAGAGGCGTTCACACGTGGGATGGGGTGCGGCGCGGGTGCGTCTGAATGCGTCTCACCTTGTAGGTTGTACTTCTTGGCGATGGGCAGCGACAGCAGACGCACGTGACTGAGAGGAGACGAGCTGTTGTGTCCCACGGCGCTCAGAGAGCCCAGAGAGGACGAGAACACCAGCAGCGCCACCAGCAGGACGCCCACCGCCACCACAAACTGAACACACAACATTAAAACCCGTGTGGACAACCCACATACAGAACTCGTGTCTTTTTCAGAACGTTATTTTGAATACTTTTCCTCTCCCCACATGTGTGACTACCGAAACACAATAATAAATCATCTAGCAAGAAGGGGGACATCGATCTATTAAGATTTTGTTTACATCTACCTTGAAAATATATATATATATATATTTAAAAAAAAAAGTTCACAGGTAAATCAACAATTTTACTTATGAGACTTGCTGTATTTTGAATCCGATCTTTGTCACGACCGAAACATGTGGTGACAATTTGAGATATTTTGAGTCCAGCTCAAAGATGCCAATCAGCGCACGGTTATCTAGCACAGTTTTACACACAAAAACTACATTTATGGAATAACTCCCAAAAAAAATTGTTTAATTGCAGAATAGGGTGTTCGATAGTGACGTTCCTTAAAGTCACACACAGATTTTCAGACTTCTGAACACGTTTAACTCAAAACGAAGGTCGATCTACTATGAAAGAGGGATGATGAGAGCGAGGAAAACGGGAATATTTAAAAAAAAAAAAAAAAAAAATGTAGAAGTGTGTTAAAATCTCAGACAATGGCCTAAAACACACTGTTTCAGAAATGACATGAAAATGCGGGATATATATACATTTAATCATTTAAAATAAAATATACAATTTTTTTAAACACTTATAAAAAAATATTCAAAATATATTTAAAAAAAACAACAATATTTTAGTATTTTCACAAGTTGAACTGCAGGATTAGGGTTCGGGAGAGCGACTGATAGAACCCAATAAATGATGATTTTATATATATATATATATATTAAGCTGACTGATATATTAAATATTCTGGGATTCAACAGATAATTAAAGGAAAACATCAATTAAATGTTTTTTGTTCGCGGGACAGCAGTGTGCAGAACTGCACCCCTATAACGAGTGTTGTCGGTACCTTGACGGCGGCCCTCAGCACGGGGAACTGCGGCGGCTCGCGGCGGGGCTCGTTGGTCTCCAGAACCTGCTTGATGAACTTCTCGATCTCTCTCTCGGACATCCCGTAGCGATATCCGGACTGCCGCAGGATCTCGATGCTCTCCGACAGCTTATCGTAGATACAGGGTTCACTGAGAGACGAGCCCATGATCCCGAGCGAGTGTCGCGTCCAGTCAGAGCCGCATCTTCATCTTCATCATCATCATCAGGTGAACAGGTGTTTGATCGACAGGTGAGAAGTGTGTGTGTGTGTGTGTGTCGTTTGACAGATGTTGTCTTTCTATCCTAAATCCCGGGAGAAAGCGTTTGCCTTCATGACTGACGAACCCTGTAAAACACAAAGTCAAACATCAGACCAACATATAACAGTCTGTATTAGCAGCGAGCGCTAACTCTCTCAACTACAGAGTTTACCTTCTGCTCTCCGCGCAAACTCTCCTCTATAAGCACAAATGATCGTCTTACTGTCGGTTTATAGTTGATTTGACGATGATTTCCAGCAGTTTTGGGAGTTATTTCACTCGGACGATCACGCTAACACCTCTCGCGCTGCCTCAGCCGCTCGCGTGACTCATCTGCGCGTTCACAACTGCGGATTCCACACGCTCAGCGTGACGATAGCGACGCGTTCATTCATGACATTTTCGTTCATTTTGATCGACAAAATATTTTATAGTTTATTCACTCTCTCTCTCTCTCTCTCTCTCTCTCTCTATATATATATATATATATACATATATATATATATATATATATATATATTATGTATGTATTTTGGGGGGATACAAACAAGCGAAAGTGCCGCTGTTAATGTTCAAATAGAAAAACTGCATGCCAAACCTTGACCTGACTAAATATTAACTGAAAACAGCAGATTTTATCTTAAACTCTTAAAAGTACTTACAGCACAGCTGGTATTATTACACACAGATAATATTTTGGCTCAAATTCATAATATATATTTTAATTGTACACACACAAAATGTATGTGATGATTTATTATGTAGAAGCAAAGTATTATTATACAAAATATATTATAGTATGGAGTTTTAATATATATATATATATATATATATATATATATATATATATATATATCAACAAATACTATTATTTTATATGTATGCATATAATGTAATGCATGTATCATTAATTATTGAATATATTTTGTCGCAATATTGATGAACTGCATATTTTTGAGAGATTATAAACCATTAATTGTGTTTTTATCTAAAAAAAAAAGGAAATTTTTATACATGTTAATTGTTCATGGAGGTCACTTTTATTTAAGTTAGTCTGTGGAAAGCATTCGATCTATTTTAAAATCATTTATAGATCACATTTTGTGCCGTGAGCTTATAATAATGCTACATTTTAACCGTGTTATTTGACGTGTGAATTGAAAACAAACGATGACGTCACCGGCGTCTCTCCAGCAGGGGGCGCGCGCGCGCGCGCTGCGAGGAGCGGGAGCGCGCATGCCCGTGTCCCGCATTGTTTGGATCAGCTGTGCGTGGATGTGAAACCCCACCCAATGAGGAAGGACGAGCCGTGAGCAGCAGATCCGGACCACGACAGCACGAGCTCCGCAGCCGAACCCGCACCATGATCGCGTTATTCAACAAGCTGCTGGACTGGTTCAAGGCCTTGTTCTGGAAGGAGGAGATGGAGCTGACGCTCGTCGGCCTGCAGTACTCGGGAAAAAACTACATTCGTCAACGTGATTGCGGTAATGAAGCCTTTCCTGCCTCTCATTTTATCACAGGCCGCGGTCGAGTAACGGGTCGCGTGATTGACGCTGCGCTCCCGATTATAGAGAGATCGGACTCAACATCGTTACAATGTGTCAGACACAGCGTCGACCGGGCAGATATGCTGATGTGTCGGACACAATGTAGCAGATGCAGCATCACTGTAGAAGACACGGCAATGCCATAGATCAGACACAGTGTGTGATCAGACAGTATGTGTTGATAAAGCGTCATGACGGGCATTTGAGTACAGTGTGTGCATCATCAGACACAATAGATCGGATTTAACATTTAACACAATAAAGAAGATACAACATCAGACATGATGTAGCATCATCAAATACAATGTGTCAGATCACAACATCAGACATAGTTTAGGAGACTGTCGGATTCCGTAACATTAGATCAGATGCACAATTATCAGATCAGACACAATCCGTCATGTTCATTCTGGTTAAATACAATGTTTCAGATACAGCGTTCTCAGATCAGACACGGTTGATCAGAAACAAAATAGAAGAGACTGCATCATTGAATCAGATATGACATAATCAGACACAATAGATCAGATTTAACATGAAACACTATAAATGATGTAGCATCATCAAATACAATGTGTCAGATCACAACATCAGACATAGTTTAGGAGACTGTCCGATTCCGTAACATTAGATCAGATGCACAATTATCAGATCAGACACGATGCAGCGTCATCAAAAACAAAAAAGATACTGTAGATCAGATGAAACATCAGACATAATACAGAAGATAAAATGGCATTATTAGATTATTAGATATGATGCCTGATCGGATCAAATCAGACACAATCCGTCATATTCATTCTGGTTAAATACAATGTTTCAGATACAGCGTTCTCAGATTGGACACGGTTGATCAGAAACAAAATAGAAGAGACGGCGTCATTGAGTCAGATATGACATCATCAGACACAATAGATCAGATTTAACATGAAACACAAGAACGTCAGACACAAGGCAGCAGATACAGCATCATCAGATCAAATCAGACATAATGTATCATTTATTCTTGTTAGATACAACTTCACTAGATACATTGTATCTCATACAGAATAATCTGATCCGACACGTTGTAGAAGATGCAGCGTTATCGGACACATTAGATCAGATTCAGCATCGTTAGATCAGATGCGTCATTATCACGGACATCATCAGATTGAATCAGACACAACGTTTTACATTTATCCTCATTAGATACACCGTCAGATCAGACGAAGCATTAACATCATCAGATCGGAAACAATAGATCCGATTCAACAATATTAGGCCCAGTGTAGAAGACGCGGTATCATCGGACACAAAGATCAGATACAACATCGGACTAAATGCTTTAATTGTCAGATACCGTAGAATCGGGTACATTTTGTGCATCATCAGACGCATCTCTTCATTTGGCCGACACGTATCATCAGATTCAATGTATCGGATCAGACACTTCGTATCCGCCGATATGAAACAGTGTATCAGAATTATTCAATCGGGACAAGATCTCACACGTCCCTGACCGCTGTCAATCAAAAGACAAGCGCTGATCAGCTGACCTCATCGTGTTTGACACACACACACACACACACACACACACACACTCAGGACGGTTGTCGAGTCCAGGCGTTGTCAATGGCATCAGTGACATCACATCCTTTGTGAATCTCTCTCTCGTCCCGCAGTCGGGTCAGTTCAGCGAGGACATGATTCCTACGGTCGGCTTCAACATGCGCAAGATCACCAAGGGAAACGTCACCATCAAGGTCAGTCCGTCTCCACATCCTGCAACGCTGGAGCTGGAATCACAGAAACGTCACAGCCGTGATTTATTATAAAAACGCATTTTTTGCTACATTTCAAAGGCAGTTGAAGTAAAGCAGCGCTGTGTTTAATGAACGAGGGATTCTGATATGTTCCGTTTGCTGTCTGATGTTGCAGTTATGGGACATCGGCGGTCAGCCGCGCTTCCGGAGCATGTGGGAGCGGTACTGCCGCGGCGTCAGCGCTATAGTGTGAGTATTTCCCCCGAACGCCCTCGTGGCGTCACGCGTCCGTTACCGACCTCCCGTGTCGCTGCAGGTACATGGTGGACGCGGCGGATCCCGAGAAGATCGAGGCGTCCAAGAACGAGCTGCACAACCTGTTGGACAAACCGCAGCTGCAGGGAATCCCGGTGAGTCGCGGAGAGATTGGGATCATGTGTTGTGGATGCTTTGGTGTTTCCGCGGTCATGACCGTGTCCGTCTGCCCGCAGGTGCTGGTTTTGGGCAATAAGCGAGATCTTCCCGGAGCTCTGGACGAGAAGGAGCTCATCGAGAGAATGTGAGTTCACGTCGATCAGATCCGGTCGCTCTTACTGTAGTGTGAAGGCCGAGGTTACGCCATCCGGCAGTTTTGGATGTTTAACGATCGACAAATAATTTTTTTGGGGGTTGAAATTCAATAAATAATCTTTAAGAAAATATAAAATTTAAATGCTTGAAATTGGTGAAATCATATCATTTTTTTTAATCGCATAAGTTCCAAAACTAGGTTGAAAAAAATTGCAAATATGGTATTTTTGATGTTTGCTGATTTTTTTTAAAAGTATTGACTAATAATTGGCAAATATATATAATGTACTTGAAAATACAAGAAAAAAGTGTTTAATTTTCAGTAGTTACTGCTGGAAAATGGTTAAATCACATTGTTTTAAATTTTAATCAGAAATATTTTAAACTTTACCAACAGCTGATGAAATTCCAGATTTCATATGTTTGTTATTGTTTAACGATTTTTAAAAGCACCGACGAATAATTCAGAATTAAATTTGAGCTTTCCCTCAAGTGTTATATATATTTTATTTAATTTATTTACGCAAAATCATGTCAGTGTTTTAATCCCATAAGTTTAATAACATTTTTAATTTGAATGTTTTTAATAAAATTTGCTAACAGGGTTGCAAAACAAGGTCATTTATTTATTTTATTTATTTTTTCAGATTTTTAAATGTACTGATAAATAATTCAGAATGTGACATTTAGTTTTTTCTCAGTTAAAATATATATATATTTTGCAGATTTTTAAAAGCACTGACAAATAATTCATTTAACTAATAATTAGTTATACAATATATTTATTTATATTTTTAATGTATTTAAAAATACAAGAAGTTATTGTTAAAAACTGTTTTACAAACAGCATTTAATTTTCTGTATTTGTTGCTAGAAAATGTCAAAATTAGCGTTTTAATCAAATAAGTTTCAGTTTTAAAATTTCCTAATAGGATTTCAGAATTTTTTTCATTTACCAATTATTAAAAACATGTGGAAAAATGTCTTTCCCTCAGTTATAAAACAGAGTTCTATTTATAATTTTTTAATATATTTAAAACTACAAGAAATAAGGATGAATGAAAAGTGAAGAAACGGGTGAAGGAGAAGTTTTGAACCGCCTGTGAGGCTTTTTATCAAAACATTCTATTTGAATATGAAACATTGATATATTGATTTATTGATGTGATGCATCTGGAGGGATTTGAAGCGCTCAGATATAATCTGATAAATATGATTTGTCTGATTTACAGGAACCTGTCGGCCATCCAGGACCGAGAGATCTGCTGTTACTCCATCTCCTGTAAGGAGAAGGACAACATCGGTAAGATTACTGCGCACATGATGACGATCAAACGAAGCCTTTTAATCGACAGTGAGAGCCGGTTTAAATTCTAGGCATGGAAAAATCATTTAAATATTGTACAAAGTATTGTTGGATGTACTATATTACCACCTAATCCGGTATAGATTTAAATCGTTAACCACAAATGACTGTAAAGTTGATTGAAATCTCATAGAAATTGATCCCTTTTAACAGGCTTTTTGTGCCACTGTACCTTTACGTCAGCGAGCTCCGTGATTGGCTGCGCATGGTCTATGTGGGCGGGTCCAGTTTCTAAATTCTGAATAAATGTGGGCGGGTCATATGTTAATGAGCGTGTTGTGCGTTCCAGACATCACACTACAGTGGCTGATCCAGCACTCACGGACCCGGCGGAGCTGAGGAGGCGGAGCTGGCGTCTGATTGGAAGAACCGCATCATGTGATCAACTGCATTTTAGGCGCTCTTGATTTCATTCTAAACAAACAAGCATCCGCCCCCTCCTTCTATTCTCATAAACTAATTCACATCATTTACGTTGTTTATTTTTGTTTTTACTTGAATGTGCTTTTTTACGGTTCATCATGAAGTCCGGACGTGTCACGTGACGCGTGTTGTTCGCGCAAGTCGTTCTGCGTGTTTTTGCTCGGAGACTTGATCAAACCTCAACCGACGCCCACGGCATTCGTCACACCGGCGCTCTGCGGTCGCGTGATTCGCGGCGGTCCGTTTTACGCTGCCATCTTGTTTTAATGTTTTTCCAACGTTGTGAGAACGTTCCAACATGCTCTGAACATTCGCGGGGAGAATTTGCCAATTTTAACTGTTTTAGCATCCGTTAGTCTGTCAGCGTCACCTGGTGCTGGCGTCGTTCCTACGAATTTGACGTCATCGGAAAAGTGACGTAAACGCCTTTGTTTGACATTAACAGTCACTTACGAAGTCAACTTTTCGTTTTTTAACAAAGTTGTACTTTTGCAACTTTATTATTACGAAGTTGATGTAACAAAGTCCTTTACGAAGTCACCTTGTTGTTATGGTGCTGGCGTCGTTCCTACGAATGTGACATCATCTAGGTTTGCGCTAATCGCGTAACATTACAAAATCTGTCAGGAGGCACAGAAATCCGTCGGAAGTAGTTTAACGTGTCCGGGTGAAGATTTTATGCGTTTCCTTTGAGTTGCCGTGACAATAACGTTGTGTCAACGACATCGGTGGGTTGTCATGGCAACTGCATTCCCATTGCGTCAAGTTTGCGCTAATCGCGTAACATTACAAAATCTGTCGTTTTATCAGAAGGCACAGAAATCCGTCGGAAGTAGTTTAACGTGTCCGGGTGAAGATTTTATGCGTTTCCTTTGAGTTGCCGTGACAATAACGTTGTGTCAACGACATCGGTGGGTTGTCATGGCAACTGCATTCCCATTGCGTCAAGTTTGCGCTAATCGCGTAACATTACAAAATCTGTCGTTTTATCAGAGGGCAAAGAAATCCGTCGGAAGTAGTTTAACGTGTCCGGGTGAAGATTTTATGCGTTTCCTTATGAGTTGCCGTGACAATAACGTTGTGTCAGCGACAACGGTGGGTTGTCATGGCAACTACATTCCCATTTCGTCAAGTTTGCGCTAATTCCGTAACATTACAAAATCTGTCGTTTTATCAGAAGGCACAGAAATCCGTCGGAAGTAGTTTAACGTGTCCGGGTGAAGATTTTATGTGTTTCCTTATGAGTTGCCGTGACAATAACGTTGTGTCAGCGACAACGGTGGGTTGTCATGGCAACTACATTCCCATTGCGTCAAGTTTGCGCTAATCGCGTAACATTACAAAATCTGTCGTTTTATCAGAAGGCACAGAAATCCGTCGGAAGTAGTTTAACGTGTCCGGGTGAAGATTTTATGCGTTTCCTTATGAGTTGCCGTGACAATAACGTTGTGTCAACGACATCGGTGGGTTGTCATGGCAACTGCATTCCCATTGCGTCAAGTTTGCGCTAATCGCGTAACATTACAAAATCTGTCGTTTTATCAGAGGGCACAGAAATCCGTCGGAAGTAGTTTAACGTGTCCGGGTGAAGATTTTATGCGTTTCCTTATGAGTTGCCATGACAATAACGTTGTGTCAGCGACAACGGTGGGTTGTCATGGCAACTACATTCCCATTTCGTCAAGTTTGCGCTAATCGCGTAACATTACAAAATCTGTCGTTTTATCAGAAGGCACAGAAATCCGTCGGAAGTAGTTTAACGTGTCCGGGTCCTTTGAGTTTCCGTGACAATAACGTTGTGTCAACGACATCGGTGGGTTGTCATGGCAACTGCATTCCCATTGCGTCAAGTTTTAGGAACGCCTGTCAGTGTTTAGAGGATTATTTGATCGCAACACCGTATCATATGACGAACGTTGATCTGCCTCTGTCGCACCCGCGAATACGAATTTTGTGACGATCTCCGGCTGACGTCCACTGTTGGTTCTGAACGCTGTTCGTATCGGAGACGAAGGTTTTTCTCGCTTTGATTATTTCGTTTCTTTTTTTGTGTGTTGTTGCGTATGTGGGTGTTTTTGGCCTAAATCATAACGGTTTATAAACATGTCGGTTGATTATACATATGTAAATTTACATATTTTATCATTCTTTTGGTTGTTTTTAGCATGTTTTTACTCATATTTTGTCAGTGTTTTTCAACTGGATTATGTAAATAGCAACTTAAACCAAATGAGATCTCCCTCTTGAGCGTTATGGTGTTTGTCATATTGTGATTAGCTTCCTATGATAATAATAATTATAATAATAATAATAATAAAGAAGACCCCACTCATATTCACAGCAATCTGAACGAACGGATTGTGTGTGTGTGTGTGTGTGTGTGTGTGTGAGTGAATGATTGTGTTTGTGTCATATAGACTAGAGTAAATTTACTTTATTAATGCAGCAGGTTTATTCGTTTGATTTTTCGTAACTGCAAATCAATTTTCCACTAATGTTTTGACGACTCGATTTCGTCGGACGCCCGTCTAAACCTCGTCTACAGGAGAGCGAGTGACGCAATGCGACAAAACGGCGAAAATCAACAAAGCTACGCTGCTAACACAGCTAGCTGGTTACGAAGTTGACTTTGACGTAACGAAGTTACCCTGGTTACAATGGTAACCATAGTTACAAAAGTTTATTTACACTACAACTGCTAACTTGGCATTAGCATCATTGTCATCGAAAAGTGACGTAAACAGCATTAAGTCATTTTACGACTTGTAGTTATTTAAGGAGTTTGTGCGTTTGTGACAAATTTATTATAATATATAAAGTCGACAAAACAAATCTGACTTTATGAAGTCACCGTATTTTATTTTTTGAGTCAGATTTGTTGATTGTTCGGTACGTTTTAATCAAGTGACGAACTTCGTTACACTACAAGTTTGTAACGACTTTGTCGAAGTTGACTTTTAAAAAACAGAATGCTTTTTTGATATTTAACTTGCGACAGAAATTTATAGCAATCGTCAAGGTTCTTAAATTCACTTCGTTATAATCAAGCGGCAAAGTGGTTTGTAAGCACACGAATGACGTAATACCAAGTTCGTAAATGACTGTCGAGGTTCTCGTTGCAAAAGTAGTCAAACTAACGAAGTTAACATTGTTGATTATGACAAGAATGAACGAAGTCAAACTAACGAAGTTATGTTCATAATCTATTAACGAAGTGGTTTCACAACTTTGTTTGGTTCGTAAGTTTGTATTCAAGTTTGTAATGACTTTGTCGAAGTTTACTTTTAAAAAAAACTAATGCATTTTACTTATTTAAAGAAGTTGTGCGCTCGCAACATAGACAAATTCATTACAAAGAAGTCGATGTAATGAAGTCAACTTTACGAAGTCACCTTATTTTGTTTATAATAGTTTTTTTTTTAAAGTCAACTTTGTTAATTTTAACGAAGTCATTTCGACCTAACAAAGTTACGTTTTTAATTCACTTTGTTGTAATCAAGTGGCGAAGTGGTTTGCAAGCACACGAATTGCGTAACGCCAAGTTCGTAAATGACTTTGTTGAAGTTTGCAAAAGTCTCTTACGAAGTCAAACTAACGAAGTCAACTTAGTTAATTATAACAATTCACGGCGTCGTCCCAATGAAGTCATGTTCAGGATCTATCGGTGAAGTGGGTTTGTTGGGTTCGTAAATGACTTTGTCCGCGTCAACTTCGTAAAAAGTCTCTTAGGAAGCCAGTTGAATGTCGTTATAATGTCGTGAGCGCTTGTCGATTGTCGTTTTGTCGTGTTGCGTATTTTCTGCTGCTCATATCGACTCCTATCATCAGTTCATCTGGACTCTCATGATCTTCTGTATTGTTATTTTTTTATGTCTAAATAAATGTGGCCATAATGTTTGTTTTTGATATATGTCATTGTTTTGATTGTTTGTAGCAGGGTCGCGCTTTTGTTTGCTGGGGAATCACGTGACTTTACACTGATGTCCTGCCGCATGACTCATTATGGGATGGAGCAGGTTGCCATGGTTACTGTATAATTTAAGTTGTGATTGGACTGAGCGCGATTATGCCCCCCCCCCCCTTTATACGGACCAGACAGTAACTTTTTACAGCAGTCAGTCACATAACAACAAGTGTTTCTGTACAAGACTCCATCAGTTGAGTTGTTCATTTGGGATCTTTCTATTCTCTCGTACTCGCGGTGATAACTGTACATGTTGTTCTGGTTATTTACAGATTATTTAAAAATGAAATTAAATGATTTCCCTATCAGAACCGCTGTTTCTTCCTCCTTTCAGTCGATGTGTTTTATTCTAATTTGGGTCTAATTAAATGACACGGGATACAAAATGTGCTTCGCGGGATTATTTAAAAACAAAAATTACTTCGTTAGGAAAGTAAACATTTTGAGCATTCAGAAAAGCGTACTCTGTAGTATGTACTGTAGCGAATTTTTTTTAAAATTTTCTACTTTTTCGCATTTGACAGAGTACACTGTATCCCACAATGCATCGTGCTCAATCGCTCTTTTTTAAGTATGCACTGCAGTATTTTTTTTTAATTAGATAAAGAAGGTTACAAAGACGACAAAGTACAATATAAAACATCACATAGGTAACAAATAAAAGTACGCTAGTTTAAACAAAAACATTGAAAAGTTTACAAATGTTTAAAGTTTTAGCTGCTTTTTGTTTCAAATAGTATTGTAAAGAGACAATATAATGCTCAAATTCTTTCTTAAAGGAAATAAAACAGGGTTTTTGTAAGAAAACTTGGTATGCACTGCAGTATGCGAGTCTTCCATGTCACCAGCAGAGGTCAGCAGAGACGCATAGATAGTTAATAGTTGTCTAATTATTCAATAAGACAATCTCCTGTGCGGTTTCGCCGACTTTTGTAATATATTTTATAATAAGTTAACATTTACAACAAACAAAAGGGAGATGCGGCTATACAAGTACGAGTTAGCATCACATAAATGCAAAACCAAAACAAAAATTATAACTGTTCCCTTACAAAAAAAAAAGAACTTGAAAGTAGAACTGCAGTACCAAGTAGTTTAACTGCAGTTTAATGAAGCACAACCATAGATTTGCAGTATAATGAAGTATAGTCACAGTACAACTGCAGTAAAACTGTAGTATAAGTACAGCTGCAGTAAAATGAAGTACAACTGAAAGTTGCATGAAGTATAAAAGCAGTAAAACTGAAGTTTTATTTTACCAGTACTTTAGATGTATTGCAGTATAGTTGCACTCCAGTAAAACGACAGACATTTTAGGTTCTACTGCAATACTGCAGTTTTTTCGTGTCCAAAAAACTGCATTTTTCTATATGTAACAAAAACTGTAGAATTACTTCTAAAAAACGGCAGTGATCTTTTGTAACGGTTTTAAGAATGTTATATTCCCTGGGACCATAATAATATAAGTGTGTTTTTTTTACACACACATAAACGCATCAGCGTTCTGTTTCGTGAGCTTGTTTGTTCGGACCCCTCGCTGCTGTTGGTTTTGGACCGGTCCGTCTGGTTTTGTTGTTCAGCTGGTAGGATGTGAGAAGGTCAGAGGTCAGAGCGTTGTCATGGAGAGGGTGACAGCGTGACGTGCCGGATGTCTGACCCGGTCTCCACGCCAGAGGTCCCGGCGGTCTTCCTGCTCCCGCGGACGGACGCGGATCGAGTCCCGCGGCGCTGCTGACGGTCGCTTCCGCCGAGCCCGCGGTGATCTGGAGCGGCTCTGAGAGGGTTTCCACGGCGATCTCTCACAGAGCTTCAATCTTCTTCAGTGGAACAAAACAAACAGTGTCTCTGAGCCGTCGACCCACACAAAACACACACACAACTTTTAAATGAATGTATAATGAGAGACTTTCACTGACCTTATTTACTTGCACTTACACAACAGTACAGTTTTACCTCAAACTTATCCTTAAAAATGCGTTTTGTTTTTGGACACTGTGATGCTATTGAAAGTGAATATGGTGTCTGTGTAATAGTAGTATATATTAACGCCTCTGTTGTGCAGTTCTGCTCTGATTTTCATTCATGAATTCACATCTGTGACAACAAAATCACCCTCTGTGAGTCACAGTGTGTGGGCTTATAGTTTAAGGACAAAACTGTCCGCTGAAGTCAGATAAAACCTCCTTTTGTGGGACAGTTCATTTGGAAAAGTCTATTCGTTTAAAAATAGCTGTAGTGTTTGAGTTAGTTTGGTCATAATTTTCACAATTACCTATGATTTTTGTGCAAAAATCAGTCACCTTATAGGTTTATCAGCATCTGTGTTTTCACTTCGCTCTATAGACATTAACTACATTTGATCTATTGATGTTTTCAGCCTGTGGAAAAACTAGAGATCAGGTTTTTTCAAATCTCATCTCAAAAGAGTAGTGTTGGGAATAACACATTACAAGTAACATGCATTCCGTGATCAGATCACTTTTTTGTTGTAAAGTAACACATTACATAATAAGATTACATTTATGATTGTAACAAGTATGATGTAAATAAGTAATGTACTTTATATAATCAGATTTTTTGTTGTAACAAGTAAAGTTAAATGTGCATTGCGCAATCAGATTACTTTTTAATGCAACAAGTAAAAAAATCCATTCAAAGTAATGTTATATGTAATCAGATTACTTTCTGATGTTACAAGTAATGCATTAAGTGAACAGATTACTTTTTTGATGTAAAGTAACGCATTACAAGCAATGTGCATTACATAATCAGATTACTTTTTAATGTAATGAGTAAAGCATTACAAGTAATCTAAATTATGTAATCAGATTACTTTCTGACGTTACAAGTAATGCATTCAATCAATCAATCAATCAAACTTTTATTGCAGACTCAAGGTCCAGAATTAAGAACAGGACAATAGACAACATATACAACCCATAACATCTATCACAAACATAAAGGAGTTACAGAATACAACAATACCAGTGTCTCCACAACTTTGACTGATACCGTGTAGTACTAACCCCTATATTTGATAGACCCACAATAATCTCATTTTTAGAAGCATTAAGCCGGCAGATGAATCTATACATAAGATTTCGTAACAGTGCTTTAAAAGTGATCACTCTTACACTCACAAACATTTCACTTGCACTATGCCATCTAGGTCTCCGTAGTAAGATTCTCATTGCATCATTATAAGCTACTTGCAACTTCCGTAGACTAGATGCTCTATAGTTACACCACAAATGAGCAGTATAAAGTGTTGTACAATATGCCTTAAAAAGTGACACCTTCACCTCATCTGAACAAAAACCAAATTTACGCAAAAGTATGTTCGCCTGCATATACATCATACGACGTTGTCTTTCAATATCCTCATCATCTGTCATACGTTCAGTGATAAAATGTCCAAGATATTTTACTTTCTCACACACAGTGAGGCTCTTATTAGACAACTTAAAAACAGGAAAATTTATACTTTTATCCTCTTTAGTTCTACAAATCATTACCACACTCTTAGCAGGATTATATAAAATGTCATGTTCAAGACCATAATCAGAACACAAAGTTAAAAGCTGCTGAAGACCAGCACTGCTAGGACTAAACACCACAAGATCATCTGCATACATAATATGATTCACTAAAATATTCCCAATCATACATCCAGTTTTACAGACACTCAAACGTTCAGATAGCTCATCCATGTAAAGATTAAACAGAATTGGGGACAAGATCCCTCCTTGTCTCACACCATTACTAACCCCAAAAGGAGCAGAGACCTTATTGCCCCATTTAACTCGCATCATCTGGTGGCCATACCAATAGACCAGGATTCTCACAATGTATTCTGGCACCCCTCTTTGTCTCATTTTAAGAAATAACTTAGCATGGTTAACCCGATCAAAAGCTTTAGATGCATCAATGAAACACATAAAAACTGATGAATTTTTATCTCTATACTTGTTTACTATTTCCTTTAATGCATAAATGCAAAGATCAGTACCATGTTTAGCCTTGAATCCAAACTGGTTGTCTGTAGAATTAATAAACACATTTACCCTATCCAACAAAATGTTTTCCAGCACTTTAGACAGGATACTAGCCAAAGCTATAGGTCTATAATTATCTAGGTTACCTACCATTCCAGCTTTGTTCTTAACAACTGGAACTAAAAGAACAGACAACATTGAATCAGGTAATACACTATGAATCAAAAAGCCAGTAAAACAAACAGCTAATAGAGGCGCTATCCTCTTACTTCCAAACTTAAGATGTTCAGCAGAAATATTATCTAGACCACTAGCTTTATTTTGAGATAATTTGCTTATAACTTGATCCACTTCATGTGACATAATCACTATCGGATCATTAACTCGAATATTGTCCACATTATACAATTCATTTTGAATGCAATTAAAAAGACTACAATAATGTTGTCTCCATAATTCCGCAATATTCTCTGCCCCAGAAACTCCATCTAAAGTACAAGGAAGAGATACTCTGCAACTATTAAAAGTTCTAACTTCTTTCCAAAAATCAATAATATTATGATTTAGCAGCTTCATAGCCATAGAATCAGCCCTTAAGGTTTGCTCATTTTTACAGATAAAACGAATGGCATACTTATATCTTAAATTTGTAGATTTCTTAAATTCAAGCTCAGGCCCTTGCCTAGGTCTACCTGCCATAACCCACAACTTATGAGCTTCCTGGGCTTCAGCCTGATATTCAGCTACATAATTACTCCAACCAGGCCTAGTCTTATTCATTATACCCTTAGATTTAGTAAATGGCTTACTACAACCATGCAAGGCATTAACTATATCATTATACAATAAACAGATATCCTTTTGATGATTTGCATCTTTACAGTTAACATCACTACACATCATTGCATCCCTAGGTAGACAAATATTACTCAGGCATTTATCTGTACTTGCATAATAGGCTAAAAGGTCCTCCTTTGTAAGTGCTGACCAATCCATTTTTACTTCACTGATATTACTTTCATTATTAGACATCGCTATGAAACAATCGACATTCATCACCATAGACACAGGTATATGATCAGATGTTACTGTATCATATAAGATACTCATATCCCTCAGCGAGGCATGTGCATCTGCTGTACTAATACAATGGTCCAACCATGATGTAGTATTCCAAGCCTCACTAACATAAGTATAGCTATCTACAGATAAACACACTTCACTTGACAAAATGAGATTATTCTCTTGACAAAACTGAACAATATGTCTAGAAAATAATGAATTACTATCTGAAATATCCGCATTCATATCCCCAATGACATACACACTGGGAATAGTAGAACCTTCAATAAAAGAACTAATAAAAGCTAGTCTATTTAAGTATTCATCTTCATTATGATGGCATTCATAAGGTGTATACACATTTAAAATAATACATTTCTTATCTTGGTAAGTAATCTGTATTGCAATACACCAATTAAGATCCAGTCTAACCACCTTAACCAGCGAGTCTAACTTTTTTTTCCACAGTATGGCTACACCCCCAGATATTCTACCTTTAAGTAAATCCATACTAAGATCTGTAGTGGATTCACCAGCACCATTAAAGTCATCATGAAGAGAATTCAATTTATCCAAATCTTGCATTGCTAAAAATGTCTCTTGTAAGCACAGAATGTCCTCCATTAAGTGAACAGATTACTTTTTTGATGTAACAAGTACAGGATTACAAGTAACATGCGTTGTGTAGATAATCAAAAGCAGGCCTTGACTCCTTTTTGGCTTGATTTTCTGGAGCAACTTGGCATTTATGACTGGCAAGCAGGAATATTGAATTGAGCGCTGGGTTTTTAGCACACCGTCCTTCGCTCACAGCAGACTGACGGCAGGAGGGGAGCGTTTAACGATATTCAACCCAAGCCGTCAAACTGACGTCATTCCAGAGCGGAAGAACATTTTCAGCTTTTGATTAAAGATTAACACAACAATTTGTTTTCTGTGTATTAACTTGCTCAGATTAATTGTTCACCACAAGACTTGTAATATTTATATATATATATATGTATAACGTTACTATATAATAGGCCTATGTTAATATTGATATATTAATAGTAATTATAATTAGTAGTTTATTATATATATATATATATATATACACACATACACATTTTCTTTATTTACACTATATATATTTGTAAAACATATAATTAATACATGTTTTCATGTTGTGAAAGCTGTTTCTTCTTTGGACAATTTTGAGTTGCTGTTGACTATTGACATGTTCATATCGAGCTACCTGAATATCGTCTGGTTTAATGGCGCAAAAAATTGTCCGAAAATTCTGTCGTCCCTTTAGTTCCCGCCACACGACAAACGTCAAAAGATTGTGCCCCAAAAATGTGCGACAGAAAGCCGGCGTCCCTCAAACACACTCTTGACCTCATCCTGCGTGGTTCACGGCAGCTCAGAGCGTTTAATCTTCCCCGGATTACTTGTCACCCCATTCTCGCCCCCTCCGCATCAGCGTAAGCGTCCCATTTCCGTGGCGACCGGCGCTCCGCGAGAGAGAGAGACGCCGGAGAATGTCGCGTCTGTTTCTGGTCTGCTGCTGTTTGGAGTCTGAATGCCGAGAGCCGGCGTGTGACAGTCGCGTAGCAACCGCTCAGGGGCCGCTATTGATATTCCGCGCGGGGGCCGCGGCTCAGGAACAATACGGCCCTTATAGGCCCCACGACTCCTCCTGAGAATCTACTGTAGGAGGAAAATCTCTTCAGAGCAGCCAAGAGACAGCAGTTCAACTGCGCGTTCGACTCATTCAAACAGATAAACACACAAAGCAACGTCAATGCGACACATTCAACCTCTTTTCAACTTTTATTGGCGGCAACCAAGTACAAAAAGAAAATACAAAAGATTCGATGCTAACAATATGTTCAGCAACATTGTTTCAATTTGCTATTGTAATCATCTCTAACGTGTTAACGCTGCAAAAACAGTTCGTAGAGTCATTCGTCTCTGCAGATCCTTCAATTCCAGCAGAATCACACAGTCGTTGAGACACTAAAACACAACGTTTCATCTTCCCAAGGAACTTTAGCTTATAAAAGATCATCTGAAAAGCCACATTTTCATTCTTACACACTGATTTCTAAAACACATATAAAAATAGAACGTTTTCAAGTTTGCCGTAAAGTCCATCCAGCAGTACAATATGAACGCATAAACAAAACATTAGTCATTAAAATACAATGAAATGGTTAGAACTTTTATGTAGGACTGTAGTAAAAAAAAAGTGCACTGAATTACATGAATGAATTTAAATGCTTGTTTCCGCCACAGAATAAAAACAACCAAACAAATTTTTATATATAATTGCGAGTTAAAAAGTCAGAACTGCATGATAAAATTTTTCTCACAATTGCCAGTTTATTTCTTGCGATTCTAAAAAAAAAAAAGTCGCAATTACCTTCTTTGTTTTTATTTAGTGGCAGAAACTAGCTTCCATTGAATTCTGATTGGTTGTAGTCAATGACGAAACAGGAAATGGTTTCTCGACTTCCTGTGTGTAACTCTCCTCATCCAGCAGCGGTGAGCATTTATTTTACGTTCGTCTACTGTGAGGGATGTTTGGAACGAGTAAATGAAGGATGATTTTTGTGTGCACTGTCCCTTTAAGAGCGTTAGTGATGGACGAATTTCGTTCACAGTTTTTACGAAAACGGAAGGTTCTAGATCAACACGGCGTTCCGATGATCAGCTCGGCCGGACTTTCCTTGACTTTATCGAAGAACGCCGCGGGCGACGCTCCCGACACGATCTTCAGCTTGTCCTCCTTGACGGAGACGGGCGAGGACAGGGACGAGGAGACGGCCGTGGCGTTGGTGGAGGAAGACGAGGACGTGGAGGAGGAGGAGGGATCCGGCAGACACTCGTCGCAGCAGCAGCAGCAGCAGTCCATGAACGCCTGGCCCAGAGAGCGACAGATGCAGAGCAGCAGGACGGGCGTCGCCCCCGCCCGCGCGAACAACAGGAACTGGCCAATCAGAGCCAGCAGCGCCCGCGTGGCCACGCCCACCTCCACGCCCGCGTACGCCAGCACGATGTTCCAGGCGTTCTCCGGCAAACTGCACGCGGCGTACACGGAGGCCAGCGCCACCACCGTGCGGGTCAGCTGACGCTCGCGCCGCTGCTTCTTCGGAGACGAGGAAGCGGAGGACGACGCGGAGGACGGCCGTCTCTCCTCGGCCACGTGCCGCGTGAGCAGCTGACACGCGCCCGTGAACAGCAGCGGCAGGCAGAAGAAGCACCCGAAGGTCCACCACATTCTGGACTGCTGGTACGTCAACACCAGCGAGTACAGCGTCTCGGGCAGCGCCACGGACGGACGCTGGCTACACGAGTCCAGCGGCAGACCCGTCCGCGGAGACACTTCCTGCTCCAGCCGCCACATCAGCAGCTCCGGGGCGGCCAGGACGAGAGAGCCCACCCAGATGACCGACAGCTTGGCCAGGATGGACTGACAGGACTCGACCTGCCGCGGCCGCGCCTGGACGCTGGTCACCGCGTGGAAGCGATCGATGCTGAGCGCGCACAGAGTGAAGGTGGTCACGCCCAGCGACGTCACCTGAAACACACGTCCACAAAATCACATAAAACTGTTTCTTATTTGGACATGTACCATGGTAAAACCATGTTATTTTATGTGTACCATGGTAAAACCATGTTTTTTTTTTACATGTACCGTGGTAAAACCATGTTGTTTTATGTGTACCATGGTAAAACCATGTTTTTGGACATAACCATGGTAAAACAGATTTTTTTTATACATATACCATGGTAAAACCATGTTTTTTTTATGTGTACCATGGTAAAACCATGTTTTTGGGCATGACCATGGTAAAACAGTATTTATTTTATACATATACCATGGTAAAACCATGTTTTTTTTTTTACATGTACCGTGTTAAAACCATGTAATTTTACATGTACCATGGTAAAAGTTTTTTATACATGTACCATGGTAAAACCATGTTTTTTTATGTGTACCATGGTAAAACCATGTTTTTGGACATAACCATGGTAAAAGAGATTTTTTTATACATATACCATGGTAAAACCATGTTTTTGGACATAACCATGGTAAAACAGATTTTTTTATACATGTACCATGGTAAAACCAGGTTTTTTTTACATGTACCGTGGTAAAACCATGTTATTTTATGTGTACCATGGTAAAACCATGTTTTTGGACATGAACATGGTAAAACAGTATTTTTTTTATACATATACCATGGTAAAACCGTGTTTTTTTACATGTACCGTGTTAAAACCATGTAATTTTACATGTACAATGGTAAAAGTTTTTTTATACATGTACCATGGTAAAACCATGTTTTTGGACATGACCATGATAAAACCATGTTTTTGGACACGTACAAGGCTTTTTGACACATATTATGATAAACCATATTTCTGAACATATGCTATTTTATTACCGTGGTATTCATTGAAGTACCTTGGAAACCCATTTAAGTACCATGGTATACGCATGTGCAATCATTTAGTACTATGGTATATAGTTGTCACACCCATGGACTGTTGTGTTTAGTCTAGTGTTGTCATTCTGTTCATTTGCCCTCCGTGTGTTTAGCTGTTTAGTTAATTATCCGCACCTGTTTCAGTTCTCCCTAATTACGTTCTTCCCTTTATATTCTCCTTGTGTTTGTTCGGTCAAGCTGTTTGTATATTAAATCTTTGTTATTATTATCTTCGTCTTGATCGTCCTTGGATTTGCACACACCCTGATAATAGTATATAAGTACCCTGATTTTACCACCTTATCCAAACACAAATACATGATAAAAATAAGGGTTGATTTTCCCAACTGACTGAACATATCATACAGAATATTAAATCAATTTGCATCTCATCTAATATGTTAATTCCCTGTTATTTGAAATGTTTTAGGGCGGCAGAAGTGGGTCAACAGACACGCAAACAGACAATCCTGCCCTTAAAACACACTCAAAACACTCATTCAACACGCTAATGGACCCAATTAGTGCCGCTAATTACCCGGAGATCTCATTTACATTACAATCAGGAGAGCTGGTGCTTCAAAGAGGAGGCTGGAGAATAAACTCAAGAAACCTCCGCACAATGACACACTGCCCGTGACTGACCACAGTCTGCAAGGGAACGTTAACGCGTCTGTTCACTCAAGTGAAATCATGTGGTATTGCCATGTTTTCAGGATGGATGGATGGATGGCACACATATGTCTGCAAGACGTCAGTCTTCACCAGCTGTTTCATCTGCTGTTTACAAACATCTGATAGACGTCTTTAAGATGTCAGTTTACATCAATTATAAATCATAAACATCTTGAAGACATCTTATAAACGTCTGTTTAACCCTCATGTGCCGTTCGGGATGTTTTCATCCACTGTGGGGAATTTTTGAGTCTTAATTTGGCCGTAACTTTCTCCGTGTTTCAGTAAATGGAATGATTTTTGGTGACAAATCTTATTTTGACACATATTTTGGGAAAATGCTTTGAAAATGTTCAAAAACTCAACAGGACTCTGTGGGCAAATTCACGACCCTTTCGTTACTTTTAACTGCTTTAAAAATGTATCAGATAATTTTTTTTTGCTTAAATCTATTAATCAACCTCAGTCCTGATCAAAACTACTAAATTTAAAAAAAAAAAAAAAGGATTTTAACTCTTTAATTGCCAAATTCATAAATGATGTCACTGATTTGGGAAAAAACGTGTCAAAGATTAGAAACAACATTAGTTTTTGTGCAGCATCAGATTTTAACGTTTTAAAGAGTTAAAATCCTGATTTTTTTTAAATTTAGTAGTTTTGATCAGGACTGAGGTTGATTCATAGATTTAAGCAAAAAAAATTATTTTTATCTGATACATATTTAAAAGCAGTTAAAATAACGAAAGGGTCGTGAATTTGAACAATGCACAAGGTTTAACCTCAGAAAGGAAACGTCTCTTAGGAGTAGTACAGATGAGCAAACGCTCTAAAAAATACGTCTTCCAGACGTCTCCGAGATGTACGTGTGCTATCAGGGTAGATAGATAGATAGATTTATAAACAGATTGATTAATCTCACACACCTCCACATATGGCACTATCCTGCAGGACAGATCTCCCATCAGTCTTCTCTTGGTCAGCTCGTTGAGGATCACCACAGGCAGGCAGAAGAACAGGACCATGAAGTCCCAGAAGGCCAGGCTGGCCAGCGCGCAGTTCC
Organism: Opsariichthys bidens; assembly: GCA_037194245.1. Classification (NCBI taxonomy): domain Eukaryota; kingdom Metazoa; phylum Chordata; class Actinopteri; order Cypriniformes; family Xenocyprididae; genus Opsariichthys; species Opsariichthys bidens. The sequence continues at coordinate 773,214 of CM074291.1, read as the reverse complement.
ACGTGCTCTTCAGGTAATAATTGTGCCACACGATACACATGAGCGCCAGGTTACCCACAATTCCCACGGAGAACACGATGAGCGACAGCAGCATGACGGCGTACGCGCTGTAAGACTCCTCCGTGAGCGGGTACAGCGGGTTGTGAACGCGCAGCGAGCCGTTGAACGTTCGCGGTGTGGTGAAGAACGCGTCCGGATCGGGATGAGGGCGCGCGTGTCGGTCTCGCTGTTTGGACCCGGAGCCTCGCGGGACCCTCCGCACATCTCCATCACCGCGATGCGCAGCTGAGGGGTTCGCTCTCGATGATGAAGGCTCCATCAGGCTCATCTTCATCTCCACCGCGCGTTTATCCGCCTGAACCGAGGCGGCAATTAGAGTAAGAGCAAATAAAAGCCTCAACATGATGAGAGTCTGTGGAACAGGTCGAGATGATGGAGTGATGAGCTTCAGTCTGGTCATCTCCTCAAGTTCTGCTCCTCTAGTTTCTCCTCAAGTTCTTGAGGAATTGATGAAGAGCGCCAGGATGAAATCTGCCCCCTTGTGGGCAGTAAAAGTTGTGTTCGCACAGTTATTTAGGGTGACATTTTTCATAATCACTCTGAATATTTTGAGCCTCAATGGATCACTGATTTGTATCTGGACACCAGAACTCATGTGCTCGTTATTGATATTATCACTAATCATGTTCATCTACTGACAAAAAATTACCTCGTTTTCTGGACCTGTACCACGGTAAAACCAAGCTTTTGGACATGACTGTGGAAACCGATGTTTTTGGACACATCATGGTCGAACAGTTTGGTTACACTTTACAATAAGGTTTATTAGTTAACATGAACTAATAACTGCACTTATTAATCTTTGCTGATGTTAATTTCAACATTTACTAATACATTATTAAACTCTTGATAACATTAAATCAGTCCCTCCAGAAAAACGCGATTATGCGATCGCTTGGTTTCATGCATAATCAGCCAAAGTCCACATATTTATGCGGGTTCGCATTTTTTCAAATATGCCGCACTTTCGCCGCATAAATTGCCGATTTCAGCAAGAAAAAAATGCGGGGCTTGCATGATTTCATAATCCCTGTATTTTAGTTACAAAAAAGTCTCATATATCTTAGCAGAAAGTTGAAAAATGTTGCGTTTACTTCACAAAAGTAAAGCGCCATTATTTTCCCCCGTTGCCATGGGAACCTTATGAAGTGACGTAATGACGCGACGTGAACGTCACCTGTAAACCCCGCGGTGAAACCATGATGAAGCGCGCCAATAATTCTCATTTGCCAACAAAAATAAGCTCAAAAGACCGCGCGAAGCAGTTTCCCGGTGTGTTACATGATAGTGGGAGCAAATTATTTTGCACTCCGTGCAACTGCGTGTTGGACCACAGACGCAAGTCGACGCTGGAAAACCACTTTGCCACCGCCAAACATTTGAGGATGGTTAAAGCAGCAGCAGAAGCAGGCCTAAAGAAGCTGCTCACCTACACCGAGTGGAGCATTTGAGAGGGAGGAGATGGATGTTGAGGGAGAGGGATGGATGGAGGATGAGGATGGTGAATGATAGGCCAGTGTTAGAGGCTATGCAGTTATAGTTTTCGTTTTCACAGTGGACTGTTGTAGTTTCATTCAGAAGTTGATGCAACTTTACAGTTGTAAGATTGCACTTTTTTGTTACAGAACAGTAGCAAAACCTTACAGTTTCAAGTATATTAGTAGTATAAAATAATTTACGTTGCAGTAAGATTGGAAGCACTTCATTTAACAGAAGATGTCTGTTTTATAGCTACCTCTGTTAAACAGGAAGCACACATTTTATTTTTTTTTATATTTTATTTATTCATTTTTACAGAAGTTGAATATTCCTTTTGTAAAGCTACAGAACTTATTTGACTCAATGTTTTGTCATTTTGAGCCATGTGTTGATGAAGGTCTGAAATAAAACAGAATGAGAACTTCAATATTCTGTGATTTAGTAAGTCTGCCTCTTTACATGAAGGCAGTATCTAGTGAGAACAGGGTGTTGGGGGGGGGGGGAATCACCTTTTTTCCTGTTTTGCATCAAAAACCGCAGTTTTTGCAAGTTCTCGCAATTTCATCGCATAAAATTGCAAAAATATCCCGCATATTCCATCGCATTTTTTAAGAAAACGTGCCGCATAATCAAGGATTTTTGGCCGCAACAATCACAAAAAAATCCCGCGTTTTTCTGGAGGGACTGAATATCTGTCTATCACTATCTATCTATCTATCTATCCTTCTATCTATCTATCTATCTATCTATCTATCTATCTATCTATCTATCTATCTATCTATCTATCTATCTATCTATCTATCTATCCTTCTATCTATCTATCCATCATTAAAAAGTTTGCTCAAAACATAAAAAATGTGTTTTTGAAAGAAGTCCCTCTGAACAGATTTATTGACCTCATGACCTCAGTGTTTCTTCTCGCTCTTCAGACACGATAATTATGTCGCAATACAAACTTGCACAATTATAACGAAAATTCCCAGTCTTTCTTCAGCTATTGTTCAACTATTTTTATCCTCCGTGTTCTAGAAATAACCTCCGTGACGTGAAGGAGAGTCATTGTTCATCTGTCATTGAGTAATATGGTATCAGGTTCTTCTTTGTTTACAGTCTTTACAAACACACACGAGTTTCCACACACACTAAAGTTCTCGCATGTTTGTTGAGTTACACGGAGACTATTGTGAAACGGTCAGAAAAAGCATCAGACTTCTACAGAATTATAGGAACATCTCACTAGAGCGACTGATTTATTCAGCAGAATTCCCTCCTTCTGATCGTCTGCATCACTGAGGATGTTTGATTCAGACCCAGAGAATCTGATTTTTTTGTTTGTGAGATATTTTCACTAGACTATGATTCGTCTCAGTCGACACATTTGAACAAGTTTCCCCAAATTTTCTCTCGCAACCAGCACAGAAAACGCACAAAACAGATAAAACTAATACTAAAACTAAAACACTTAAAAATTATTTTCATGAATTTAAATGAAGCTGCAATAGATAAATATTATATGAAAAACCTAATTAGAAATGCTGTTGCGTTAGATGCAGCAGTCCAGTGATTTTGTTCACAGCCACTAGGGGTCAGTAAAGCTTCAGGAGTCACAGCTTGAGTTCAATACGAGACAAGTGCAGAATCCTCTGTGTGTGCTGAAGTTTGATGGGGTCAGTGGTGCATTTACTCTCATTTCAGACTCAAATCTGTGCTGTGAGTGACGTGGTTTGATTTCGAAAGGCTTTTCACAGCCTGCAGACGCTTTGAGCTGAAGTGTCGCGCCGTTTCTGACAGACAGACGTGTTGTGGAGAACATGATAACCCTGAGACCCGAGAGCTGTGGTGAAACTGTGTGTGTGTGTGTGTGTATGTGTGTGTCATTCATTGTGTTTATGAGAGTCGAGCTGCTATTGTCAAACCAACCGCTTTCATTCTTGAGTTCAGGTTCGACCGGGCGCGCCGGTTCTCGCAGTTTCTCTGCATAAGATCAGGTGCTTATGGTCAATGTGCTGAACTCATGCCAGCAGATCATCCTGAGGATGATGATGGTGATGATGATGATGACACACTCACACTTATTTATACGAGACTCACTCCGTCAGAAAAAATAGCAATACTTTTATTGCTAAAATCAAATTCACATTCCTGAACTATGAGCAGTCAGATTTACATGTTCGTAAAACAGGATTAGAGCTGTTCAACCTTCAGAACTGCTGGAGTGGTCTGAATGGTTGCCCGGGTGTTGCTGTGCAAGGTGGTCTGAATCATTGTTAACTTGTTGCTATGTGGTCGCTAGGGTGATCTGAATGGTTGCCGAGATGTTACCATGCGGCTACCAACGTCTTTAGACTGGTTACCAGTTATGTTGCTATGCAGTTGCTAAGGCATTCCGAATGGTTGTCAGGGTGTTGCTATGCAGTTACTATGACTTCTAAATGCTACTTAACATGTTGATATGCACTTGCTAGGGCGTCTGAGTGGTTATCGGGGCATTGCTATGCAGTCACTAAGGCATTCCGAGTGGTTGCCAGGGCGTTGCTATGCTAATTCAAAGGCATTCTGAGTGGTATTTGGCATGTTGCTATGCAGTTTTTTTGGTATCTGAGTAGTTGCCAGGGCGTTGCCATGCAGTTATAAAGGCATTCTGAGTGGTAATCAGTAGGTTGCTATGCAGTATCTAGGGCATCTGAGCAGTTGCCAGGGTGTTGCTATGCAGTTACAAAGGCATTCTGAGTTGTAGATGCCATGTTGCTATGCAGTTTTTTGGGTATCTGAGTGGTTGCCAGGGCGTTGCCATGCAGTTATAAAGTCATTCTGAGTGGTAATCAGTAGGTTGCTATGCAGTATCTAGGGCATCTGAGCAGTTGCCAGGGTGTTGCTATGCAGTTACAAATGCATTCTGAATTGTAGATGCCATGTTGCTATGCAGTTTTTTGGGTATCTGAGTGGTTGCCAGGGCGTTGCCATGCAGTTATAAAGGCATTCTGAGTGGTAATCAGTAGGTTGCTATGCAGTATCTAGGGCATCTGAGCAGTTGCCAGGGTGTTGCTATGCAGTTACAAAGGCATTCTGAATTGTAGATGCCATGTTGCTATGCAGTTTTTTGGGTATCTGAGTGGTTGCCAGGGCGTTGCCATGCAGTTATAAAGTCATTCTGAGTGGTAATCAGTAGGTTGCTATGCAGTATCTAGGGCATCTGAGCAGTTGCCAGGGTGTTGCTATGCAGTTACAAAGGCATTCTGAATTGTAGATGCCATGTTGCTATGCAGTTTTTTGGGTATCTGAGTGGTTGCCAGGGCGTTGCCATGCAGTTATAAAGGCATTCTGAGTGGTAATCAGTATGTTGCTATGCAGTTTCCAGGGCATCTGCGCAGTTGCCAGGGTGTTGCTATGCAGTTACAAAGGCATTCTGAATTGTAGATGCCATGTTGCTATGCAGTTTTTTGGGTATCTGAGTGGTTGCCAGGGCGTTGCCATGCAGTTATAAAGTCATTCTGAGTGGTAATCAGTAGGTTGCTATGCAGTATCTAGGGCATCTGAGCAGTTGCCAGGGTGTTGCTATGCAGTTACAAAGGCATTCTGAGTTGTAGATGCCATGTTGCTATGCAGTTTTTTGGGTATCTGAGTGGTTTCCAGGGCGTTGCCATGCAGTTTCAAAGCCATTCTGAGTTGTTGGTTACTATGCAGTTGTTCGGGCCTCTGAATGGTTGCTATGGCATTGTTATTTAGTTGCTTGTTGCAAGTGTGTGTGTTACATTATTTCTTCATTAATGAAATACATTTTTTATGTTGTGGCAAATTGCAATAATTTAGCATGTAATTAAGATGAGTTCATTAAATGAATGAGATGAAGTGTGATGTGCGCTGCAGTGTAAGAGGTGAAACTCGTGACCCTTTAAAAAATAGCGACTTTAACTGAGTCATAATGACTCGGGCCTATTAAATCACATTCTTCATTCTTGACGTTCATTTGTAGGGTTCCTGGCAGGAGCGTCTTTGAGCGTGAGCCGGTTTAGATCAATGCCATGCTCTGGTTACGGCAGGACTCCAGTTAAACCAGTCCTCACCCAGAGCGGGAAGAGCCTGAAGTAGACCTCAGAGGTTTATCTGGTTACAGCCCTGCGAATCTGAACTCCAGGTCAAAAACACAATTAAACCAAAAGAAGCTGAGGACCCATTTCACCAGATCATGCAAGTGTCTTTGAATGTATGAAGTCAGAATCACGTTGACTTCCAACATCATAAACAGATGCTCATCTTCGACACTGCCGCTATTGATTCAGCATGTCAGAGTTATTTCATATGTAAAGTGTGTTTGGCATCTTGCGTTACAGTTGCATAAGCTTTTGTTTTGTTATATAATCAGAGACACTGATGCATTCAGTTTGGTCACCGCAGGCGAGCTACGCATTATTTCCTGAAGATAAAGAATTTAATTCCTGATTCTTTAAACTGAGTGAAGGTTTGAATCTCTGCCATGTTTGTGCAAGAGTCGCTGTCTTTGCCAGAACTTTACCGGGAAAAAATGATGTTTCAGGCATTATTGATTTGGCATGAACAGAAATGCATTTTATCGTTACATTTTCTACTTGAATGAGTATAATTTTTATATATATAATATCTTATAAAATAAGTATTTGCAGTATTTTTTTTACAGATTTTTATATGATAAAAATAATAATGAATAACCCTTTCATTGTTTATGGTGAATATTTTTACAGTAAATTTCGCATGTAATGTGAACTTTTCACTGGCTTTTCAAAATTTTCACTGCCTCCACCACAAAAAAAAGTGATAATTAAGTGAATTAAAAAAAATACTGATTGTTTTCATTGTGTTTGACTCATGCAACCTTAATTAATAAGGTTACGACAGCAAATTTAACATACCAGTGAAGTTTCACAATTCTCCGTTTCGATTTTCATACCACAGCAAAAACAACTCTATAAATCTCAAATATTATTAAGGACAATTAAGCAGCCAGTAATAAAATAAGAACAAATAATATCAATAGAGCAAAGAAATTGTGATTTTCAGAGCTGGGTGTGTTACTTTTAAAATGTGTTTCACTACAGATTACAAAATACATGCTTTAAAAAGTAATTTGTAACGTATTTCGTTACATTACTCAAGTTTAGTCACTTCATCTAAATACTTTAGAATACTTTGGAATACTAATAAGTGTGGAACAAACACAAAAAAGGTCATTGTGAGTTTTTATCTCACAATTCTGACTTTTTCCCTCAGAATTGTGTGATATAAAGTTGCAATTGTGAGTTATAAAGTCAGAATTATGAGATATAAACTCACAATATTGAGGGAAAAAACAAATTGTGAGAAAAAGTTGCAGTGACGAGTGAATTATAAAATGAAAACAGTGAAAACATGAAACTGAACTCGTCTTTTTCAGACGGTCAGAGTCAGAGAATCACCAATCGCTGTTTAAATGACATTAAAACTCAAAGTAATCACTTTGGTAATCTAAAACACTTTTCAGATGGAACTGTAATCTGATCACCACCCATTTAAAATGAAACACAGTGACTCAAAGTTTGTATTTCAAATACGTCACTAAGTTACTTGTGTTTCATTACTCCTGAACCCTGATCACAGAATCTCAATAAAGAAATCAAACGTAAGTCTTCACAGTATAAAACAAAGACAGATTAATCCAAAAGTTACAAAACGTTGTTCAGTGAAGAGCAGTGAGTGATTTCTGTGTCTTTTGTTGTTTGATTTGACACTTTAAGAGCGAATGCACGGATCCAATACAGTGTTTCCCCCCCCAAATCTTTACATTCACTTCAGTTTCATGATATGTTTATTGCTATTAAGTAACGATTAAAACATTTTGCTTTGCATTGTGGGATACAGTATCCGTCACACGTACGTACAGAATCAGTTTGCGATTCTGAAATGTGTCTTTAACTAAAACTTAAGCGTGATTCATCTGCACATTTCATCAGGGTGCATTTCTTGTGGAACAAACCCATCGTGCTGTAATAGGCTACAGTTTTAATTAAAACTAATTATTTTAATTAAATAATAGCAGTTGATTTGGAACTGGAGCACACACACACACACACACACACACACACACCTGCACTGAGACACACATACCTGTCGAACAGGTGTATTTGGCGGCGCTCCAGTATTCCAGTCCTTTACTGGAAACTGTGTTAGCGCTGCCCGTAAACCGAGCCCAGTGGGCGGAGCCTGCGCCGTGATTGGCTGCGCGTGATGTCAGCGCTTGGGCTCATTCTGGTTCAAATGTTAAACCAGCAATTAACCCTCAGATCACTCGAGACAATGATTAAACCGCCAGCTTTCGCTTTCCCAGAGTCCTAAACATTAATCTTCTGATCTAAAGCTTAAACATAAATTCATTTCTTTACAAAAGCACCGTTTTAATGACAACAGATGTTGAGACATAAGCGGGTTTCGTGTTTTGGAGGCCACATTCATTGATCATTTATCCATTGTTTTGAGGAATGCACTATTGTAAAAATGTGGAACAGCGGATCATGTTTAGGAGCGTCGAACGTCTTTCCCGGCAGCGAGCGTGTTTACATGACTGGATTCACGCTGTTCTGTAAACTTATACACACATTATAACACATGCTATCTATACTTTTTAGCGTTCGAGATCAAATATAGTACATTTTGTTTGCAATTTCTGCAGGATTTTTGATTTGTCCATCCGTTCAAGTCTAATATTACCCACAATCCCCTGTTCTAGAGCTGTTTTTGCCTTTTTGTCAAATTAAGTTACTATTTTGCATAAATTTTGACGCTTAAGCTGAATCAATTTAGCCAAAACTAATGTATATCACTTAAAATAAAATGTAAAATTACTTAGTTTCTCATTATCGTTTAACTGTGTGTTACTAAAACTTAAATAAAAATGAATAGAAACTAATAAAGGTTAAAAAAATAAGTAAATAAATAAAAACAAAATTACTTAAACTTTAACTGAAATTAAAAAAAAAAACCCAGAAAAAATAAAAAAATGAATTCAAAATATTATGTAAAAACTATAATAGTCATACTAAAAAACAAATTGACCAAATAAAGTTATTATGATGAGGACGCAGGTTGATAATGTGCTGATATGACGTACTACAGTTTTCGCTTTTGCATACTTTAATTGTGTATTATCAGTATTAATTGTGTTTTGGGAAGGCCAATCAACCGACATTCATATCTTTAGCCAAACAACAGTTTGAGTGAAAACAATATCACCGTGCCACCGAGCAATCGATTACCCATCATGCCCTGCGGTGCAGTGTTTACCGCGCGCTCACGTGAGTCATAAGCCTTTATCTGTCTGATAAGCACTTTTACCATGAATACAGTCGCGGCTCTCACTCCGCCCATGTTTACCGCTCACTCCACTGACTTTAATGGCTTAATATTAAACCTCAAACACATGACCTTTGACCCGCACGTATTTCAGTCGAATCTAACGAAAGAGTCCGACCAATCAAGTGAAGCGTACGTTCATAATACGTGTATTAGGCTGTTTTGCTGATCAACAGTGACGTGTTTGGATATAAACAGCACAAGGATGATAAAGATGACTTACAGTCAGTAAAACGTCTCACAGAGCAATGAAAGTGCTTGTTGACACACACACACACACACGTCTGATTACTGGAACTGACCTCAATCACTTAACGACTCTGTGACTGTGTAACCCACACACACACTAACACACACCGCCGTTATTGAGCTTTCCAGCACGTCGTTTATTCGGCTCCACGTGCAAATAAGAATATGATCTCGCTCACGTTTGTTTTGATGTAGCCGAACCTCGTCCTCATGTTTACGTGTCAAATTAAACTTTAGCCATGTTCAAAACATTAGCATAATGCTAACTGTACAGTATGCGCTGTTTAATGGCTACTACGAATATTCATTATTTTGAATATTGTTTTTTTTAATCCATTGTCCAGCTATCATCTGTCATGCAATTATAAGCATTTTAATTAGATGTTTTTGGTCAATCTGCGCAGTAAAGAGGTGATTTGATTCAGTCATCTGCTAAAGTGCATTGCATTGTGGGATACAATATTTCACACTGTGCTCTGACAAATGAAGCATCCATACACAAATGCATACTGTGAACTGTTGAAATGTGGTTGCTAAGGTGGCCTGAATTGTTGCCATGGTGTTGCTACACAGTTGCTGGGAGAGGCGGTCTGAATGGTTGCCAAGATGTTGCTATGCGGTTGTTAAGATGTTCTGAATGGCTGCTAATGTGTTGCTATGCTGTTGCTAAGGTGGTCTGAATGGTTGCCAGGGTGTTACTATGCAGTTGCTGGGAGAGGCGGTCTGAATGGTTGCCAGGGTGTTGCCATGCGGTTGTTACGATGTTCTGAATGACTGTTAATGTGTTGCTATGCTGTTGCTAAGGTGGTCTGAATGGTTGCCAGGGTGTTGCTATGCAGTTGCTGGGAGAGGCGGTCTGAATGGTTGCCAGGGTGTTGCTATGCTGTTGTTATGATGTTCTTAATGGCTGTTAATGTGTTGCTATGCTGTTGCTAAGGTGGTCTGAATCGTTGCCCAGGTGTTGTTATGCGGTTGATGGGGGGGGGGGGAAGTCTGGTGGTTGCCAGGGTGTTGCAATGCAGTTGCTACAGGGTTCTGAATGACTGATAATGTGTTGCTATGCGGTTGCTGGCGGAGTCTGAATGATTGTCAGGTTGTTACAATGGGGTTGCTAGGGGGGTCTAAATGGTTGCCAGGGTGTTGCTAGAGTGTTCTGAATTTTTTTTTTTTTGTGTTGCTATGTGGTTACTAGGGGGGTTGGAATAGATGTTAGAGTGTTGCTAATAGATTTATTTAAAAAACTGCATATTCAGAGAACATTCAGAAATAACGCTTTTTAACAGATGCTTTTATCCAAAGTATAATTACAATTTGTTGCATTTATATAGCACTTTATTAGGTACTCAAAGCGCTTTACATGTGGAAGGGGGGAATCTCCTCAACCACCACCAACGTGCAGCATCCACCTGGATGATGCGACGGCAGACAAAGCTGCTGACGCAATAGAAGCAATCAAACCAACAATAGGCCATCAATATACAAGTGTTGACTAGATAGTCTAGTACAGTACACACAGCAAAGAGTTAAAAAAAAGAGAGATATAGAATAGTAAGCATAATGGGTTAAAGTTGGTCGTCCTTCATCCAGCCAGAAATGTCTGTCAGGCGGGCCGAGACGCGAGCAGCTACCGTCGGATCATCTGGCTGCAATGGAGAAGAGAAGTGGTCCGAGCACCGAGCCCTGAGGCACTCCAGTACAATACGACCGAAACCCCTCTTAAACCAACTCGCTCCAGTGCTGGAGAACACGCGTGTGTTTGCCTTTAAGATGTGTTTGTCAGTATGTGGTGTTGAGAATGAGGAGAAGGTTTGGAAAGCATGCGAGAGTAAGAAGAATTGTTGATTTTGTTGTGGCAGTGTGTGGTTTTAGCAGAGCTTTGCTGGTTGATGGTCCACAGAAGTAGGTCAGTTGTTTTAATCACTGAGATCAACATCAGAAAACATGCGTCATATCACAGATTAATGTTTACAGACACACACGTGAGGAAACGGCTGAAGAATAAACACATTTTATTGCTGAGATTTTACCAAAACATCCGAATGATCAACAGTGTGTGTGTGTGTGAGTGTGTGTGAGTGTGTGTGTGTGAGTGTGTGTGTGTGTGTGTGTGAGTGTGTGTGTGAGTGTGTGTGAGTGTGTGTGAGTGTGTGTTGCAGCAGCATTGCTCAATTCTGGTAAAGCATGAGACGTGTAGATAATAATAGACGAGCCCATAACTGTCACACACACACACACACACTTTACTGAAAGGGTGGAGCAATTTACCATCCAGGAGAGAAAAGCACAATCAAACTGATGGAACTGGAGCCGTTTGAGTGATGGAGGCATGAAGAGATCGCATTACATCAGACGAGACGAACCAGTCTCAAACATCCAGAAAACCACATTACAGGCATTTCATCAACAGCTGCGGGTCACTGACGGAAACACTCCATCAAACACATTCTCCGCTCACATTACCAGGTCTAATAGGCTCTTATATAATGCGCCGTTTTCTTTTCGATGCGCATTTCTGCATCACTATCACTGAAGTTTGACATTTTTTATCCACCAAGGACCCATTCTACGGATCAAGAGTTCAAAAGAATCCACAAAAATATGATAATAATCATAATGTTTGTTGATCATCAGGATGTTCCTGAAGGATCATGTGACACTGAAGACTGGAATTATATATATATATATTCACATAGAAAACACTGGAATAATATTGCACTGTTTTATTGATCAGCAGCCTTCTTTAAAATAAAAACGCACAATCTTTTGAACGCTAATGAATTTTAAATCTCTTGTGTCATTGTGTCACTTCCATATAGGATCAATAGTTTTATGGGAAAAGTTTTTAAATACATTTATTGAATGTGCACCAACGTCTCAAATATCACTCCTATCAGGATGAAATGCATTGTGTCGATTTCTGTAAATATGTGCCGCTCGCCTGTAGTGATTGTGAACCTGCTGTGAGGAAATGATGCTTCCTGTCGGTCTGTGACATAACCGGCGGACAGTGGCGGGCGTGTGTTCGCCTCATTCAGACGCTTCTCATCAGAGACTGTGTGTAAGCCGACACTCGCTCTGGGAATCCCGTCCGCCGTCTGTGTGTGTCACATCGTCCTCTTCATCATCATCATCATCATCATCATCATCAGATTATGAGCACAGTGCACTAACTTCACCGATCAAATAGTCTCCTGGAAATGATCGTTCGGATTTTCTTGTCATTCCAAACTTGTTTGACTTATTTTTCCCCGTGGAACAAAAGCGCAGATATTTAGCCGAACGTTCACGCTGCTCTTTTACACACAAGCGTCTCGACGTCTTTATGAGGATTGCTGAATCATCGACTGCAATGTAATGAAATATCTGTGATGTAAATGTCGCCATGTCTTTTTGTTCTATTATTATTATTATTATTAATTAGAAAAGGTGTTACAGAAGCGTCAAAATACAATGTGTAACATTAAACATGTAACAAACAAAGGCACACTAGACGGAGCTTGATTTAAATCTACATTAAACTATCGAAAAGTTTACAAATGTTAAAAGTTTTAACTGCTTTTTTGCTTCTATGAGTCGATATCATGTTCAAATCCTCTCTTGAGAGATATAAAACACGGTTTATTTTTTATTTATGAATATGGAATTTTTCCTTTACGAGTATAAAGTTGCAAAAACGTTTCGACAGACTACACATCTATGTTTGACATTGTTGGAGAAAATGCAACATAATACATTTTTTAAATAAAATTATATATATTACAAAATACATGCTCTTTTTTGTGTTTCTATGTACTATTTGTAATATATTTCATAGATTATTTTTCAAGTTTTGTAACTTGTAACTAAATACTTTAGAACAGTTTGGAATACTAATAAGTAACACACACAAAAAAGTTATTTTCACAATTTATCTCACAATTCTGACTTTTTTTTTCTTAGAATTGCGTAATATAAAGTTGCAGTTGCAAGTTATAAATTCAGAATTATGAGATATAAACTGACAATATTGAGAAAAGTCAGAATTATGAGATATAAACTCACAATATTGAGAAAAGTCAGAATTGCAAGGTATAAATTGGCAATTGCAAGAAAAATTCAGTATTGCAAGTTTTTATCACGCAATTCTGACTTTATAACTTGCAATTATGAGTTTAAATCTCCCAATTGTGAGATAAAAAGTCACAATGACTTTTTTTTTTACAAGTACAAGAGACTCACAAACCATTATCGCAAAACAAGAAAACTGTCGTGGATGAAAGACAGTAAAGATTCAATATGTACAATTTTGAATTGGGCAATTTGTGAATTATCTGAAATACAGTTGCTCAAATTTTGTATTTCATTTCTCCCCAACCCTGTATACACACACACACACACACACACACACACACACACAATACTTTTTCACTTGCCAATGTTTTAAATTCCAACTGTCAATATATGTGTGTTTTTACTGTACGAGTTACTAAAAACCGAACAAAGAGTTTCAGTCCTTGAACAAAAGCCACTGTTACATGACTAATAAATAATTGGACCGTGTTGATCTCTTTACGTAAGTGTGTCGGGCGTTTCACTCGATCGGTACCGAATATTGACTGGAAATTAAATTATTAACAAAGACTCACACACCAGAACAGATGCAATCTTAAAGTTTTACGTTGGGATCAAAACATCTCGCTGCTGAGTTTGTTCTCTAGGCGTGTGTGAGATAATGTGTGTGTGGGCTGGTGATCTACATGGATTTTACTTGGAAGTTGAAGGGGAGAAGGCGGGAAAATCCCTGCATACTTATGCAAATCAGCTGAGTGAGATCATGATGGGAGAGACAGGATGTGGGCGGAGCTTCACGATCTGCACAGAAACCGGCCTCACACATCATAACCTGCACTACAGCTTCACTATGACATGACTAACAAACGACACTTTGGGATTGTTGTGAAGCAGAATGAACAATATTAGTAGTCTTTAATTTTACACGAGTGATTCGACCGGAACACATTAAGTCTCTCGTTGTTCAGTTTGGATTCTGACCCGGTTAGTCATGTGACTGTGACGCTTAACATTGTTGAAATGAATCATTTCAGTTACTGGACGTGAATTGCTCAGGAGAAACACCCGAACACACCAACAATCCTGTCAATATATATAGTAATAACTCAGTGAAATTTATACTGCAGTCGTGAGTTTTCTTTGACTTGGCATAAACATCACATCATACACACTGACCAGCACCGTTTCCAGAGAACTGTGGAAGAATGTGGCGTTGCAAACATACAAGACTCGACACGAGTTTGAGAAATGCAGTAAACACACTCTTATCTGATGCATGTCGTCGTAAATCATCCGCTGCTTCTCTTCGGGAGTCGTTTCGGATCTGAACGAGAACCGCAGATCCACTTGAACCTGTCGGCGAGACCGAAGGCCCGTTCACACCTTGGACAAAAACAATAACGATACAGTTCTAAAAATCGTTTGAAATATAAACGAACAAAGGAGAGTTCACACCACGACAGTAACGACAACACAGAGAAACAATATCCTTTTAAAACTAAATTATTTTCCAGCTGATGAACGATAAAAACATTGACAGCCAATCAGAATCCATCCGGCTTTAACGAGCTTAAGCATTTAAAGCGGCAGACGACAAAACTGCAGCGCTGATAATCAACGAAACAATATCGTCCGCTGGTGTGGACGCTAATATAGTTATCGTTATAGTTATCGTCCGCTGGTGTGGATGCTAATATAGTTATCGTTATAGTTATCGTCCGCTGGTGTGGACGCTAATATAGTTATCGTTATAGTTATCGTCCGCTGGTGTGGACGCTAATATAGTTATCGTTATAGTTATCGTCCGCTGGTGTGGACGCTAATATAGTTATCGTTATAGTTATCGTCCGCTGGTGTGGACGCTAATATAGTTATCGTTACAGTTATCGTCCGCTGGTGTGGATGCTAATATAGTTATCGTTATAGTTATCGTCCGCTGGTGTGGACGCTAATATAGTTATCGTTATAGTTATCGTCCGCTGGTGTGGACGCTAATATAGTTATCGTTATAGTTATCGTCCGCTGGTGTGGACGCTAATATAGTTATCGTTACAGTTATCGTCCGCTGGTATGGACGCTAATATAGTTATCGTACGCTGGTGTGGACACTAATATAGTTATCGTTATAGTTATCGTACGCTGGTGTGGACGCTAATATAGTTATCGTTATAGTTATCGTCCGCTGGTGTGGACGCTAATATAGTTATCGTTATAGTTATCGTCCGCTGGTGTGGATGCTAAAATAGTTATCGTTACAGTTATCGTCCGCTGGTGTGGACGCTAATATAGTTATCGTTATAGTTATCGTCCGCTGGTGTGGACGCTAATATAGTTATCGTTATAGTTATCGTCCGCTGGTGTGGACGCTAATATAATTATCGTTATAGTTATCGTCCGCTGGTGTGGACGCTAATATAATTATCGTTATAGTTATCGTCCGCTGGTGTGGACGCTAATATAGTTATCGTTATAGTTATCGTCCGCTGGTGTGGACGCTAATATAATTATCGTTATAGTTATCGTCCGCTGGTGTGGACGCTAATATAATTATCGTTATAGTTATCGTCCGCTGGTGTGGACGCTAATATAGTTATCGTTATAGTTATCGTCCGCTGGTGTGGATGCTAATATAATTATCGTTATAGTTATCGTCCGCTGGTGTGGATGCTAATATAATTATCGTTATAGTTATCGTCCGCTGGTGTGGACGCTAATATAGTTATCGTTATAGTTATCGTCCGCTGGTGTGGATGCTAATATAATTATCGTTATAGTTATCGTACGCTGGTGTGGACGCTAATATAATTATCGTTATAGTTATCGTCCGCTGGTGTGGATGCTAATATAATTATCGTTATAGTTATCGTCCGCTGGTGTGGATGCTAATATAGTTATCGTTATAGTTATCGTCCGCTGGTGTGGATGCTAATATAATTATCGTTATAGTTATCGTACGCTGGTGTGTATCTTAAAGCATTTAAATGACATCATTACACATCATAAAATTACAATTCATGTGAATATAATTATATGTAAGGGTGAAAGGAAGCTAAGAATCCTTTTCCAATGCTCCCATTAAGTTATCATTATTTTTGAATGTTTTAAAAATGTTTTTTCCGCAAGTATGTGAACGTTAAGGGAACGTTAGGAGGATGTTACTCTACTCCAATACAAGTAGTGATTTACATGAACGTCCAACTTAAAAAAAAAAACACTCCATGAATAATGTTTTTGTGCTGAAGTTTTGAGAACATTATTATTAAAGACGGTCGAACGTTTGCACATTACTTGGAGAGAACCTTGCCAGAACGTTCCCAGTTAACAGGGCGATGACTTTAATGACGTTTCCACCTTTCTTTCAGGCCTGGCTTATCAAAACATACTTGACCTGAATAATTAATGTATCTGTAATTTCTCTTTTAGGAGTGCACAGAGAATATTAGTCACGACAGTCACGTTCAAACTGACAATCCACCTGATGTTTACGGTGTGCATATTTGTGTGTTGTCCAAAAACGAAAGTGTGATGGTGCGCACTTGAAATACAGTGATGTGATACACGAAATAATTCCTTTTTCCATTTAGTTCATGCCCGTGGAAGTAAGAGCTCATGATATCCGAACACACACAAAAAAAAACACGACAATGGTGTAAAGATCCCAGAGTGAAACTTCTGTTTTTAGTAACTAGTGATCAAGTCATCTGAGATGGTTTGATTGATTCCAGTGTAAGATAAGTCCGGTTTAACAGGACCAGATTAGCCGTCTCCGATAACCATAATTCTTTTCTTTTTGAAAACTCTTTTCTAAATGTGTTTTGTGCAGCTCTCACAGGTATTAAATGGTGTGCGACTCCAGACACATGAGATGTTCCAATTCAAATACTATTTACTGCTTTGAATTTGGACGATGGTTCTCTTGCTTCTATTTGCATGCGGATCCAAAATTCAAATGCAATGCGGCGCATGTGTGCGTGTATTTGAATGCCAGACCTCTAAAAAACAGTCGCATTGTGCTCTAAAATGCAAAACTAAACCTGCTATGAAAAATGCGATTCAGTTCAAGCAAAGGTCGGCTGCATCACATGTGCCGTTTGGAAATTCTTGGCATGTAATAACAGTCACACAAAAACATTTGCACTCTCAAATCGTATTTAAAACTTAGTGGCGTTTTACTATATAACAGAATATTGTTCTTAAGTTTGAAATGGCAAAATATTTTGAGATGAAGGTGACTTTATATGTGCACTAAAAATCACAATTCAAACGTCATGAAGAAATAAAAAAAATATCAGCTGAATCATCCAGCGAGTGAGTTCTTGATTTGCACTGACCCACATTTAACATGTTTGTGCTGGATGGCGGAGATGCGCAAGAGCTCGAGTAGAGCTTGTCCCACATTCTGCGTACGTTTGTGTTGAAATTAATATGGAAGTGTCACGTTTCAACACATCTCTGATCTCTGGTAACAAGGCTTGAGCAAATACAAAGTAAATGTTGAAATAAGTTGGAGTGGAACATAGTTCAAGAGGGCGAGGCACAAATGCAAGATAAGCGCATCGGTTTTCATCAGAAATTTTATTTTAGAAAAGGCTCATACAAAAGAAACAGCAAATATATGCCATACATAATAGTAATAAGTATACAATCTGCGAGGGAAATCCTCATACACATTATCCAGTGACTTAAATCACAGAAAAATTGAGTAGAATCTTCAGTGATATATCTGATTTGTACTCGATTGACAAGTGTTGTGAAGAATATATAGTTCTTACATACATTTATATACAGTATCTGTACAGCAGATGTGAACGTTACAAACACTTCATTCCACCGTCAAGTTCTCCGGTTACTCAACAAATAACCTTGACGTGTTACACATGAAACTTCATTTCCCAATACCAAAGAGCCTTGACAAAGCTTTACAATCTCTCACAGCTCAACCATTGTGTAGAACATGTGTTTACAGAGTCTTTAAGTGTGCTGCGATGCCGTCTGATCCAGGTCACGCCCGCGCGCCATGCCAACCAGACAACCTTCACTAGACATTTTATTAGCGGTTCATAAAACCTACTTTAGCCAAAACACTGGCTTACAGTTTCTGTGAAACCTTTTCCCTCTGGGAAGAGTGTGTTTCTAAAGCGAGGAACTCCAATCTCAGCCTAAAGGTCCTCATTAGCCGGAGACCAGAGTCTCTACGTTTGACTTGAAGCAACCCTCTTTAGTATCCAGTCTCCTCCATTCTCCAACCGGTGGAGTTCTTCCCGAACTTGTAGACAAGCCTGCGTCCGTCCACCCTCTCCAGAATCTCTCGCTTGTAATAATACCTGCAGGAAAGGGTTTCAATTATTCCTCTGTCCCAGGCTCCAACAAGTCAAATCCCCCCCAAAACTCTTGATCCTAGAATTGCGTCTTTTACCTCATGGCTCTACTGAGCTTCTCGTACGTCATGCTGCTGTTCTTCTTCTTCTGCCCCCAAAGCTGAGCGACAGCTTCGGACTTCAGAAACTTGAAGACGCCGTCCCTGCGGTCCTCCCACTTCATCAGACCCTGGTTCTGCTCTGGATGTATCAGAATATCTCTGATGAACTCCCAAAGGTGGGTTCCTCTTGGAGCTGCAATGGACCAGAAGAGTCTTGTTTAGTATAGTGGTAACTAGAGGTAGACGCCACTTGATCTCACCATCAAGTACCTCTTCAAAGAGAGTTCTGTGTACTTACCATGTTTGCTTTTTTTGGACTGAATGAAGTGGTCATATCCCTCACTATCCCTGAGCTTTGGAGGGCGTCCTCTGCCTCTCTTCTGGTTCTTTACTGGCTCTTGTTTTACAGAGATTTCTGTGGAAAAGAAACACAACCCAAATGTTAGATAACTAATCCTTGGGTCATTTGGGGTACTCGCACTATCATTCCAGCTACTGGTGGCTCCTCGAGGGTCATTTTCCTGCAGAGTCTAGTTTCAACCTGTCTTTAATTGTCAAGTAATCTCAAAGACTTTGATTAGCTGGTTCAGGTGTGTTTGACTAGTCTCTGCAGGTAGGTAGGCCTCGAGGAGCAATGTTCAGCTTCGGAGGAACTTACTGGTGCCAACGGAGTAAGGTATCTCAGAGTATTCGGGGTCGGAATCGCTGCTGTTGGACTCGGGTGAGCTCGGGTTCAGGAAGCTGCCTGAAGAGGACAAAACCAAAGAACAGAGAGTTTAGACTTCAGGAGAACCTTGGGATGCTCTTTGACAGCGATTGAAATACTGGAATTGTTCAGGAGAGTTTAGTGGAGGCACATACCGGCGTGAGAACTCTGAAAACTCTCGGTCAGAGAGTCATAGCCGTGGTCACTCTCGGGAGTCAGCTGGTTGGTGTACTCGTCAAAGTAGCTGTACTTGCTCTCTGAATTGTCTGTGCAAACAGAATTTCAATGTTATTTCCAGTTTGGGTAGATGGGTACTGCTCGGTTTGGGTTTTGTGTTGAAAGGTCAGAAAGTGGAATTTGCTCCTCACCTGTTGGGATTGAGGTTTGGACCACCACGGTTTCCAGCAGTGGTCCAAGGTTTGGTCCGTGCATGAAGGGAAATGAGTCCTGCAGTATGTTTTCCAGTATATCTAACTCGGATTCACTTAGAACGGTGTTATCAGACAGGTCATTAGCTGTAGATACAAACAAATCAAGGGTGTAAATGCATTCAAGTGGCACAACTTCAAACTGTTGGATTGTTTGAACAAGTTGCTCACCATATCTGGCCTTCAGGTTCTCAAGACTCTGGTGAAGCCGTTCACCAAGCCTCTGTCCAAACATGCCCATCAACGTTTCCTTGGACGTTGCGCAGAGCGTGAGCCCGTCCATGTTGCAGTAGCTCATATTCAGCAGACTGGCATCAAACCTGCTGTCCTCCACATGAAAGGCGATCCACTCCAGAACGTTCTGCCTGGTCCACATCTGTGGATTCACCTGCTCCCAGGGGCCTGCTGGAGAACAGGTTCAAAGTATGTTTAGCCTCACAGTACCTGCATAGATTCTGACATGTCATGTGGTAACCACAGAGATCTGTGTTGCGAACAAAAGAAGAATAGCCGCTCAGGTTTACTGTCTCCAGATTCTGTTGTGTGTTTAACTATCGGTTGTGTTGACACCCTGTAGGTTTTGATCACAGTGTCAACAATGACTGCACTGCTGAAAGACCGTAACGAAAGCATTCCTGTGCGGGCCAAGTTAAACATTGCCTCGGTTAATGATTTTAAGAATCAGAAACTGAGGTCTGGGCTGTCGGTTGGGCGATGGGAAACATCCCGTCGGAGAGAGGGATGTCATGAACTCTTACCCATCGTGTTGCTGCTGCTGAAGTTGATCTCGGAGAGATGTGGTGGTCTGGACACGGGCGCTGTCATGCTCAACAAGTGTGACTGCGGTTCAGGGTACAAGTTGGCATTTGCATTGTTGAGAATTAGACTAAGTTCGCTTGACGCCATTCTACAAGACAAAAAAAACAATTCCAATATAGCTATGCAAATCAAAAGTATATGTTCTGAATTCAAAATAACACTTTTTTAAATTTTTTTGCTTGGAACTTTTCAGATGCAAATTATTTACCTGTTGTGGTGGCCAAAGGCAGCTTGCTTTCCAGATAAAAATCCCAATTTGAGTGTGGGTTAAGTAATAATCCAGTCGTCTGTGAGGGTTTATCCTCAGGTTCGGTGTTGAGAGAATCAGAAGGTTTGCTAATGCACCTGCCGCTTCTGATTTATATAGGCTGAGACATACCTGAGGAGGCGTGGCCAGGTGAGCACATTCTCCTGGGAGGGGGAATTCCAGCGAATCTCGCTCTCTCGCTCGGCCACTCAACCCTTTCGTTTTTTTTTCCTTAGAATAGCTTTTCAGACCTTGAAACATGAACTTGAAACATGACAAGGCAGCTAACATAAATTCAGAGATAAACGCGAGCAAATACTGTGGCAATTCACACACACACACACACACACACACATTCTCTCCACTAGACCTGGAGGGATGAAGTCATTTCGGTCAATATTTACTGTCAAAGTTTATAACAGGTTTCGGTTTGCTGCAGCACTGGCTGGTGTTTCTGTGTGTGTGTTTGCTTTGTGTCTTTCGTACACGGCTGTGTGCTTTTGTAGTAGATGTAGGTGATGGTAAACACACTTATATTGCTGTGGATGAAGTTCATGATGTAAATACATCAAGCAATGGCACCCATGGTCGTACCACTTTTTTAGTATCTCACTACAATTCTACCTCAGAGTAAAAACCACCATATATATGAATGGTAATCATGCATAAGTGTTTGCACTTTTCCGTTTCTATTTTTACGCATTTCACTACTAAAAATAGCAGCTACTCGTGTGACACGCAAGATCCATAATTAGGTTTTTCCATGCCACATTTTCCCTCCTCTCATCGCTGCAGATCTTTTTCCGTTTCCTGTCGACATCACACGGACGAACTCTGAAGAAAAGACATCTTGGAATGCAAGTGAGCAGGTTTGAATGAAGATAAATGACTTTCCATGAGCGGAGGCGTCTGTCACCCCACGTCCGCCCACTTACCTGTCTCTCTCCACCTGTCTCGCATCAACGTTGACACTCAATGGAGGAGAAAGTGTGAACAGCTCCATCAGTCATGAGTGTAGAACTTTAGAAAATGTCCTCACAGCTTTCTGAAGAGGATTTAGATCCTCACTGATATAACTTCTAATATAAAGTATATCTTTTCCAGAGAACATGCTGCGAATGTGATCGAATAAAGATGCTCTTTGTTTTCAGACTTGAGACATGGCTGATTTCTACAGAAGCGAGATAAGATCATAAATAAATAATCACCTGTGTGGGAGAGAGAAAAACAGGGTCAGATCAGCGTTACAAAGGTCATATTTTAAAAGGTCACACTTAACGCATGTTTTTATATTCATCTCCTGGTGCTTTGGTGACAAAATAGTTCTCCAAAGCTAAACCTGAGAAAACCTCTTTAGTGACAGCCTAAATTTTTAAAAAAAATTAATAAGGTGGTCTGGGAATAGTATTACTATTACCAAAGATATTTGGATATGTAACTTAAGTTGGGCTAACTAATGTAATGTGATTTGATGTACAAATGTTTCCTCCGCAAAGAGAATGACAGTGAATTTTATTTCATTTTATTGATTTATTATTATTATAGTTATTACTCTTTGTTGCTTTTATTTATTTATTTATTTATTATTATTTTACTTATCTATTCTATTATTATTATTTGTCTGTCCCTCATGTGTACGGGGTTTGAATGTTGGGGATGGGGATAAAAATCATAAATAAAATTAATAAGGTGGTCTGAGCCACGATAATTCACTTTATATAAAAACTATAAATGTGATGCACTGCAAATTACATGATGCTTTATTTTCACATGAAGTTGTCAATATAGGGCTTGCTTTGGGTTGTTGTCAAAATAAGCTGAATAAGTAAACCAATATAAGTCATTGGGAAGTCCCTGCGTCTGTGTTGTGCTCCGCTTGGGGTCTGGACTGTTACACATTCACCACATCTAGTAAAGCATGAAGGTCAGTGTCACGGCGAGGAATTCCTTCTGCCTCAAACTGTGAGTTATTAACCTCTCCAGAGTCCATGAACAGGTTAGTTAATGAAGCTAATGAGAGCTGCACGCACTCAATCTCCATCAGCGTGAAACTCCTGCCACCATGTGGAGAGATCCGGAAACTACAACAGCCAAAACAACAAAAAAGTAGGATGGTACGATCAGGATTTTTGGATATAAAAAACATGGTACATGAATTTGGGTATCAGGGGATTTTAGATGCAACAGACTCCCATTCATGATCATTATCATGCGAGGGACCACCATCATAAAACGTAAAATGTTTTATGTATAATGCAAGTACAAGTAGCCTATTATAAATATCTGTAAAATAAAAATCTGACGAGTGGCAAGGCAAAGGTCTTTCATCAACTATATCTTTACTAAATCATGCAGGAGCTCAACAAGCAATGTACAATCTTCAACATCGTAACCCGAACCCGCGCCTGCGTAGAAGCAAGCTTTACGATCGTAGTCTGTTCATATTTAAAGCTACAGAACACTACCATGTTCTACAATACTTATAGTGTTTTTCTACCCATTATAATACTGTACTGTGTAATATTTGTTCAAGTTATTGTATTTATTTTATACATTTCCCCGTGTTTTACATACACACACCTCATATTAAGGTAACTGAGGTAAAATCTCGCGGCTAATATAACGATAACGCATATAACGACAGTTTTGAACTGTTTCTGGTGTACTTTTATGCAATGAAGTCACATATTGTTTGTATAATGCATTTAAATATTTTGTTTCGACACTGCTTTACAGAAAACCACAAAGTCCTAAATGGGAAGAAGATCTCATCTGTAGTCAACCCAAACACAGAGACAAAGATAATAAACAAACACAGAGTAAGTAAATAAAAAAATAAAAAAACAGTATGTCAGTGGTGGAGCCAGGATATAATTCCGATCGTAATTGCATTTTTAAAAGACAAAAAAAATTTCTTAGATATACTGATCTAGGAGGACCTCGATCACGTTCATATGAAAACGTTCGGACTGCGAAACTCTCGCGACACTCACCTGTAATCCCGTAGACAAACGCGCGATCGCGAGAGTTTCTATAGCGCGCGTTTTCAGCGTTCATAAAAAAAAGGCGAGTCGGGAGTGCAGCTTCGTTTCTGTGTCTGGATCAACTCCAACACATCTTTTCAGGTCAGTTATTAAAAGTTATTAAAAATATATATTTTATTTTCTTTAAATTATTTTAGAGATAACAGCATCAGATAAAATAAAAGTTTTATCAATGTCCCGTGTAAACAGTTAGGCTCTGATTACACTGAACGTCCGATCTGAAAACGCGAGGCGCACCGCACTATCCTTTTTTGTTGATTTTCGAAAAAAAAGAGCAGTGTGCAGCGGTTATTGTGGGGTAGTCGTGGCCTAATGGTGAGGGAGTTGGGCTTGTAATCAGAAGGTTGCAGGTTCGATTCCCACGCCGGCAGGAATTGAAGGTGGGAATTGTGAACAAACAACACTCTCTCCACCTTCGATACCACGACTAAAGTGCCCTTGAGCAAGGCACCTAACCCCCAATTGCTCCCCGGGCGCTGTCGCAATAGCTGCCCACTGCTCCGGGTGTGTGTTCACTGTGTGTGTGTTCACTACTCACTGCTGTGTGTGTGCACTTGGGATGGGTTAAATGCAGAGCACCAATTTCGAGTATGGGTCACCATACTTGACAACATGTCACGACTTTCACTTATTCATGTTGCTAGGCAACCACCGAATCAGCTGTCCTGTCAGTGTAGTGCGAGCGCTCTTTGGTTTGCTGTTAAACTGCAAACTGTAATATTAGGAGAAACTTAAAAAATAATAAAAACCATGTTACAAGCAAAGGGCTCCATCTTTTCAGTGTCCAAAGTACGGTAAACATTCGT
The DNA here is from genome assembly GCA_037194245.1 of Opsariichthys bidens. NCBI lineage: Eukaryota > Metazoa > Chordata > Actinopteri > Cypriniformes > Xenocyprididae > Opsariichthys > Opsariichthys bidens. Next base: position 748,548 of record CM074291.1, on the reverse strand, counting down.
CAGCACGACGCAAAGCCATTTCTCCGTTTATTCGATTGGCCAATGGAAAAATGACGTTGAGCGCTTTTATGCTGAGTTGATTTTTTTGTCAACTTCAGGCAAGAGGCTTCTCACTGCAGCTGGAGCACTAGAGCTGGATCCCCCAACCACACCCTAACCCTACCCATAACCCTATCTCTCCACCCATTAAACAGGTTGCGCTCCACCCTTGTGCTCCAGAGAACGCTGCAACGAGCACTACTTGAGCGCTCCTGCAAAAATGTTCAGTAGATGGTTACACGAGGCACCCGGGGCACATAAACAGAGCACAGAACGCTCACTGCCATAGAAAATGACACAAAACACGTTCAGTGTGATCGGGGCCTTAGGAAGCAGTTAATGTTAGCTTCACATTAGCTGACTTGGATGCTTAGAACTATTGTCATGTTATTTCTGAGTATACGGGGTTTTTATCATGAAGTATATAATGTGATGCAAACATTTAAGTAACTAGTTGCTTCTATGTTGGTTTTATATAAAAGTATAAATATTCTGTGCCACCCTAGTATGCGAGCGCTTGGTGGCCGGGTCTTTCCCCACGGGGCCCGGCCGGGCTCAGCCCCAATGAGCGACGTGAGGCCGACCTCCCGTGGGCCAACCACCTGCGGGAGGAACCGTAAGGGGCCGGTGCATTGTGGATTTCGCCGCAGTCGAAGGCAGGGGGGAAGGAGCCTGAGCTTGTGCGGGAGGTCAAGAGATACTGACTAGAGATAGTCGGGCTCACCTCCACGCACAGGTTGGGCCGAATGGCCGTGCAGAGCACCAGGCCTTCTTGGAGTCTCTGGGAGGGGTGCTGGAAAGTGCTCCGACCAGGGACTCTGTCGTTTTACTGGGGGACTTCAACGCTCATGTGGGTGACGACAGTGATACCTGGAGGGCTGTGATTGGGAGGAACGGAGGTCGATGATTGACTTTTTAGTTGTTTCATCTGACCTCCGGCCATATGTCTTGGACACTCAGGTGAAGAAAGGGGACTCCCATTTCCTGTGCTGGAAAGGGCTTCTGATGAAATCAGACAGGGAAAGTCAGTCAGGGGAGTGACCAAATCATATGGCATTTGCCATGTGACTCTGCACCGATTCCACAAGAAGAGGAGCCAGGGATCAAAGACACTTTCCAGAGTTGGATACTGGACTCCAAAAAGGGTTTTCACAGTAGAGCAGGAGCTCCTCTTAAGAGACTACCTAATGCAGGCAGCTGATATGTATTATGGATTGAGCCCAAAGGAGGAAGGCTAGATATGTCTTAAGCTAGAGCAGGCTATGCTATGTAGGCCTACATTTGTTGTGTATTAAACTGATTAACAATTTATATAATTTAGGTCCGGAAGTTTGCCTATGATTTGGCAAAGACCTACAGTTGCAGGTACCCTGAAACCTGGGCAGAGAACGGGATGGCTGGAGCCGACTGGTTCACAACATTTTTGAAGAGGCACCCCACTCTCTCCATAAGAAGTCCTCAGGCTACAAGCCTCTCACGGGCTGTGAGTTTCAATCAGACGAACGTCAATACGTTTTTTGACAACTTGTTTTCTGTCCTGGACAAACACAGATTTGCTGCACAGGATATCTGGAACATGGATGAAACAGGTGTGGTGGAAATGATCTATATCTCCCTCAGAAACACCTTCCAGAGGCTCACAGCCTTACAAAATAAAAGCATTACAGAATAAAAGCACTAAATAACATAGTGTTTTTCTATACAGGAATCACCACAGTACAAAATCCTGAAAAAATTGTGGCTAGAAAGGGAGTCAAGCAAGTAGGTGCCGTCACCTCTGCAGAACGTGGGGCACTAATTACACTTGCCTGTGCAGTGAATGCCTTGAGGAATTCCATCCCACCAATGTTCATCTTCCATCCTTCCTTTACCAGCAATGGCCCTCCTGGCTGTATCGGTACAGCAAATGGGTCTGGGTGGATGCATGGGGAGGACTTTTTGGTCTTCCTCAAGCACTTCCAGTCTCATACCAAGTCCTCACTGGAGTCAAAAGTGCTGCTAATTCTGGACAACCATACCTCCCACCTTTCTGTGGAGGGAATTGATTTTTGCAAGAGCCATGGCATCGTCCTCCTCTCATTCCCCCCACACTGTTCCCATAAGCTGCAGCCCTTGGATCGCAGTGTATATGGGCCACTGAAGAGGCTGGTGTACAACTGCTGTGACAGCTGGATGAAAGCTCATCCAGGAGCCACAATGACCATTTATGATCTGCCAGGCATTGTGAAGAGTGCCCTTCCCCGTGCTGCATCACCGGCAAATATTCAGGCAGGGTTTGCATGCACTGGAATTTGGCCTTTTAATAGGGATATTTTCACTGACAGTGACTTTGCACCATCCCTAGCCACAGACCGCCCAATGCCAGCAGTGACACCAGAGGTTCAATCTTCCTCTACAACTACATCACCCAATGTGGCAACGGTGGCATCCTCCATGCCACTTAGAGCATCATCCCCTGTCACACCATGTGTGGTGTCCAAGCCTGAGCCTGAGCCATCATGCTCTGCTATGGGCACAACTTTTTCACCCATGTCCATCCGTCCACACCCAAAAGCTGGCCCAAGAAAGCAGTCAACAAAGGGCAGGAAAAGAAGGGAAACCGCTGTCCTTACAGATACTCCCGTGAAAAAACAACTGGAGGCCGAGAAAAGCAGGTCTGCAGCTAAAAGAAAAATGAATTTCAGCAACAACAAAAAAATCCAAACTGAAGAAGAAAATTCAGGACTCATCTGATGATGAAAATGAGTTCTGCATTGTGTGCTTGGAAAGCTTCTCCAGGTCAAGGGAGGTTTGGCTCCAGTGATGGTCCTGTAAAGCCTGGGCACACGAGGACTGCACAGACGGAAGGGATTTTTACACGTGCCACAACTGTGACTCAGACTAGGCTTACCGAGCCCCCCCTCTCTCTGTTGTTGAGAATGTTTCAGTTCATGTTTAAACTTTTTTTGAGGTGTTCTACCCAATAAATAATTTTCTTGCATTATAATTTGACAGTTTCATCCTCTTTTTTGTCATTTGTGTGAAAAAAAGGTAAGCATTACTTAAAAACATGAAATGAATAGTCACAACAACATGACTGATAAATAATATTTTCTATTTTGAGTATATGATTGATTCATTATGTATATTTTAGACATGTTACAACCGTCCCTGTACACTGGTGCACTTATGTCGGACATATTGGGAATGTATTAAAATCAATTTTGCAACCTGTACATATTTCATAAATCCACTTAAATACATTGTTTCAGCAGTTGACAGATTGAAGTTTATAATATAACAAATTAGTTATTCCAGTAAAAATGATTTTTGATGTATTGCTAAAAATTGTAAAAAGTGTTACAACTGTCCCTGGTCTCCCTACATCGAAGAAAATGCGCATTTGTATGGATCCTAAAGATCTCAATCTGGCAATTAAAAGAGAGCATTATCCAATGCTGACAATAGAAGATGTGGTCTCAAGAATGCCGAAGGCAAAGTACTTCTCTGTGCTAGACGCAAATCAAGGGTTTTGGCAGATAAAGCTGGATCGTGAAAGTTCAAAGCTTTGCACAATGAACACGTCAATCGGGCGATACCGTTTTCTGAGGTTTCCTTTCGGTATATCCTCAGTGTCAGAAGTCTTTCAGAGATCCACTGCACAGATGATAGAAGGACTGGAAGGCGTGGTAAATATCATCCATGACTTGCTGGTGTGGGGAGACTCCATTCAAGAGCATGATGAAAGGCTAACAAAGCTGCTGGAGTGTGCAATAAAAAACAATTGAAAACTCAACAGGAACAAGTGCAAAATAAGAATGACGGAGATCAAATACATTGGACACATACTACTCAAGGAGTGAGGCCAGATGAAGAAAAAGTAAGGGCAGTGACTGAAATTCCACCACCACAAAGCAAGCAAGAACTTGAACGATTTCTTGGAATAGTGCAATATCTGGCAAAGTTCATTCCCAATATGTCCGACATAAGTGCACCTTTGAGGAAACTGCTGGAGGAAGAGACAGAGTGGCACTGGGAGGATGCTGAACAGCAAAGTTTTGAAAGACTGAAATATATTTGGTTACTCAAAGTCCTACTTGGAAATTCTTTGATGTGAGCAAACCGGTCACATTGTCAGCAGATTCCAGTTCAGAAGGAACAGGCGCTGTGATCCTGCAAGAAGGAAGGCCAGTGGCTTATGGCCCGAGAGCTCTGAACGACTGTCAGCGTAGATACGCACAAATTGAAAAGGAGCTGCTAGCCATAGTTTATGGGTGTGAGAAATTACGGAAAGGACATCACGATTGAAAGTGATCACAAGCCGTTATAGAGTGTATTTAAGAAGCCGCTGCATCAGGCTCCTATGAGAATTACAAAGAATGCTTCTACCACTACAGAGATACAATCTGACGGTGATGGCCAGGTATGTCGACCCAAATTGAGGATGCGGTATCCAGATGTGCTACCTGCAATGAAAACAGGAACAACAACCAAAAAGAGCCATTGGTCCAACATGAGGTGCCAGGACGACCTCTGGAAAAAATAGGTACAGACATTTTTTACCATGGTGGGTCTGCATTTCTGTAATGCGTGGACTACTTTTCAAAGTACATTGAGGTTAAACTACTCAGGGACACGACAAGCTGTGGAGTCTTCAGAGAAACGAAATCCATCTTGGCAAGGCATGGAATTGCAGATATAGAAGTATCTGACATGGACCTCAGTATGCAAGTGCTGAATTTTCCAGTTTTGCAGAGGAATGGGGTTTCAAGCATGTGACTTCAAGTCCTGGTTATGCACAGTCTAATGGACAAGCCGAGAGAGCCGTGCAAACAGTAAAAAATCTCTTGAAAAAAGCGCAGAGTAGTCAATGTGATCCATACATAGTACTACTGGAGTACCGAAACACGCCAGTGGACGGGAAAGGATTATCACCTGCACAAGTACTGATGGGGAGACGTCTCAGGACGAAGCTACCAACATCATCTCCATTGCTAACCACGGAGACAATGTCGCAAGTGCATGAGCAACTTAAGCAGAGACAGAAGAAACAGAAGCAGTACTAGGACAGGATGGCTAAACACTTACTGGATCTGCAACCTGGTGAAGGAATAAGGACGCAAAAGGGAGATTCATGGAAGCCAGCTGTTGTTCTGGAAAAGCATGAACAGCCACGTTCTTTATAGTAAAGACTCCTGATGGAAAGCTGTTCAGGCGAAATCGCAGACATTGAAGAAAAACAAGAGAAACAGACTTTCCAACATCTGAGAAAAGCATTGACATGGATTCTGATAGGCAGCAGTTGGTTGATGCACTTGACAGTGAGGACTGATCAAATGAAAGAAATGATGATGAAAGCGTAGTGAAAGAGCAAGCTTACCGTACAAGGTCTGGAAGAATTGTAAAAATACCTGAAAAATACAATGTAATGTATGTGCATTGTTGGATGTGCAATAAGTTTGAGATGCAATAGTCTTGAGAATTAATGCATTTGTGAAAATGTGCTGAATAATTTGGTAGTTATGCTGAAACTTTGGTAAAGTAAATTCAGAGGTTGTGTTTAAAAGTTTGTGCAGAAGTTCTATGCATCAGTATAAAGGAATATACTTAAGAAGGGGGATGTAACATATTGTATATGTTGTAAACATATGAGGTTAATAGGACATCTAGTGGTCATCTGATATAATGACATCCAGAGTCACGGGGTGAATGTTTTGTTACTGGAGCAGTAAAATAAAGTGACGTGAGGCACAGCGGCTCATGTTCGTCTGTCTGTCTAAAGAACAGAACAACCTTTTCGCTTCTCCATTTTCCATCAATGATTCAGTTTCTCTGCACAGAACCACATGAAATGTTCCTCATTTTGTATTTAAGCTCTTTTTCCTTTTTTGCCCATTTTTTGGAGGTTGTCCTGTAATATCTCTGTAAATTATCACTATATTTTCACATCTTTTTACTAAGCTGTATTTTCTAGTAAACTGTACCTTTCTAATCCCATCTTTTGTCTATTATCTAGTTATCACCAGGATTATCAGATAAAGATATTAGTGTTTCTCAGGTATTTTAAACTGGCAGCTCCTCTATTTCAGTTCAACAATCAAAATGTTTTTCAAAGTATATATTGGAATTTGTTGAACCCTCGTTAAGATTATATAACAGTCAGAACTAGAAAGGTTGAACCTCTCTCTCTCTCTCTCTCTCCTCTCTCTCTCTCTCTCTCTCTCTCTCTCTCTCTCTCTCTCTCTCTGTTTTTTTCTCCATTTGTTGGAGTTTTGGTTCTTGCCGAAGTTCAGCACTAGGTGGCAGTGTGCTCCCCAAACTGACGAAACCGACAAATGTGACAACATAGAGGAACAAAATGGATGAAGCAGCTGAATCTCACTCAACACATTTAAAACTAATTAATAATGAGAGTAGTGGACGTATAATTTGGAATTACTTTGCTTTTCGCCCGTGTTCCAGTCGACCACCGGGGTATGTTCCACCATCCAGAGGTGTAGTGTTCATTATACCACAGATTTATAATGTAATGAATTGAATCTTTCCATGAATAAACATGTCATGACAACTTTAACAAAACAGTTCATATGAAAGAAACTACAAGTCAGTAAATGCCACATATAAATCCTAAATACCTATACATTACGTGTCCATATAGTTTGTGTTCTTTCAGGAATGTCATTTTTATTAAGTTCTAGTTGAATTGATTTTTGGCTAATCAGGTCATTTAAGAACACACTGTTGTAAATAGTGTCACACTATTATAAAGATGGCGTTCATTATAGAGGAGAGTGAAGACATTGTGGTGATTAGTTGTTGTTCCTATTATTGTCCCCTAGGTGGCAGTAGAACCAAATGGACAAGTGGCAGATAGCCAAGGTTATGGGGGTAGAATAAAAGAGCATTAGAGAAGCAAAACACGTTACATTTGAGTGCTTAAGAAATAAAGACGCTACACACCAGCTCATACATTAATTTAACAAACAGACATGAAGATTGAAGAAACATTCAAACATGAAGATACTGAAGAACATACTCATACTCAAAGCTGAACTCAGTCATTTGATCCTTATTCAAATGTCCAGCTCTACAGAAATGAAAGATATTTTTGGAGAATGTCATATGACCGTCTCGTTCTGGTGGCTGTAGAAAGCGCACGGCGACGAAGATGAGTGAAATTCACAATCTGAACTATAATAACAAGAATGATCACGTTCACATGGACAATAACTGACAATAGAACAGAAGAGTGAGTATAAATTCTCTTCAGCAGGAGAGGAGTTGTTTAATCCGATCTTGACAGATTTAATATCTTTTATCTTCAGTTGACTTCATCTCAGGCTGTGGCTGAAGAAAGTTGTAGTTCTTGTGTTTCTCTTTTATTCAGTGATTCTGCTTCTTTATGTTACATGTCTGTGTGTTTTGGACCTTGGTTTTCTAGTGTTCCTTTGTTTGATTTTCCCGCCACTCCTTTGTTACTATGGTTACTGTCATAATTAGTTCATTTGTATTCAGCTGCGTTTCATCAATTAGTCTCATTATCTCTTTGTGTTCCTTCAGTATTTCAGCCCTCGGTTTCTGTCTCGTCCTTGTCTTGCGTTAATATTGTTTAAGGTGGTTTGTTTGGTGTGATTCTCCTGTTTATATCATTGATCGTATTTAACGTGGTCTTTGAGTTATTCCATCGTCATGCGCTTCCTTCGAACTACAAGCCTGGACTGTACTGGTGTTCATCACTTAAAGTTAAATTACATGATTAAGCAACTAATTCACTCTGCTTCAGTGTTTCTGTAACACTATTCAGAGAGCGACCATATGTACTCTGAGCAGAGTTGCTTTAACTCTGGGGATTTGCCTGTGTAATTACAATAATATTACAATACTGTCCATAAATTTCCCATAATGCACTTGCATTTACTGTAAAATCATGAATACCATATGTTGTAAAATTTAGTGTAAAAATTACATCAATTACTAACAGTGAAGCTACAATTACTCCAAAATGCATCTGCTAGAGTTCTTACTTAGTCAAGTAAATATGATCATATAACACCAATTTTATCATTTCTACACTGTTCCGTATCAATTTTAAAGCTACTGTCCATCACGCTCTTTAAGATCCCAAAACAAAACTCTGGGTTTCAGGTTGTACCTAGGATAACATAAAGTCCAGGCCTGGTCCTCTCTCGTCCTTCACTGTCGTTGCTCCTGTTTAATGCTTCTGGAGCTCCTCCGTGAGAGACACGAGACCGGTGCAGCGCGCAGCTGACGCTCATTATCACTCACGCCATTCCCTCACGGCTCTCGCCCGCCCTGCTCGTCACAATATCCTTATCATCTGTTAAAATGTATTAATTTCTTCAATGAGCTCATTGTTTCTGCCTTAAATTAACACATTGTTTTAATTAATAGATTGTTAGCTAACTGCATGATTTGTGTATGTACAAATCTGAAATTACATAACTTGCACAGAGTCACCTCTGATAACAGATAACCATCATCAGATAACCAGATAACAATCACCGTGGTGTTGTCTGCAAACTTAATGATGGAGTTGGATCCATGCACAGGCTTGCAGTCGTGGTTGTAGAGGGAGTACAGGAGTGGGCTCAGCACACAGCCCTGTGGTACGCCGGTGCCAAGTGTGGTGGAGTGGGTGTGGCCTGACCTAACATGCTGAGGCCTGTTGGTCAGAAAGTCCATAATCCAGTTGCAGAGGGAGGTGTTAATGTCCAGGTCTCCAAGTTTTGTGGTCAGCTTGGAGGGAGAACTGAAGTCAACAAACAACATCCTAACATACGTGTTGTTATTCTCCAAGTGTGTGAGTGCAGAGTGCAGCACTGTGCATACTGCATCCTCTGTGCTCCTATTTGCACCGATCTGGACGAGCTCACGGATTCTGTAACATCAAATAGCAGTTTCTGTGAGGATATGTGCACTCCTACCAGGACTTACTTAACATACACCAATAACAAACTGTGGTTCCCTGCAAAACTCAGACAACATTATCAGGCCAAAGAAGACGCCTACAGGAATGGGAACAGAGTCTTGATTAAACGGTCCAAATACACATTGACAAAGGAGATCAGAGTGGCTCAGAGGAACTACTCTGAAAAGAAAGCAGTTTTCAGCCATCAATGCTGTATCATTGTGGAAAGGCCTGAAAGACGTCACCAACTACAAGACCCCGTCCAAACCTGTTTCTACCGTGTACCGATTATTCTCGGTTTGCCCTTGGATATTCTGCTCTGTTTACTGGACTGTGATTCTTGCTGCCTGCCTCGATCTTATTTGCCTGTGTAACGACAACGACTCTTCCTTCCCTCTGACATTTCTGTTTGCTGGTGTATTACTTTGCCTGTTTGACTTCCCTGGTTGCCAATAAATCTTGGATCTCAATCCGCTGACTAAGCATTACAGGTGACACGTCTGCTTACAGACTGTTAAAACACCCAGGAGCTGAACACGCTCAAACCGGTGGAGATGATGGAGGACTTCAGGAGAAACACCCCAGCATTATTCTCACTCCACATCATGGACAGCACTGTGGCAACAGAGTCATTCAGGTTCCTGGACACCACCATCTCTCAGGACCTGAAGAGTTACACACACTTCTCTGTATCTGACATTGAGAGCATGTGTCGTAATTTACAGACTTTTTTTAGATGGTAAAAAGGGGTTTTCAAAAGAAAGATTGCCATCAAAGATCACTTCTACACTTCTCAGTTTCTGCAGATGAAAAGATCAAGATAAACGCACATGTGTTTCATCTAGAGTTTTAAAACAGTTATTTTCCTCAGATTCGCCGAAATACCAAAGTCTGCAATCAAAAGAAAAACATCTGATTATGAACTAATTCCTCATCAAATTTTTCCAAGTCCAAAACTTTCTGGTAACCAAATGATATTTCTCTAAACATTTACAGGTTACTGTATGTTTGCATTAATGTTCACTCATGGATTTTGTTGTAACAACACAGGCAAACATTATACATGTTATTTACTGGCGTTTGAGTCGAATGAACCCTGCGTTGGTTTTTATCTTTTATTTTATCTTTTCAAACATCAGTGTTTCTGGTTTGATCTGGATAAACAGCTTCTGCTGGATGTTTGACGTCACTGTGTGTGTCAGCAGTTTGTGGCTGAAGTGTTTCTTCATTTCCTCTCCTGCTAATCAGAAGCTCACAATCTTCCACTCCACACAAAACATCATGTATGTGAGGGTCAACATACAGTGCAAGTGATGTAAATATCAAAAGAGTACATGCACTGCCGGATTAAATTTTTATACAGTAATTAGTTTATCCTCAAGTTGGCAACCGTGCCCTGGGGGTGTCGATTCACAAGGTTGTCGAGTGACAATGGAGGCTTATATAGACCAGAGATTGTGTGAAGAGGTTAGAAAGTACCCTCATTTTTACAACTCTAACATTAAAGAATACAAATATATTCACATGGGTTGTAAATCATGGCGAGAGAGCGCCTGTGTACGTGTACGAGTCAACTGAAATATACTTTGAAAGGCTGTGAGTTCGACTGTGAGTGTATGCATAAAAGAAAAAAAAGTATAACGAGGGCTATACACTGAAGACGAGGGATGATGAAGGATGAGGATGAATTGGCTGGAGTATAATGGGGATCATAATATTGCAGATGCAGATGGGGAACTGAGTCCCAGGGGAACCGGAGGATGAGTCTTAAGAGCATTATAGGAGGAGAACTGTGACAAGAATGATGACAAGATCTAGTGTGTCCCTTGATATGCGGGCGTCTCCTGCTCACCGCATGCCGACACCCTCCACATATCCGCAGTGTGGGGCATTCCTGTCCGTCAGCGCTTCCCCACAGGGAGTTAAATAACAATTTCACGAGATGGCCGCCACTCTCTGGTCTCAATGCGAGATGGCCACCACTTCAAGCCACGACACAAGCGTGAATCACAGCACGAGATTGCCGTTGCACCAGAGCCACTCCCTCAACCAGCCTCCGGCATTCTCAAGATGGGCACACCGGCTGAAGTGGAGTGACTTCTGGTCTGAGCCTGTATTTCCAGCGCTCCCTCCTGTATCTCCGGTGCTCCCTGTATCTCCAGTGCCCCCTCCTAAGCCCGCTCCAGTGGGGCCTCCGCCCCTTAAAATTTTGGGAGAGTAGATACCCGTGGCAGGACAGGTGGTCAGAGGTAAGGCCATGGAGACCACTCCACCTTGGACTCCTGAGCTCCCGACTCCACCCTGGTCGCTTGAGGTTCCAGCTCCGCCCTGGACTCCACCCTGGAGATCACCTGACTTACCTACTCCTGCCCATGGCCTCCAGGGTGCCTGCCCCCCCTCCCAGATTGGACTCTTTTTGGCACAAGGCCACGCCTTCTGGAAGCAGGGAGTAAATGTCACATGTATCTCTGTTTTGGACTGTCACATGTGCTCTTTGTTTATGTTCCCGCCACCGTCATCATTAGTTCACTCCCATCAGCTGTGTGTAATTTATTAGTCTCGTTATCTCCTCTGTTGTTTATTTACACCCTCACGTTCTGTTCAGTCTTTGTCGTTCATTATATTTAAGTTTAGTATCTTGTGTGGCTCATTCTCTTGGTTAATTCTCCTGTTTATTAATATTATACTGTATATTGTTCCGGTGTATCCCGTTGTTGTGCTCCTCCTTAATCCACAAGAACGTAACAATTATGAACTAATTCCTCATCAAATTTTCCCAAGTCCAAAACTTTCTGGTAACCAAATGATATTTCTCCAAATGAACGATTACATTTACAGGTTACTGTATGTTTGCGTTAATGTTCACTCATGGATTTTGTTGTCACAACACAGGCAAACATTAAACATGTGATTTACTGGCGTTTGAGTCGAATGAACCCTGTTATGGTTTTTCTCTTTTATTTTATCTGTTCAAACATCAGTGTTTCTGGTTTGATCTGGATAAACAGCTTCTGCTGGATGTTTGTGGTTGATTCGTGTATCAGCAGTTTGTGGCTGAAGCGTTTCTTCATTTCCTCTCCTGCTAATCAGAAGCTCACAATCTTCCACTCCACACAAAACATCTTTACACTGAAATAACGTGAATCCATCATCACACACACCAGTAGATATGTTAGAGGTCAGTCAGGCTCTGTCACCATCCAATCACGATGCACCCCATCACCCGAGAACTGATTACTCCCACCTGACTCTAATTACCTCATCACCAGCACCTTTCATAAGCACACACTTCACCTCAGCACTTCGTCCAGTCTCGACTTAAGGACTTACTTACCTGATCTCTTCACCTGTTATGATCCTGCTCCCTTGTCTTCGCTGTTTCCTTGTGTCTCCAGTGTCGATCCGTCTGTCTGTGTCTCCGTTTGCCTTCCATTCCTGGAACTCACCTGCCTGGCCATCCTGGACTCGAAGTGTGTGCTCTCTGCTGCGTTCTCTTCTCTTCAAAACACCATCTGCAATACAAACGAACTGTCAGTATTCCTATCAACAATTCCATATACATCCAAGTACAACTCACCATTGTTTGCTGATCCATTTGTGCTTAAAAAACATTTAATACTAACCTATTGTTCTGTGGGTCTGTGCTCCGTTACAGAAGACCGGACCAAAACAGTTTCCATGAGCACAACGGATCCTTTCCAAGAAATTGTGATTCACTCCGGAGAGCACTACAGGGCACCACTTCCGCATTTCCCGCTCCGATCTCTCCTTCACCACCTGCGGCCTCCAGTCCTGTGTCCTACTCTGGCTTGGCGGAGGATTGCAACGGATTCATTCTACAATGTTCGCTGGCCCTTGAGATGCAATCGACCCCCTTCGCTACTGAAAGAGCAAAGATCGCTAATATCATCACCCTGCTGAGAGAAAGAGCACTTCAATGGGCCCACACTATATGAGAACAAGATTCTGCAAAGTTTTTGGGGTTCCAGATGGTGATTCTTCTGTCCATGAGAGATTATACAATTTATCACAAAATAACATGTCTGTATCTGAATATGTTCTCCAATTATATAAAAGCTGGGGAAACCCGCCCTTCTAGGTCGCACTATGCAGTAACCTGTGTTTCTGTATGACTGTTTGACCTTTCTTGCAAGAAATAAATTCTTTATATAGACAATTTTCACAGAGTTTGTCTCTTAAGCAGTATGAGTACAATTTTTGCCACAACAATTGGTGTCAGAAGTGGGATTCCTTGGATGTGCCTTTTGGACCCGAGAGCAGATGGGGACTGATCATCCTGGACTTTTGAGTCACAGCCCTACCCCGAACAAAGTTTGAGGGACGAGGGGCCGACTGCCGGGGACCAGAGGGGACACCACTGGAATAAGAAAAGAATCCAGGTGGCATCAGAGATTTTGCTGGTAAGAGACAAATCAAATTCTCATAGAAAAAAAGAGTTGTTTTTGAGATTTTGAAATTGAAAATTGAGGATATGTAAAAATGAACCAAAGTGGCGGATCTGACTCTGTGGCAGTATAATCAAAGAGATACGTATCTGAGATCGCCCGAGCCAGGGCAGTGTGGTCAAGACAGTTGTAGAAACTTGAGAACACACTGTCAGGACTGAGGGATCAAGATAGGGGTAAATCTGAGATTATGTCCAAGAAATGGATGATCAAAGTTGAAACAAGAGAACTTTGACATCGGGTAGACTTGGGAAATTTAAATTGTACATTTAAACGGTGTGTTTAAATTGTGCGGACATTATACCTGTTCCGATTTTGGTGAAGAAATCGGATCTATTGGAGACGTCCAATAGATTATTAGACACGTCGAGAAATGCCACAGAGAAAGATAAACCAAAATGGGGAAGTCCCAGAGCAAGCTTGCGAAATTTGATACACCGGTGTTCTGTCAAATGAGAAAATAGTATGGCCAGAAATGCATGCAAAATATATGAAAGCTAGAGAAGTATTATGATTTTTCAGAAAAGGGGACAATGAGTGTTGCAAGGTTGAGTGTTGAGAAGGAATCAGTGGAAGAGGGAAGCAAAAGGCAGAAAGGGTGTTGTGAGAAGCATTTGTGTGAGAACTGTGAGCAAACAGTGAATTGTTGGTTGGAGGAGGCAGATAAGGGGGGGAAAGAAGGACAAAACAGAGGGAATTAGCATGTAGGGATGGAAAAGAAAAAGAAAGTAAACGGGATGAAGGAAAAGTAGCTGCACCACATTAATTTATTAATCCTTTTGTCTGTGTCTTTTCACATGCACACCTGCCATACCATCACTGTCCTGTGGCTGAGTTGCGAGCCCTGAAAGTGGACCTCGACCTCGATTGCTGTCCGCAGAGAAGACCATCAGTGCCGTGGGCAGAGGCAGAGTGGAGAGACAAGCAAGAAATACAGCCTAACACCTCCCAACCCTTCGCACAGGGGCCAGACGAAGATCTCGATGTGGTCCCTGAAACCAAGAATGAAGAGGAAGAGACAGCGCGCAGATAACTACATATCATCAAGGATTAAATCCACGGGATTAAATCTTGATGGTTCATCCAACTATCTACTCGAACTGATCATCGTATGCAGCCCTGCTTAGAAGATCTGCAGGGCCAGCCAGTACCATCACATTCTCACCAGCCAGACTATTGCGGCTCTCTAGAACCAGAACCTATGGACACTGACCATTCTCATCTTTCCAGAGCTGAGCGGCAGAGAAGGCTGACCCAGGGTCTATGTTTGTATTCTGGAGCTGGGGGACATGTTATTTAAACCGGGAACTTCATATCAGGGGAACTTTGCCCGCTAGCTCAAACTCAAGAAAATACCCATCACGATGCAATATCAGATTCAGTCCATCAACGGGAAACCGATAAATCATCGCAATATTCAACATGAGGTTGGACCACTTCAATTACAACTCGGATTTCTACATATGGAGGTGATCACCTTGCTAGTTCTGGAGAACTCCACCGTTGGTATAGTGTTGGGGTGCCCATGGTTAGAGCAACACGACCCCATCATCTTCTGGAGGAATGGAGAAATCCTGAAGTGGGGCGACAAATGTTTTCCTTGTTGTTTTCCACATCTTCCATGTCCAGCATCTCCACTTCTTGTCCATACTACTTCCATCGAAAGTCTCAAAGAAAAACAATCTATTGACATTCCGGACTATTACCCCTCTTTCAGTGATGTCTTCTGTCCACAATTGGCATAGTCGTTGCCTCCTCACCGGCCATGGGACTGTGCCATCGACCTCCAGTGCCCCATGGTAAGATCTATCCACTCTCACTTCCAGAGCAGAAGGCCATGGAGGAATACATAGAAGAAGCCCTAAAACAAGGATATATACGCTTCTACATTCGCTGCTGGTTCAAGCTTCTTTTCATGACCTTCATTTTCATTACCTTCTTTTTCATGGTCTTCGACCATGTATTGACTACTGAGCTCTGAACAAGATCACTATGAAATTCCGGTATCCACTTCCCCTCATCCTAGCTGCCCTAGAACAACTTCGGGGAACATCCATCTTCACCAAACTGGACCTCCGCAGCGCGTATAACCTCGTGCGAACACGTTAGGGGGACGAGTGGAAGACAGCATTTGTGACCCCTACTGGCCACTATGAGTATCTGGTTATGCCGTATGGCCTGGTCAACGCCCCCTCCATATTCCAGTGAGCAAGGCATTGAGATGGACGAGGGGAAGGTAGAAGCTGTCTGGTGTTGGCCACAACCTTCTACTATTAAGGATTTTCAACGTTTCCTTGGATTCTCAAACTTCTACCGACGCTTCATCACCACATCACTCACCAACCTCCTTTGTAAAAAACCTAAAACTCTTACCTGGAGTTCTACAGCTACTTCAGACTTCGAAACACTTAAGAATGCCTTCACCAATGCTCCGCTTCTCATCCATCCAGACCCCAACAGACAGTTTATAGTAGAAGTGAATGCTTCAACTACTGGAGTAGGAGCAAACCTGTCACAGCAGCAGGGGACACCTCCTCGTCTACACCCATGTGCCTTCTTCTCCAAAAAGTTCACCCCCGCAGAGATTAACTATGACATCGGCAATCCAGAACTACTAGCCATCAAACTCGCATTGGAGAAGTGGCGCCAATGGCTTGAAGGAGCTAAAGAGGAGTTCCAAGTGTTGACTGACCACAAAAACCTTCAATATCTACGTGATGCTAAGAGTTTGAATCCAAGGCAAGCTAGATGGGCCCTCTTCTTCACCAGATTCCATTTCAAAATTTCCTGTGTGCCTGCAGTAAGAACATCAAGGCAGACGCTTCTCGCATTCATTCTCCAGAGGAAAACACAAACACTCCTGAACCCATACTTCCAACTCAAATTTCTGTATGTCCAATCCAATGGGACTTGGGCTGAGTACGCACAAAACTCTTTATATCATGCAGTTTCTGGATTGACTCCCTTCCAGTGTGTACTCAGATACCAGCCCCCTCTCTTTCCATGGTCTAGACAATCCTCTGATGTTCCTGCAATCGATAATTGGTTCTGAGAGAGTGAGAGGGTTTGGGACTCAGCTCATCACCATCTCCAAAGGGCAGTGCGCAGACAACAGGACAATTCATATGTTTTCCGTTCGGATTCTTCACCATATAAGCCTGGACAATTGGTTTGGTTATCAACTAGGGACATCAAACTGCATCTGGCCTGCAAGAAGCCGAGTCCCAAATACGTTGGTCCCTTCCCTATCCTGGAACAAATCAACCCGGTCACATACAAACTACAATTACCTCCACACTACCGCATTCACCCCACCTTTCATGTCTCATTGTTGAAACCTTATCACTCACCCGTTTCTGTTTCCTCAACAGAGCCTGACCCGGATGAGGAACCTCCCCTCCCACTTATCTCTGAAGACGGAACCATCTACGTGGTAAGAGGTACTGTTAGAGATCGGTTAGGCTCTGTCACCATCCAATCACGACGCACCCCATCACCTGAGTACTGATTACGCCTACCTAAATCTAATTACCTCATCACCATCACCCTTCATAAGCACACACTTCACCTCAGCACTTCGTCCGGTCTCAACTTTGGAAAAGGACTTACTTACCTGATCTCTTCACCTGTTTTGATCCTGCTCCCTCGTCTTCGCTGTTTCCCTGTCTCCAGTGTCGATCCGTCTCTCTGTGTCTCACTTGCCTTCCATTCCTGGAACTCACCTGCCTGGCTATCCTGGACTCGAAGTGTGTGCTCTGTGCTGCGTTCTCTTCTCTTCACAACACCATCTGCAATTCAAACGAACTGTCTGTATTCCTATCAACAATATCCATATACATCCAAGTACAACTCATCATTGTTTGCTGATCCATTTGTGCTTAATAAATATTTAATACTAACCTACTGTTCTGTGAGTCTGTGTTCCGTTACAAGATCCAGATATCTAAATCAATATTTCACTCTTCTGCTATTAGTTTTTCATTCAGGCCCAGAATTCATCTGAAAATGTAAAATCAGCAAAAGCTTGTTGATGTTCGTGATGTTGAAGGAGATGGATGTGTGAGCGGAAACTAACTGATGTTGGGGGAGGATTCACACACAAGCAGATAAATATCACAGTTCAGTGTTTCAGATCAATCTGAGGCTTTCACACATTTTGAGAGTCACTATCGTGGGCTTTTCAGTGAAGCGATGAAGAAAATGTTTCTCAAGTTGGTTTTGCTCTGTTTGTGGCGTCTGGTTGGTGAGTTTTAAATGTTTTTTCATGACTTCAGTTGTTTCTGTTCTGGTACCATGTGATCAGTTACTGGTTAAATTAGTGAGAGAAGATTAACATTCACTGTTAGTGTCAGCGACGGTGTCTGTAGTGAAGCGCACGACTCAGGAAATAACTCAAAGAACCGTCTTTAATCTCATAATCCACACAATACACAGGAGAATCATGAGGAGAAACACAAGCACGTCATGTAGACGATACCGGACGATGAACTGAACAGAACTCAGGGTTTAAATAACAGGGAGATCATTGGAAGAACAGAAACAGGTCTGGGATTAATGAACTAATGATAGCGAACACAGGAAAATAACAGAGAAAACTAAACCTGAACAGAACAAACACGTTACAGTTAGTCTCGTGTAGAAATAACTCAACTGTGATTTTAGCTCTAAACTCAGTTATTATGGATTGATTGAATAAAATCATATAAATATGAAGCTCAGATACTCAACAGCATCAGTTTTAGTGTGACTTTAAACATTCAAGTGTCTTTTTTAGTTATTGTTCCACATATAAACCTGTTTCTCTTTTCGTTCATCATCTTTTGTCTTTGTGCTGCTGCAGAATATTATTCACGTCACATTTAAATGAATTAAAGTATTTCAGTGAAGCTTCATCAAACCAACATCAAGTGATTTTAGAGCTTTAATCTGTGAAAAACTCTGTTCTTCAGGAGTGTTTGGTGTTATAATGTTTGTGAATGAAGGAGATTCAGTCACTCTAAACTCTCGTCTTACTGAGATGAAGGATGATGATGTGATTCAGTGGAGGTTTAGAGACGAGTTTGGATACACTTTAATCGCTGAAATCAATGCAACGGTTGACAGAATCACTGTATATGATGATGTTCCTGATGGGAGATTCAGAGACAGACTGAAACTGGACAATCAAACTGGATCTCTGACCATCACAAACACCACAATAAAACATTCTGGAGATTATCAACTAAAGATCAACGATAAGAGAGTTTCTTTCCGTCTCAATGTCTTTGGTGAGTTAAATATCAGTTTCACATGTTTTAAATGTTAATCATCACAAAGATTCAATTATTAATTCAAACTCAATTTTGCTTTTGTTGTTTAATGATGATATTCATTTCAAATTTAAAACCATTTACTTTTGTAAATGACTGTCTTAATCTGAGTTGAACCTGTTTCTGTTTGTTCTTCATGTGTGTTTGATGATTCAGTGTCAGTGAATGAAGGAGATTCAGTCACTCTAAACCCTGATCTTACTGAGATGAAGGATGATGATGTGATTCAGTGGATGTTTGAATACACTTTAATAGCTGAAATCAATAAACAGGACGACAGAATCACTGTATATGATGATGTTCTTGATGGGAGATTCAGAGACAGACTGAAACTGGACAATCAAACTGGATCTCTGACCATCACAAACATCACAATGAAACATGCTGGACTTTATCAACTAAAGATCAACGATAAGAGGTTTTATTTCTATCTCACTATCATTGGTGAGTTCAAAAACATTTTCACCTGTTTTTAATGATAAAGTTGAAATTAATTCATACACCATTTTGTTTCTTTTTGTTGTTTTATGATATTGTTTATTTGAAATTTAAATTTTAAACTATTTAATTTAATAAATCATTATAATCTGTTGATCTGTGACAAACCCTGTTTCAGTGTCAGTGAATGAAGGAGATTCAGTCACTCTAAACTCTGATCTTACTGAGATGAAGGATGATGATGAGATTCAGTGGGTGTTTGGAAACACTTTAATAGCTGAAATCATTAAACGGTTCGACAGAATCGCTGTATATGATGATGTTCTTGATGGGAGATTCAGAGACAGACTGAAACTGGACAATCAAACTGGATCTCTGACCATCACAAACACCACAATGAAACATACTGGAGATTATAAACTATGGATCAACACTTTCAGAAGGAGATTTTATACTCTTCTCAATGTCTACAGTGAGTTAAATATCAGTTTCACGTGTTTTATTTATTACAGCTGGATCTAAAGAAGAATCTTATCAGGACTAATGAGTTCAAATGACTAATTCTCATACTTTTACATGAACAGCAGGTTTATATTGAACTTTCGATGAAATTGTTTCACTTTTGATCATCTCGGTTCCTCTGGATGTTTCCTGAAGATCTTCATTCATCCTCATTTGACTTTATTCTCTCATGTTTTCCAGCTCGTCTGCCTGTTCCTGTCATCAGCAGTAACTCTTCACAATGTTCTTCATCCTCATCATCATGTTCACTGGTGTGTTCAGCTGTGAATGTGAGTCATGTGACTCTCTCCTGGTACAAAGGAAGCAGTTTATTGTCCAGCATCAGTGTGTCTGATCTCAGCATCAGTCTCTCTCTACCTCTGGAGGTGGAATATCAGGATAAAAACACCTACAGCTGTGTGCTGAACAATCCCATCAGCCACCAGACTCAACATCTGGACATCACTCAACTCTGTCACACATGTTCAGGTACGGCAGCGCTGATGATATCAGTGTTTATTGACTGAGCTGATCTCAGTTTGATGTTTTTACTCCTCAGACTCTGTCCACTGTTGTGGTCCTACTGAAGCTGTGATCCGATTGGTCCTCTCTGCTCTGGTGGGTGTGGCTACTGTCCTTATTGTGGTTTATGAGATCAGATCCGGAAGAGCTGAACGAGATCAAGCACAGATTCACACACCAGGTACATGATTGATGATGCCATTTGTGATTTTGCATATATTAATATTGGGGAGATTTATTAATTTATGGCTTTACATGTTCATCTTTTTCAGGAAGGGCTTAAATCTACAGCAGAACGCTGAACTTTAAAGATTCTTCAAGTGTGTTTTTGTCATAATAAATGCTGATGATTATTTGAGCTTCTGCTCTCTCAGTGTCAGACTGTAAAAATCTTATTTGTGAGGCTTTATAGTTTATATTTCTCTCAGAGACACACAGATCTCACTTTACTACGACTGCTGTATATTTGTCATGTGTATTTTACACTGTTGTTGGATGGATCAAATTAAAATAGCTGCTTTTTAATGTGTCTGACGGAGTTCTGAAGTGAATCAATGTACATTTTGAGAAAAACCTGTTCGCTTACATGCTTCATTATCTGAGACCTCTGCCTGCAAATATATCAGTTTATAATAATGTGTTGTTAAATAATAAAAACTAACATCTAAAACTGGTTTTGTCCCTTATCTCAAGAATCGGTGAGATGAAGTTCGACTTCTATACTTGCCATAATTCTGCCGTTTCATGATCACTTCATTCCTGCACACTTGTGTCTTGTGTTTTGGGTTCACTAACATCCTCCTGTCAGAGTCTCTGTAACAATTGTAGTCACACATTCATCTCAATAATTTCCTAAAGTGTGAAAAAATCTCACAGGGTTCAGACGAGAGGAACCATGTTCTTTAA
Source organism: Opsariichthys bidens (assembly GCA_037194245.1). Taxonomy (NCBI): domain Eukaryota; kingdom Metazoa; phylum Chordata; class Actinopteri; order Cypriniformes; family Xenocyprididae; genus Opsariichthys; species Opsariichthys bidens. The sequence goes on along the minus strand of CM074291.1, from coordinate 727,459 downwards.
TGAAGGACGGGACGCTCAGTGGGTTCAGGTGTAGTTCAGCAAAGATGGGAAGTGTGTGTTTCCGGTGAGAGAAACAGGAGAGGGAATCCCAGTTGAATTAGTTTAAACAAAGGAGGTTTCAATATGTTAGTTCACACATGTGGTCTGTAATAAACAGAAGAGAAACAAGGAAAACAGTTGTAAATATATCAGTGAATTACCAAATTATTCAGTCATTAAGGAACATTCATGGTTTAACTGCATGGCGATTATATTCACACATAATTAAACAGACAATGATGAACAAATCGCACGATCATTGCGTATTCTCAATATGACAATCTCAATCTCGCCGCGGGAGTTTTGCTCGTTCATTCTGGTGAGCGTCTACATTCCACCGCAAACGCACGTGAGTTCAGCTTTACAGTTACTCGCTGATATGATCACAGAGAACGAGCAACAACACCCGGACTCTGTTCTAATCATTCTCGGGGACTTTAATAAAGCGATTCTCTCACGTGAACTTCCAAAATACAGACAGCATGTTACTTGTCCCACCAGGGACAGTAATACACTGGATCACTGTTACACAGTAATAAAGGATGCATATCACTCTGTCCCACGGGCAGCTTTGGGGCTCTCTGATCACTGTTTAGTTCATCTCATACCGACTTACAGGCAGAAACTGAAATCAGCTAAACCTGTAGAAAAGACTGTAAGGAGATGGACCACCGAAACAGAGCGGGCCTTACAAGCCTGTTTCGAATGGACCGATTGGAGTGTTTTTGAAGCTGCTGCCATCGATCTAGACGAGCTCACAGAGACGGTTACATCATACATCAGTTTCTGTGAGGATTTGTGCATTCCTACAAGGACTCACTTAACCTACAACAACGACAAACCCTGGTTCACTGCAAAACTCAGACAGCTCCGTCAGGCCAAAGAAGATGCTCGCAGAAATGGGGACAGAGTCTTGTACAAACAGGCCAAATACACACTGGAAAAGGAGATCAGAGCGGCTAAGAGGAATTATTCCGATAAGCTTCGGAATCAGTTCTCTTTAATGACACTGCTTCAGTGTGGAGAGGTCTGAGAGCCATCACCAACTACAGGACACCATCCCCCAGCTCTGCGGTGAATCAACAGCTGGCAGATGATCTGAACGAGTCCTACTAGAGGTTTGAAAGACTTCTGGCTTATCTGAAGGACATCACTGGACCCTTACTGGACCCCCTGCAGTTAGCTTACCGAGCAAACAGGTCTGTAGATGATGCAGTCAACATGGGACTGCATTATGTTTTCCAGCATCTGGACAGACCAGGGACCTATGTGAGGATCCTGTTTGTGGACTTCAGCTCTGCCTTTAACACCATCATCCCATCACTTCTCCACCCCAAATTAACTCAGCTCTCCGTGCCCACCTCTGTCTGTCAGTGGATCACCAGCTTCCTGACAGACAGACAGCAGCTAGTGAGACTGGGAAAATTCTCATCCAGCACCCGCTCCATCAGCACCGGCGCCCCTCAGGGCTGTGTTCTCTCCCCACTGCTCTTCTCTCTCTACACCAACGACTGCACCTCTAAAGATCCCTCTGTCAAGCTCCTGAAGTTCGCAGACGACACCACGCTGATCAGACTCATCCAGGATGGTGACGAGTCTGCTTACAGACTGGAGGTTGAACAGCTGACTGTCTGGTGCAGTCTTAACAACCTGGAGCTCAACACGCTCAAGACGGTAGAGATGATCGTGGACTTCAGGAGAAAGTTTCTCTTAGAAGTCTGCTTTTTAGTTGATCCTCTCTCATGCCACATACAATCCTATCACGAATTAATGAATCGTGCAGATCACCAAATTCAAACTTTTCAGATCAAGGATGTACATGTCGATTGTTTCTGCAGGCCCTTGTGATCTCGTGAAAAACACGTGTCTGATGTACGGTAGGTTTTTTCGAGGCTCGCAGTACTTTTTAAACTTTTCTTTTAGAACTTGTATTTTATTTCTCTCCTCATCTGAGAACCCAAATGTATGTAGCAACTTGCTCAAATGGATGAAATATATTCACAACCGAATCACAACACGTTTTGACTAATCGTGAATATGAATCAACCACGAAGGGAATTAGGTATATATCGATAATCAATTACAATGAATTATAATTAATCATGAACATATATGATCTAAAATTATTTCTAAGTTTAGAATTAATTTAGAAAGACTGGTTTGTTTTGTCCAGCAAAACTATCAGTCCGATTTTCTTATCAATTCTAGAAAGGGAGTTTTCTTCTCTGGCCACGAAAAGGAAACTTATTCTAGTATTTAAAAAGCATAAAGCTAGCGAAATCAAACGTTAAAGTGACTTGGTTCATGTATGAGTTACCCAGAGACAACGAATTGTGTGAATACAAGGTGTTTAATATATGATATATATACACAAATACATACAACTAAATCTAAGCAGAGCATACAATAAAATAACGAAAGGAAAGAAAGAAAGAGTTGATCAAAGAAGGCAAGATTACAAACAGTTCAACCTTTTGAGAGCCAGCAACGAAATCACTTCAGACAATAAAGTTAAAGCGCATCGAAATTAATTCAGATACTTGCATTTGTACTTTGTGCTGTGGTGAATGCCGTTCAAACTTCCGTGCGGAGCTGGAGTTTCTATTGGTCTCTTCCTGAGGTGATTCTTCGGCGGGAATTTCAAAACGGAATTAACTGTTTGTAAAATGCCGGAAAATAAAAGAAAGAAGTGTGTCTCGTCTAAGATGAAAACGACTGAGCGTGGATCCGCTCGTGTTTAGGTGTTATAAAGGTAACTCCAGTCACACCCATTCTGGGCCGTACGGACCAATAGGGAACATGGACTTTTAGCGGGAAAACATTCCTTTGTCTGTTTTTATGGCCTAATTTGCATTATCTACAGAGGTGCTTAAGCTGGGTTCTTTTCCCTCCAAAGTACCTTAAAAGTAGAATAATGCATATTATCACAATAAGACACCAATATCTAGGTATGAAATTAACAGAGGAACGTTTTGAATCCAAGAAACGCATGTTTCTGACTCTCTTTTAGGGAGTAAATGTTCTTACATTCAAATATAAGCATTTTACAGTGAAACTAACACAACTACAAGATGTAACTAAGTGGGAGTGATATAGACATGCATGCAAAAAGAAAAGCACAGGAAAAACACTTAGGGAATATTCATATTTTGGTGAATGTCTCTATGTGTGTGCGTGGAATTCATTCCCTGGTCTTGTGAGGGACACAGAATTTGGTGTGAGCTGATTAGTATCTCTTTGAAGATGGAGACCTCCAAAGGGATTCTGCCTTGTCTCGCACCTAGCCACTTAAAGTGTCACTTGTCCGTGGGGGGGACCAGGACATTCGGAGCCGACTAAGATTTACTTATGCGACTCAGAGAGTTAAAAGCTTTTCTTAAAACCTAAAATGAATTGGTCGTTCATGATCCGGTCCAGTCCAGACGCTACAGTCCCCCTTTCGGCCGACGACGTTCATGTTTGGAACATCGTGGGACGTTCCTCTGGCAAGTGGATCATGATGGTCGGGCAGCAGGTGGGTTTCAGTTGTCCTGCTTGTCCCCTCAGTTCAATGTCAGATGCTGGACCTGGTGATGTTAGGTCAGACAGCTGTCCTCTGGTTGCCTGGAGGCACAGGAGGGTGAGCCACAGCAGCATCCTGGCACAGAAGAGAGAGAGAGAGAGAGAGAGAGAGAGCGGGGGGGGGATTGGTAGGTCAGCGAGGGATGTCCTTTGTTGGTGAGGACAGTCTTTTAGCTCCGAGGATTGCAACAGAGTTTAGCTTGCATTGTCCCCTCCCTGCCTGTCTCTGTCAGCAGCCACATGTCTTTTGATTTGGTTACGGTGGACCCACTTGAAAATTGGGTCTTTCTGTCCCCGGCTCAGTTGGATTCGGTACGCAACAGGGGAAAGTTTGTCTACAATCTCATAAGGTCCCATCCAGTGAGGCAGAAGTTTCTTTGACAGCCGCTTGGAGGCTGTCTTGGGTGGCTGGATGAAACGGTAGTACCAGACCCTGTCACCCACCGTCAGTTCCTGGTGTGATGCTTTCCGGTCATAATATGCTTTCTGGCCCTCAGCACTCTTTTGAAGCTGTTGTTGGGCAAAAGCAAATGTTGTTCTCAGGTGTCTGTGTAGTTCATCAAGGTACTGGTGAGTGGTATAGGCTGTGACAAGGCTGGAGTCTCCCGGTTGATACAGCAGGTGCAGCGGCAGTGTCATCTGCCGGCCTGTCATTAGTTCAAAGGGAGACACACGTGTTGACTCCTGCGGTGTAGCTCTGATGGCCATAAGCACCAGAGGAAGTTTCACATCCCAGTCTTTCTGGTTAGCCGACACATATTTTCTCAGCATGCTGATCACAGTTCGATTGGTTCGTTCCACTTGCCCTGATGAGATGGGATGGTGGCTGATGTGCAGTTGAGCTTGTATACCCAGGAGTTTCCACATATGCTGCATGATGTCAGCTGTGAAGTGAGTGCCTCTGTCAGAGTTGACTCTCAGTGGCAGTCCGAACCTGGAGAAGATGTGGTTCATCAGGAGGTATGCCGTGGTCTGGGCAGTGTCGTTAGGTGCTGGAAGACACTCTACCCACTTGGTGAATTGGCACACCACCGTGAGGAAGTACTTGTTACCTCTTGTCGACCTAGGCAGAGGTCCCACCCAGTCTATTTGGAGGTCCGACCATGGGAATGTGACTCCTCTGCGTTGCAGTGGGGCTCTGTGATTTGGGTTTGCTGGCTGGAATTGACAGCAAACCAGACACCCTCTGACATACTCTGCCACGTCTTGCTGCATGCCGGGCCAGTATGCCACTTGTTTCAAAGTCTCATAAGTTGCTTTGGTACCATGGTGTCCGGCAAATGGTGCGTCGTGGGCGTACATTAGCATGACCCCCTTTTGGCACTGTGGCACCACAAGCCTTGGCGCGGTTAGGGCATCAGGGACATACCACAGAATCTTTTCGTCCACACGCAGCATGTCCTTCTTCTCTAGCAAGCGTTTGAGGCCAGGGGCCGCAATGTGGTCGGATGCTGCGATCGGGTGGTTGGAGGGGTCTGAGAGGTGGTTTATCATAGCCTGTATGGAAGAGTCAGAAGCTTGTAGATTAGCTATGTCATTGCTGGAAATTTGTGGGGCCAGCGACAGTGGCTGTGAGGCAGGCACAGTTGCAGGAACTGTTCGCTGACTGCGAGTTATTGCTGCCACACTATGGGTGGGCGGCTGGGTTGGAGGTAACCATGGTTTGCCATGTGATGCGCCAGTCTTGGCAAGGGCATCAGTTTGGTCATTCAAGTCTTTGTCAAGGCCTGGTTGCTTTGAGTGACCTTTCACCTTTTTCCAGTAGATGATCATGTCGTGTGTTCGAGTGATGTCATCGCATGCTTGGAACAGGTGTTGGTGTTTGACCGGCTTGTTGTTTGCGGTCTTAAAGCCATTTTGTTTCCAGCCCGGAAGGTGGCATGTGAAACTGAGTCTGGCATAGTTTGAGTCTGTGCAAATGAGGAGTTCTCTGATGTTATGGGCTGAAGCAATTTGAAGGGTTATGAGGATGGCTGCAACCTCAGCATACTGTGATGACTGGGGACCCAACTTGAAGTGTCGCGGTAAGCACGGTAAGTTGTTTAACCATAGCACCCCTGCACCTGCCTTTAAGGTGCCCTCATGGTTGTAGGAGCATCCATCGACGTAGGCAGTGGGCATGCCCTGGCACGCATTCTCTTCGAAGTACCTGTGACAAGACAGTGGTTGTTGTTGGGGTCTCTCTCCGTCCAGCGTCGCAGCTGGTGTGTCATCAGAGCAGTTTTGGCAGGCGGCCAAGCCGTTGCCCAGCACAGACTTGTGATTTTGAGCGTATCGTGCCTCAACGCTGCGCCCCTGGAGGGCCATCAACCACGTGGCTATGCGTGAATTGGTGACCACACCATCTCGGATGCGTGGGCTGTTGAGGAACGTGACAGGCTGGTGACAAGTCTCTATAATAACCTTCTGTGCTCCAATGTAGTTGGAGAATCTTTGGATAGCCCATACAGTGCAGAGCAAAGCCTTTTCACAGTCTGAATATTTACACTCTGGTGATAGAAGTGTTTTACTGGCATATGCAACCACTCTTTTGTCCTGGTCGTATCGTTGGTAAAGACCAGCACTAAGACAGTCGTCGGAGAATCCAGCATCCAAGTAGAACTCCTTCTGTGGATCAGGATAAGCCAGACATGGAGCTGTACACAAATGTCGTTTCAGTTCATTCATGGCAGTTGCTTGAGCTTCTGTCCAGACAAACGGGCAGTCCTTTTTCAGCAGGGCAGTTAGAGGTCGTGCAATGTCCGAGTAGTTCTCAATGAACTGCCGTGAGTAGTTGCAGACACCTAGAAAACTGCGCAGCTCTGAGACATTGGTGGGAGGCTTGATGTTCTGAATGGCTTGGACACGGCTGGACTGTGGTTCAATACCCTGGGATCCGATGAGTAGACCCACATAATTGACCTTGGTTCGGCACCACTGTCCTTTGTGGAGGGCAATCTTTGCGCCAGCAGCCGTTAACTGCGTTAGAACATGGTCTATCTCTTTCATGTGGTCAGCCACAGTTGTGCTTTTCATCAAAACATCGTCCACATAAATTAAATTCCCTCTAATTCTGGCATCTGGGCATGCTTTGTTCAGGAAGATGTTGAACTCAGCTGGTGAGTTGGCATAGCCGAACGGGCACCTTGTGAAAGTGTACTGTCGGTTGCAGAAGGTGAAAGCCAGCTTGTGTTGATCCCCTGGATGCACGGGTATGGTCCAGAATCCCGAGGCAACGTCGAGTGTAGAAAAGATTGTGGCCCCTTTGATTCTAGGTAGCTCCTGCTCCAGCTGTGTCATGGGCCATCGTGACAGCGGCACTTGCTGGTTCAACTTCCTGTAGTCGATTGTAGGTCGCCACTTGCCGTTGGGCTTGAGAACGGGCCATATGGGGGCAGAATAGGTGCTGTTGCATGGACGGATGACACCTTTGTCAAGCATGGAGTCAATGATTTCCTGCACTGGTTCATGTGAGGCGATGGGAATCTTGTATTGCTTGACAAAAGTGGGAGGAGCATTTGGGTGTGTTGGAATACGCACCGTGTGGAGGTTAGTGAGGCCACAGTCTAAAGAGTCTTTGGCAAATGATGCTTTGAACTTGTACAGGACCTGTCTGAGTTTTTGACGGTCTGCATTGTTCTTTAAGGCGTTTGCATCTTTCAGAATTTGTTGGACCTGAGTCTCAAATCCTGGAAATGGCTCCTCTGTTGTTGTGTCACTGGTCAAGTCAGCAGTCAATGGTGAAGCAATTTCATCACTCTCACAAGCAGGCTGGTTAGAGACTGTGTACACTGTAAGGTGTCGGTCCTCTGTCAGCTCCGTTCTGCATACTTGTTCTGTGGCCACTGGCATGACAGACGTTATGGAGATGATCTTGAAGGGTGCTGTGAACACTGTATTGTCCAAGCTCCCTTCTGGTATCATTACAGATGGGATTGAACCAATGACTGGTAAAGTGAGATCAAAGTCATGGAAATCGTGACTCACTAGCCAACCCAAGCGGTAGCCCTTGGGAATTCCAATGTCTGTTGCCGTGCAGTTGTTGAACAGGATGTAGACTACGCGGGATGACACTTCCGTGAGGGGAGTGGCTTCCAGAGTGAGTCCAAGTTCCACGCATTCAGGTGACTGTTGAAAGAAACCCAGTGTGTGGTTTAGGGTTTGACCACGTCGCATGTTGAGCCGAACAGCAACCCCTTTGGTGTAAGCTGGTACTACAGTTCCTTGTTCACTGACCAGGGTGCAGACCTCTGGAATGGTCTGGCCTGACAGGAGGTTCTCAGTGTCGACGGGCGTAACAGGGGGCTGTGAGGTCATTGGGGCCCACACCACCTCGTTAATAAAGTCTACATGAGCCTTGAGGCGAATCAAAATGTCCGCTCCAATGTAGACGTCATGTGGCAGGTCCCGAAGAACCAGGAAGTAATGAGTCAAACACCGGCCGTTCCATTTCAAGTTCAAAACGCAGATGCCCTTGGCAGTTGTCATGGTTGACAGATGAGGGTCCAAAGGGAAGCGGGTGCGCTTTTTGGCAGACGGAAGGTCAGGTGTGTCCTCAATGAGAGCATTGCAGAGTGTGTGACTGATGGCTGAGTTGTCAGCCCACAGTGCGAGAACAATGTCTGTTGTCTTTGCATCATTCAGTTGCAGGTCTGCCATGACCTTAGGGCAGTAGGAGTCAGAGTCTCTGTTAAGTTGCAGAGTGCAGAGTAGCGAACTTGAACTTTGCTCTGGTGCTGAGACGATGTTCTCACGCCTAGCTGTGAGATTTCCCGTGACCTCGGTGACCTGACAGTCTGGCTCAGGTGATCTGGGTGACTGGAGAGACAGAGGTTCTCGTACTTGAGCCCAAATTTTCAGCTGTCTGAAGTCCAATAAGGGCTCAAAGCGATCTAGCAGATCTTTGCCAATGAGAAGGGGAAATGTGTCCATTTGTGATATGTACACAGGATGTACCAGGCTCATTGGACCGATGGTCAGGTGAATGGGAGCTATCTGTTCAAGTTGGACCTCATCTTGACTGTATGACTGCACATTCAACTCACATTTTTGTGATTTAAGAGTTCGATTCTGTCTCTTAGCTTCAGCTCTGAGTCTATCAAAGAGGTCTGATGACATCAAAGTGAGATCTGCGCCGGTGTCTACCAGGGCTTCAATTTTCACATCATTTTCCACAGTGATGGTGAGGTAGAGTTTCCGGGCCACCCCCTTTTCGATCAGATTCCCCAGGAGTCTTGGTACTGGGGCTTGTGTGCTGACCGATAGGCAGTTGGGGCCGGTCTCTTGCAGTTCGTTAGGGAGGCAGACAACCAAAACAGCACTTTCTGGTACCTTGGAGTCTTTGTTGACAGCGTGATGAAAGGTGTTGGTCTGCTCCGGGTGTGCAACCATCAGCTGAGGTGATTGAGAGATGCTGTCATTTAGTGATGCGTGAGCTGTTTCTGTGGTCAGTGGCTGGTCAGCAGGGATCTGGGGTTTAGGTTCTGTCTGAGGAATGTCAGAGCTGATCTTGGAGACAGGCCTCACTCCTAGTCATAAGGAGTCTGGCTTCTCTGTCTTGTCTTCCTTGTGGGGTTTCTTTTGGATCAGTTCCTTGAGAATCCTCAAGATCTCCGCAGACTCAGACGCTGCTGCTCTGTTCTGCTCTTGCGAGGGCTCAGACTTGGGCTTGTTAGGGACCTGTCGAGAGGCATTCCGCTGTTGGCTGTTGGGACTTGATGCTCTGGCAGATGAGTGTCTGCCATTTCTGGACCGTCGGCTGGCATTCCACGCCGCATCACCCTTTGGGTTGTTGGATGGACCTGAGTAGTCCCAGGTTCTTTCAGAGCGTCCGGCCGGGTGCTTGGGACGGGCACCCTCAGCGTGAGGCTGCCCTCTGCTGGCTGGGAACGGCTTTGACGGCCTGTTATACACTCTGTCACTGTGGGGTGGCTGTGCGCCCTCTAGGGCCAGTTCATTTTGAAAGTGAGCAGAGACAGGGTAGATGGCTGGGTTTTTTACAGTCTTTTCAGAAACAGTCTTTTGCTTGACATGAGCCTTATGGACTAAGTCTCGCAGCTGTTGGGTAGACATGCTGCGCGGACAGGCCAGGACTCCTAGGTGATGACTCACCGCAGGATGCAGGTTTCGGAGGAACAGAGTTCTGAAGTTGAAGTCCTCCTCCATGCCTGGCTCATTGCGTGCTCCGAAGTAGGCCCGTCGCAGCCTGTTGTAGTAAGCCTGTGGAGTTTCAAGTCGGCCCTGTTTAAGGTCCATAGCAGCGATGAGCCCTTGGTCCGATTCAGGGTCAGAAAACTCTCTGATCAGAGCCTGTCGCAGCTTCTGGTAGTCGGACTTGACAGTTTCTGATTGCCGATCTAGAAAGCTTCGCACATCACGGCTTGACGTGATTCTGAGCAAATACAATCTGTCCCATGCATTCACGTTGGGCACATTTTGCAAAAGAAAGTCTATGTCCTGCAAGTAGGCGTGCACGTCGTGGCCTCCTGCAGGGTTTGGGGTGAATGTGGGAATGTTTCTGGCAAGCTTGTCAAGTTCTTTGGGAGCCATGCTGTGACTTGTGGCACGGACTTTCTGGAAAGGCTCCCACCCCTTTGTTGCCGATGAAGGGTCTGGGATGCCGGAGGGTGGCATCCTGAACGGTGAGCTTTCACCCCCTTTTTGTACAAGGGACTCTTGACTGGGAGGCCTGGGCTCACGGGCCAGGGAAAACTGTGTGATGGGTGTTTACCCTCCCTGGTAGCTTTGCAGGTTATAAGAGTATTTCAATTCTCTGTGAACACTGTCAAGTTCATCTTTTAAATAGTCTCTTTGTTGTACTAAAGAAAGGATTTCAGCTCGGGCCGCCTGCAGGTGGTTTTCACAGGCCTTGGCCTTAGCGTCCCTTTCTTTTAGTTCAGTCTCTACTCTTGCTAGGAGAGCACCACTGTGTTGGAGTTTTTCAGTAAGTTCCTCTCTGGATTCGTTCTCCAACTGCTCTTTATGCTCTGTCTCTAGATGGAGCTCTGCCAGGGCTTTTTGGAGTCTTTCCACCTTCTCCTGTAGCTCTGGGTCCTTTTCATCCGCTGTCCCGTGCTGGTTCTGGGTCTCGAGGAGTAGCTGGTCTAGGCGCTGTTGAGCAGTGGCCTGGTTTCTCCTGGCCTCCTCGGCCTGGAGCTTGAGCGCTGTTGCTTCTTGCTCCAGTTGGATGTTGCTCTGTTCGCTGAGACGTGCCTGGACGATGAGGTTGTGGGCGAGTCCACCGACGATCTTGGCCCATTCTTTGTGGGTGTAGCTCTGCGTCGGATCGTGGGCCATCAGCCTGTTCAAGTCGTCGTCCAGTTGTTCTCTGCTCAGTTGCTGTAGGTCCCCAGCGGCGTTGGGCAGGAACGTGTTAGTCAAGTCACTCAGCCAGGTCTCGAGATGATCCCAGTGGGTGCCAGGGCTGGATGATCGGGACATAGTGGCTCACTGTTGGCGAGAGAAAGACAGCACAAAGAGACCAATGCAAGTCCGTGCAAAATTAATCGAGCTACGGTAATATGTGATTCTGTGCACGCAGTGTGATTTTGACAAACTGGGGTAGACAGTTAGTCGAATATTAGGCCAGACACTTAACGTCTATGGCCGTGAATGGCCAGGTGGGGCCGATTCGTGTGGGTGTGCGCCGGGTCTAAATAAAGATTTTGACGGGTAGCTTAGTTGGTCATCTAATGACTCTGGCTGCTTGGGTCGTCGATCTATTATTCAGCTTTCCTTGATGGCTCTCATAGGTTCTGCCTTTTCGTGAACTGAAAGGAGAAAGAAAAACAAAAACACAAGAGAAAGCAACAGAAAACTGACCAAAAGAAACCAAATGATGAAAGAGAAAAGAAAACAAATAGAAACAAAATAGGAACAGGAAAAGATAGAGGGGAGGAAGAAGGCTTAAGCTTGCTATCACTGCTGGGGTTTATGGCAGGCCTGACGAGGGCGCTGTCGAATTATACACCCTAGGGGGATGGTATGGCTTAAGAACCGAAGAATAAGCCAAACACTTAAATGCTCACAGAATATCTAATATTCTATGGATTACTTGAAGTGAATGGGCAGTATACCATTTAACTATGCCTGGAGTGAGTTGTGATTGCTCAGGTGGGAACTCAGTGGCAGGGCTAACCTCCCTGACGGCTCCAACCACTCGACTACGGTGTCCTCGGGCACCCTGCTCCCCTTGTGTCACGGTGCGACCGCTCAAACAACAATGACTTTTAGCACAATTGGACAACACTCAAGTGAGGCGTGTCAACGGCCAGACTGCCGAGTCAAAATTGGGTTTCGCCTGATAACCCCCTTTGGAGTCAGTCACCGCAGTGGTGTACTGCTACAAATCGGGCGGTTCCGTCGGTGCGGACACCTAATCAGGGTAATTAACCAAAATTGGCCTTGTGGACAGCTGGACTCGTTGACTCCTACACCTGAAGTGTCCAATTGCTGATGTCGGCTGCGTGTCAGCACCAATAGCACGAGAACAGAAATGTCCGAGATTCACACACAGCCAGCGTCGTGTCCGGCAGACCAGGCGCCTCTGCTCACCGGCACTCAATCTGAAAACAACCGTCACTTCACAACAGAGCACTAGGGGGAGTACCATCCGCAAGTACACAAAATGGCTGAACAACTGCAACTTAATGTAAATTTAGATTTAAATTCTTGCTTAAACCAAATTTAAATCATTAAGTATATGGCGTAAAAGAATGGAGCTTATAATGATATTAAACAGAATAAACCATCTGAAAAGCAGAAATAGAACTAAGCAATAAAGCAGAAATAACACAACTCAAAGTGAAATCTCAAGAGAAAAGAGAGAAAGCCTTCTTTGTCTGGGACTGCCCGCTAGGGGGAGTGCAACAAAATGAGCAAATGCCAATGGATGGCACAGAAAAACTTAATTTAAATTCAAATTAAAACTTTGTTTAATTAAATTTAAACAAGTGTGCAAAACAAGAGAGGCTTAACTCAAATAATAAGGAATGCAGGTGAAACACTAATAGAATTAATAAGATAGCTGAGAAGGAAGAAATTGCAGTAAAATGATATAAACTAAAAATAAAAGGAGAGAGAGGAAGGAATTTGACTTATCTGGGGAAGGCCCACTAGGTGGCGTGCCTCCAGTAAGTGAATTCCCGGTGTTGGAAGGGGAAACTTAATTTAAATTTGAATTAAAACTTGTTAAACCAAATTCCAAATAAGTATGCCAAGTTCCAAATAATAGCAGTCAATAAACTAACAGAAACAGGATTAAAAATAGCCAAAGGGAAAAATTGGAATGACCACAATGGAATAAACAGAGGAAAGAAAGCAGCAGACCTAACGGAGAATGCCCACGAGATGGCGTCAGTGAGCCCACACAACAATGACGTCACGAAAGTGGGGTGTGTCTCCCGCTTACACGGGTCGCCCTCTGGTGGTTAGTCAGAGGTACTGTGACCTACCCTCAACTCAGTCGTGAGTGAATTAAATAATGATGCGTTCGTGCACGCATACAATGTTTTAGATCTCAGCAGATCCTTTTGCGCTAGTTTACAGCACAAGAATGTGTAACTTTGCAGGATTTCTTCGCTGCTGTTACAAATTAACACTTGATCAATGTGTTAAAATAAATGACTCCGATTTACAAATAATTCAGATAACTATGTTCTTCTAAATAGATTTGCATTAGGCGAGCACTGGGTAGCTAAGCCAGTGGTTTGACCTAACAGAGTCTAATCGCTTAGTTGAATAACACTGGATATACGCAATGAATCAAATCTAGCGATACAAATAAAGGCCTTTTAGAAAGATAAGAGGAACATCGCTCAAATCAATCTGTCTTCGCGCTGAAAGAAGGTTTCTTCGTTCTAACAGGCGGAAAAACTAATATTAAAATGTGCTGTGAAGAGATTTGATCCTCTTTACAGGAACAATTTTAATATTGTGAACTGCAGTTAATTCTAGACGGTTAACAGTAGCTACAATGTTAGACAAATATAGCAGTTGTTACCGCGGGGCAATGGTGAGACGCGCGTTGCTACTCTCACTGCATGAAAACGCGCATGAACACATTAATAAACACACAAAGATTGAAACTGTGTCGCTCAACACAAAACCAAGTTTAAAACGACGCCGCGTTCTCCACCAAAAATATATGTAGCAACTTGCTCAAATGGATGAAATATATTCACAACCGAATCACAACACGTTATGACTAATCGTGAATATGAATCAACCACGAAGGGAATTAGGTATATATCGATAATCAATTACAATGAATTATAATTAATCATGAACATATATGATCTAAAATTATTTCTAAGTTTAGAATTAATTTAGAAAGACTGGTTTGTTTTGTCCAGCAAAACTATCAGTCCGATTTTCTTATCAATTCTAGAAAGGGAGTTTTCTTCTCTGGCCACGAAAAGGAAACTTATTCTAGTATTTAAAAAGCATAAAGCTAGCGAAATCAAACGTTAAAGTGACTTGGTTCATGTATGAGTTACCCAGAGACAACGAATTGTGTGAATACAAGGTGTTTAATATATGATATATATACACAAATACATACAACTAAATCTAAGCAGAGCATACAATAAAATAACGAAAGGAAAGAAAGAAAGAGTTGATCAAAGAAGGCAAGATTACAAACAGTTCAACCTTTTGAGAGCCAGCAACGAAATCACTTCAGACAATAAAGTTAAAGCGCATCGAAATTAATTCAGATACTTGCATTTGTACTTTGTGCTGTGGTGAATGCCGTTCAAACTTCCGTGCGGAGCTGGAGTTTCTATTGGTCTCTTCCTGAGGTGATTCTTCGGCGGGAATTTCAAAACGGAATTAACTGTTTGTAAAATGCCGGAAAATAAAAGAAAGAAGTGTGTCTCGTCTAAGATGAAAACGACTGAGCGTGGATCCGCTCGTGTTTAGGTGTTATAAAGGTAACTCCAGTCACACCCATTCTGGGCCGTACGGACCAATAGGGAACATGGACTTTTAGCGGGAAAACATTCCTTTGTCTGTTTTTATGGCCTAATTTGCATTATCTACAGAGGTGCTTAAGCTGGGTTCTTTTCCCTCCAAAGTACCTTAAAAGTAGAATAATGCATATTATCACAATAAGACACCAATATCTAGGTATGAAATTAACAGAGGAACGTTTTGAATCCAAGAAACGCATGTTTCTGACTCTCTTTTAGGGAGTAAATGTTCTTACATTCAAATATAAGCATTTTACAGTGAAACTAACACAACTACAAGATGTAACTAAGTGGGAGTGATATAGACATGCATGCAAAAAGAAAAGCACAGGAAAAACACTTAGGGAATATTCATATTTTGGTGAATGTCTCTATGTGTGTGCGTGGAATTCATTCCCTGGTCTTGTGAGGGACACAGAATTTGGTGTGAGCTGATTAGTATCTCTTTGAAGATGGAGACCTCCAAAGGGATTCTGCCTTGTCTCGCACCTAGCCACTTAAAGTGTCACTTGTCCGTGGGGGGGACCAGGACATTCGGAGCCGACTAAGATTTACTTATGCGACTCAGAGAGTTAAAAGCTTTTCTTAAAACCTAAAATGAATTGGTCGTTCATGATCCGGTCCAGTCCAGACGCTACATGTATTACGTACTTTTATGGCCTCTTCCCCGCAACGTGCAGTTTTATTCTGACACCATGTTCTGTTCTTTAGACAGACAGACGAACACGAGCCGCTGTGCCTCACGTCACTTTATTTTACTGCTCCAGTAACAAAACATTCACCCTGTGACTCTGGATGTCATTATATCAGATGAACACTAGATGTCCTATTAACCTCATATGTGTACAACATATACAAAGTGTTACAAAGGTAAGGAAGTGCTGACTTTATTTAAAAAAAGGAGAAATTGTTTTAACTAGAGAGGTGAAAGAGAGATATCATGACAAAACTGAAAAGAAAAGAGAAAGATCTCCTCAGAGAAGCAGATGTCTCGTGTTTGTTAGATGTGGTGAATAAAACAAGTCTGACCACCAGATGTCGCTAATGCACATTGTGTTCAAAGCTTCGAGTCATGAACCGTTTCAGCACAATTTGATGAAAGCTTCAAACACTTCACAAAGTTTCGGTTTCCCATCACTAGTAAACGCTGTAAAGTTGTCTGGACGGATTGCATTGATTTACATGCTTTAAAATATTTAAAATGACAAACCTCTGTTATGACGTCACATCCCCAGACTAAAATAAAAGTCCTGTGGTAGTTTGAACTCTTTGTGAAACTCCTATTTAAGTTATTGTTGTCCATGATGGGATGGAAATATTAAAAACTACTAATAAAAGAGCATGAGACTATGTCTTGAGTGCAGAAAGCATTTATATCCCAATATTAAACTAGGAGTTGATAAAGAATGATTTATACATAATCTGGGGATCTGTGAGAAAGTCCTATCATGCCCCTAGTGGTGTGAAGCATTTTGCAACCCAGTCAGAATCGCAGCTGAATTTCGTTTAGGACGTTACACGCTTCCTGATTGTCATATTGAGAATACGCAACGATCGTGCGATTTGCTCATCATTGTCTGTTTAATTATGTGTGAATATAATCACCATGCAGTTAAACCATGAATGTTCATTTAAATGTTCCTTAATGACTGAATAATTTGGTAGTTCACTGATATATTTACAACTGTTTTCCTTGTTTCTCTTCTGTTTATTACAGACCACATGTGTGAACTAACATATTCAAACCTCCTTTGTTTAAACTAATTCAACTGGGATTCCCTCTCCTGTTTCTCTCACCGGAAACACACACTTCCCATCTTTGCTGAACTACACCTGAACCCACTGAGCGTCCCGTCCTTCATTAAAGAACATGGTTCCTCTCATCTCAACCCTATGAGATTTTTTCACACTTTAGGAAATTATTGAAATGAATGTGTGACTACAATTGTTACAGAGACTCTGACAGGAGGATGTTAGTGAACCCAAAACACAAGACACAAGTGTGCAGGAATGAAGTGATCATGAAACGGCAGAATTATGGCAAGAATAGAAGTCGAACTTAATCTCACCGATTCTTGAGATAAGGGACAAAACAAGTTCTCTTTCATCATCTCGTGTTCGAGATCCACCTATGGGAAGGGCATCCGTACCTGACCTCTGCAGAAGCATCCAATTGCACCAAGTCTGGCTAGACAGACAGCGGCGCGCAGCCAATGCCAGGTAAGGCCCCACCCCCTTACCTGGGTGCATATATGGCGGTGCGTGCCGTTATTCCTCAGTCAACATTCGCTTCTCGCGATCTCTGCACAGCTCGGGTTATTAGTCTGCTCACCTTCAGTCTTCAGGAGGACACATCATCTGATCAGCCTCCGCCGGACGTGATAGATTTTTTCTTCAGCCCTACAAGCTGTTCTTGCGTCCTGAGCCGCCCACGCTCCATATCTCTATCTGACTACACTACGGTATGTCTCACTCTAAACCTCCCGCATCTCCCGGTGGCTGCGCATCACGGGCCTGCCCGGCCGTGTGCGGCGCGCTTATCGCCGCCAAGGATCCACACCCCTTCTGTGTGGTCTGCTTGGGCCTCAAGCATGCGCAAGAGGCCTTGGAGATCCCAGAGAACTGCAGCCATTGTCTCTTGCTGCCTAAAAAGCTTCTCCGGCGCCGTCTCAAAGTTGCCGCGACACAGTGCGTCGAGCTCGGCCTTTCTGATTCGGATGGAGGTCAGTGTGATGACGCTGCGCTACCGGGGACCTCCCGGGCGCAACACCATTAAATTGGGCTGACCAGCCCAATCCTGCGTTCCCCGAAGAGGATATCTTCGGGGATAATATTCAGTTTGCCGACGAACCGGCCGGTTCCGGCGATGACGACGATGCGGGCCTACTTGGAGTTTCCGAGGACGAGGAGGCCATCCCGCCCGCTAGCACTCCCCTAGCTAACGCCCCCGCTGTTCCACCGCAGTCCATCCTCCTGGAAATATGTGAACGAGCGGCCGCTCGTCTCAACGTTGAGTGGCCGGCTCCACAGAGCGCCACCGACCAGGAGAGGGATATTTACGACGGCAAATTGCTGGGACCGCCATCCGGCCCTAGGAAACAGCTCTTTCCCGTCCTCCCCGTGTGCGCGAAACACATGAGGCATTACTGGGGCGACCCCCTTCAACTCAAGCACGGTCTCGCGGGCCTCGAGGTTCAGGATATGGCGGCGCTCGGCATGGGTGACCCCCCCGCCATCGAGCCCTCTATTGCCAGACACCTAAACCCCGTCCACGGCGGGCTGCTCGCCCCCCCGAAGCCGGTTTTGCCGGGAAAAATGGATCGTTTTTCTGCATCCATTCATCAAGCTGCTTATAAATCGTCGGCATTGGCGGTCAGGGCCCTCAATGTCTCTTCGCTCCTTTCCGCTTACCAGGCGGAAATTTTAGACGACTTGGGACAGCAATTGGATAAAGGGACCCCCTCCCCTGCCCTTTGGAAGGAGATCGTCACGGTGAATGATCTCATCCTCCGCAATGCCCGTCAGGCCGTCCAAGCCTGCGGGCGCTCCATGGCACTCTCGGTGGTGGGAGAACGCGCTCTCTGGCTTAACTTATCAGGGCTCCCCGACACTGAAAATAGACGCATCGCGGGCGCTCCGGTCGAGCCCGGCCGGGCTCTCTTTGGTCCCGCGGTGGCGCTTATGCAGCAGCGTTACGACGACAAAAAGAAAGAAGACGAGGCTTTCAAATTATGTCTTAGGAAAACGGCCCCTCGCCAGGTGCCCCCTGCGTGGTTGCCGAACCCTCCCGTCGCGGGACAACCGCCCCACCAGCGCAAGGACAGGCCCCGTAACAAGCCCCCCCCGCGGCAGAACAACCCTCCTGCTGCAAAACCTTGAGGCAGAGCTTCGCCCGCTGCGGCCGCGATGGGGAACCAACCCCCCCCCGACCCGAAACACAAGCGGCCGGTCTGATGCCGGATCGAGGGGGGCGCCGAGTCTACGTTCTCGAGCCGCAAGCTCTTTAGACTCCCGCTATGTCCCCGAGCCCCCGTTCCAGAGACGGAGGGTTTCGCTTTCAAAGAGCAGCAGCCCCTGCCCGCGGCTGCCCAGCCCGTGTGTTTCACCCCCACGTTTTGGGGTCGGTTGTGAGGAGAAGTTCGCAAACAGTGTTGCCCCTAAGCACAGTCTTTGTTCCCCTCACCCAACCAATAAAGGCTTCGGCCCCTGTGTGCCCCACAAAAAAATACACACAAAACAAAACAAAACCAACAAATCATATGAATTTGTTTCAGGGAGAGTTCATCTCTCTGCAGAGAGATCACCTCTCTCTGTTGGGAGAGAACATCTCTCAGAACCCCTGCATGCCACCCCTAGTGTGTCCACTAGAGGGCGCCATTGCATCACCAATGAGCCGACAGGGCGCTCGCGAGCACGCCAGCGCCCCCTCGGCTCTGGTGGGGACACTTGCGAGCTACGAGTCAGCCTGGCAGGCTGTCTCGGCCCCCGAGTGGGTAATGCGCACAATAATGCAGGGCTACAGACTGCAGTTTGTCATGAAACCCCCGGTTCAACGGTGTCCTTCCCTCTCATACGGAGGAGAGCGCTGCTCACGTCCTGAAAGAGGAAATCTCTTCCATTCTAATAAAAGGTGCAATTCAGGTGGTGCCCCCCACCGTGATAAATCAGGGTTTTTATTCTCGCTATTTCCTGGTTCCGAAAAAGGACGGTTCTCTCCGCCCTATTTTGGACCTACGAGTGTTGAACAAACATTTGAAGAAATACAAGTTCAGAATGATAACCCACGGCACTCTGACTCGAGTAATAAAACAGAACGACTGGTTCAGATCGGTCGATCTGAAAGACGATTTTTTCCACATAAGCGTTTATCCGCCACACAGGAAGTTTCTTCTTCGTTTCGCCTATCAAGGCACATGTTACGAATTCACTGTCCTCCCGTTTGGGCTCGCATTAAGTCCCCGGACCTTCTGTCTGTGTGAAGAAGCGGGCTTAGCGCCCCTGAGAATGTCAGGTCTGCGGATTCTGACTTATATAGACGATTGGCTCATCATAGCCGAATCGAAAGTGAAAGTGCTACAGGACACCCGTCGTGTGCTCACACACATCACTTCTCTCGGGTTCAGGGTAAATGCGAACAAAAGCAACCTTTCACCCAGTCAGAATGTGATTTTCCTGGGCTTGGAGCTGAATTCAGTTTCCATGCGAGCGCATTCTCTCTCTAATGAATTGTGTGTCACAGTTCAGACAGGGAGCGAGTGTGCAATATCGCACATGTCTCAAACTGCAGGGTCTTATGGCTTCATCTATCCAGGTTTTGCCTCTGGGACTGCTGAGAATGAGGGCGTTCATGAAATGGGTGTTATCACTGCATTTCAGCCCGTTACGCGATCTTTTCCGCTCTGTAACAGTGACGCGCGCCTGCACGGCGGCTTGCGCCATTGGAGGAGCGCAGACTTTTAGTTCAGGAGGGCAGAACGGTGAACGGTGTGTGGCCAAACACACTACGTTCAGCGCACATAAATTATTTAGAGCTCATGACCATTTGGAAAGCTCTGAATCATTTTCTGCCTCATCTGCGGGGACATCATGTGCTCGTACGCTGCGACAACACCACAGCAGTAGCATATATCAATCGCCAGGGCGGGTTGCGCTCATCGAAGCTCCATGCTCTAGCTCAGAAGCTTTTAGTGTGGAGCGGGCGGTTCTTCCTGTCGTTACGCGCGACTCATGTTCCGGGGATTCTGAACAGAGGCGCGGATCTTCTATCGAGGGGGAACCCACTCTACGGATATTTGCGACTCCACCCTCAGATAGTGGGTTTGATTTGGATGAGATTCGGACAGGCAGCCGTAGATCTATTCGCCTCGCGCGAAAACAGCCACTGTCATATGTTCTTCTCGCTAAGGGACGCGGACGCGTCCACTTTTCCTCCCCTGTGCCTGATAATTCCCACGCTGGCCAGGGTGAGAGAGCGGTGTCTGTCTCTCATTCTGATCGCACCCAGGTGGCCCCAAGCGCCGTGGCTGGCAGAGATAATTCCTCTGTTATATGCCCAGCCGTGGCGCCTCCCCCCCGCACAGACCTATTGTCTCAAGCGAACGGGGAAATTTATCACCCGCATCCAGACAGGATGGCTCTCTGGGCCTGGCCCGTGAGAGGACAAACTTAAATGCGCTAGGGCTCTCCCAGCGTGTGGTTGCCACTATACAGAATGCCAGGGCAGTATCCACACGGTCCCTGTATGATTGTAAGTGGCAAGTGTTTGATGGGTGGTGTGATGGGCGTGGTCTCACATCATATCAGTGTTCTGTTCCTGATATTTTGTGTTTCCTGCAAGACCTTATGGATAAAGGCAGGTCTTTTTCCACCATTAAGGTCTACCTGGCGGCTATTTCAGCCTGTCATGTGGGTTTTGAGGGCTCAACGGTCGGGCAGCATCCTCTAATCTGCAGATTTATGAAGGGCGCTCGTCGTTCCCTGCCAGTCATCAGGAGAACTGTTCCTGAGTGGGACCTCTCCATGGTGCTGGAGGCTCTGTCTCAATTTCCTTTTGAGCCCCTGGGAAATATTTCCCTGAAGCTGCTGTCCTTCAAGACGGCTTTGCTCTTGGCCCTGGCCTCAGCTAGACGCGTCGGTGAGCTGCACGCGCTCTCAGTTCATCCCGCGTGCACTAAATTCTCTCTTAACGGAGATAAGGTTTTTCTTAAGCCCAACCCGGCTTTTATACCTAAGTGCTTCCCTGCTTATACAGTGGAGGTGTTGGAGCTGTCCGCCTTTCATCCTCCTCCTTTTTCCTCCACGTAGGATCAGAGGTTGAACGCTCTGTGTCCTGTTCGCGCGTTACTAACGTATATAACTCGGACCAGCGTTTTCCGCAGGAGCGACCAGCTCTTTGTTTCATGGGCACCCCCCCGCCAAGGGGGTCCCATATCTAAGCAACGCCTGTCACACTGGCTTGTGGAAGCGATTGCTCTGGCGTACGAGTCGAGAGGTGTGCAGCCCCCTGAGAACATCAGAGCTCATTCTACGAGGGGCTTAGCTGCTTCTTGGGCTTTGTTCAGGGGGATTTCATTGCAGGACATCTGCTCTGCTGCTAGCTGGGCCTCTCCCCATACGTTTGTTCGTTACTACTGTCTGGATGTCACCAAACCCTCGGTAGCACACTCTGTTTTGGGGGTGGGGTCTTCATAGCCCCCCGTTACCTCCCCTTCTTCTCCCCTTTGCAGTGTAACGGCTGTATGGGTTCGGGAGAGAGCGGGCCAACAGGCCGCTCGCGTTCGTGTCACCAAGCATGCATCTTCATTCCTGCCCGTCTGTAATTCACATGGGTTGCTGGGTGCATTTACATGTGAGTGCTTCACGCATTTTCATGTCCTGTTTGCGCACTACAGGGATGTGTGTGTATATCAGGTTGCTTGGTGGTTTATTATGGGACAGGTCAGGCACCGCCCCCAGGGGGGACCGTCCTTTTTCTGGCTCGCAGATCCTCACTGTGAGTGTATTGGGCAATCGGGGAGCTGTCCATGTCTCTCCCATAGGTGGATCTCGAACACGAGATGATGAAAGAGAACAATAGGTTACTGTCGTAACCCCGGTTCTCTGAAACATCGAGTGGAGAGATTCACCAGCTTTGCCCCACTTGCCGCACGAGAAGCGAATATACTTGCTGAGGAATAACGGCACGCACCGCCTTATATGCACCCAGGTAAGGGGGTGGGGCCTTACCTGGCATTGGCTGCACGCCGCTGTCTGTCTAGCCAGACTTGGTGCAATTGGATGCTTCTGCAGAGGTCAGATACGGATGCCCTTCCCATAGGTGGATCTCTCCACTCGATGTTTCAGAGAACCGGGGTTACGACAGTAACCTATTGTTTTAGATGTTAGTTTTTATTATTTAACAACACATTATTATAAACTGATATATTTGCAGACAGAGGTCTCAGATAATGAAGCATGTAAGCGAACAGGTTTTTCTCAAAATGTACATTGATTCACTTCAGAACTCCGTCAGACACATTAAAAAGCAGCTATTTTAATTTGATCCATCCAACAACAGTGTAAAATACACATGACAAATATACAGCAGTCGTAGTAAAGTGAGATCTGTGTGTCTCTGAGAGAAATATAAACTATAAAGCCTCACAAATAAGATTTTTACAGTCTGACACTGAGAGAGCAGAAGCTCAAATAATCATCAGCATTTATTATGACAAAAACACACTTGAAGAACCTTTAAAGTTCAGCGTTCTGCTTTAGATTCAAGCACTTCCTGAAAAAGATCAACATGTAAAGGCATAAATTAATAAATCTGGCCAATATTAATATATGCAAAATCACAAATGGCATCATCAATCATGTACCTGGTGTGTGAATCTGTGCTTGATCTCGTTCAGCTCTTCCGGATCTGATCTCATAAACCACAATAAGGACAGTAGCCACGCCCACCAGAGCAGAGAGGACCAATCGGATCACAGCTTCAGTAGGACCACAACAGTGGACAGAGTCTGAGGAGTAAAAACATCAAACTGAGATCAGCTCAGTCAATAAACACTGATAGCATCAGCGCTGCCGTACCTGAACATGTGTGACAGAGTTGAGTGATGTCCAGATGTTGAGTCTGGTGGCTGATGGGATTGTTCAGCACACAGCTGTAGGTGTTTTTATCCTGATATTCCACCTCCAGAGGTAGAGAGAGACTGATGCTGAGATCAGACACACTGATGCTGGACAATAAACTGCTTCCTTTGTACCAGGAGAGAGTCACATGACTCACATTCACAGCTGAACACACCAGTGAACATGATGATGATGATGAAGAACATTGTGAAGAGTTACTGCTGATGACAGGAACAGGCAGACGAGCTGGAAAACATGAGAGAATAAAGTCAAATGAGGATGAATGAAGATATTCAGGAAACATCCAGAGGAACCAAGATGATCAAAAGTGAAACAATTTCATCAAAAGTTCAATATAAACCTGCTGTTCATGTAAAAGTAAGAGAATTAGTCATTTGAACTGATCAGTCCTGATAAGATTCTTCTTTAGATCCAGCTGTAATAAATAAAACACATGAAACTGATATTTAACTCACCGTAGACATTGAGATGAGTATAAAAACTCCTTCTGAAAGTGTTGATCTTTAGTTCATAAAGTCCAGTATGTTTCATTGTGATGTTTGTGATGGTCAGAGATCCAGTTTGATTGTCCAGTTTCAGTCTGTCTCTGAATCTCCCATCAAGAACATCATCATATACAGTGATTCTGTCGATCCGTTTATTGATTTCAGCTATTAAAGTGATTTCAAAACTCCACTGAATCACATCACGATCCTTCATCTCAGTAAGATCAGAGTTTAGAGTGACTGAATCTCCTTCATTCACTGACACTGAAACAGGGTTTGTCACAGATAAACAGATTATAATGATTTATTAAATTAAATAGTTTGAAATTTAAATTTGAAATAAACAATATCATAAAACAGCAAAAAGGAACAAAATGGTGTATGAATTCACTTCAACTTTATCATTAAAAACAGGTGAAAATATTTTTGAACTCACCAATGAGAGCGAGATAGAAATAAAACCTCTTATAGTTGATCCATTGTTGATAAAGTCCAGAATGTTTCATTGTGATGTTTGTGATGGTCAGAGATCCAGTTTGATTGTCCAGTTTCAGTCTGTCTCTGAATCTCCCATCAGGAACATCATCATATACAGTGATTCTGTCGGCCGTTACATTGATTTCAGCTATTAAAGTGTTTTTAAACCTCCACTGAATTTCATCATCATCCTTCATCTCAGTAAGATCAGAGTTTAGAGTGACTGAATCTCCTTCATTCACTGAAACATCAAACACTCCTGAAGAACAGAGTTTTTCACAGATTAAAGCTCTAAAATCACTTGATGTTGGTTTGATGAAGCTTCACTGAAATACTTTAATTCATTTAAATGTGACGTGAATAATATTCTGCAGCAGCACAAAGACAAAAGATGATGAACGAAAAGAGAAACAGGTTTATATGTGGAACAATAACTAAAAAAGACACTTGAATGTTTAAAGTCACACTAAAACTGATGCTGTTGAGTATCTGAGCTTCATATTTATATGATTTTATTCAATCAATACATAATAACTGAGTTTAGAGCTAAAATCACAGTTGAGTTATTTCTACACGAGACTAACTGTAACGTGTTTGTTCTGTTCAGGTTTAGTTTTCTCTGTTATTTTCCTGTGTTCTCTATCATTAGTTCATTAATCCCAGACCTGTTTCTGTTCTTCCAATGATCTCCCTGTGATTTAAACCCTGAGTTCTGTTCAGTTCATCGTCCGGTATCGTCTACATGACGTGCTTGTGTTTCTCCTCATGATTCTCCTGTGTATTGTGTGGATTATGAGATTAAAGACGGTTCTTTGAGTTATTTCCTGAGTCGTGCGCTTCACTACAGACACCGTCGCTGACACTAACAGTGAATGTTAATCTTCTCTCACTAATTTAACCAGTAATTGATCACATGGTACCAGAACAGAAACAACTGAAGTCATGAAAACACATTTAAAACTCACCAACCAGACGCCACAAACAGAGCAAAACCAACTGGAGAAACATTTTCTTCATCGCTTCAGTGAAAAGCCCACGATAGTGACTCTCAAAATGTGTGAAAGCCTCGGATTGATCTAAAACACTGAACTGTGATATTTATCTGCTCGTGTGTGAATCCTCCCCCAACATCAGTTAGTTTCCGCTCACACATCCGTCTCTTTCAACGTCACGAACATCAACAAGCTTTTGCTGATCTTCCATTTTCAAATGAATTCTGGGCCTGAATGAAAACTAACAGCAGAAGAGTGAAATATTGGTTTAGATATCTGGATCTACTGGTGTGTTATTTAGTGCTGTGAGCTGTCAATCATATCTGACCTCTGACCTGTGACTCTTATGTGACTATTGATGGATTCACGTTATTTCAGTGTAAAACCCTGGTGTGACGAGCAGGGCGGGCGAGAGCCGTGAGGGAACGGCGCGAGGCCGGTGACGCGAGTGTTAACGAGCTTCAGGTGCTCGGCGCACCGGTCTCGAATCCTTCACGGAGGAGCTCCGGAAGCATAAAGGAGGAGCGACGACAGTGAAGGGCGAGAGAGGACCAGGCCTGGGATTTTATGTTGAGTGTTATTTGGTTTGTGTGGGCGGCAGTCGCCGTGAGGAACTGCCGCCCTCATACTTTTTGGTTTTATTGTCAGTTTATTTGTTTATTAAACGTGTTAAATGTTCGCCGGTTCCCGCCTCCTTCTTCCCTTTCTACGAGCTATGTTACACCTGGATTTGTTTTGGGTTTTTTTACAAGCACACTCGAACTCACAGCCTTGCATAGTAGACTTCACTTGACTCTCATAGACAGTTTTTTGACGCATTTGCAGTTTTTAGCAAATGAAGGTATTATATAACTTTTTCACACAATCTGTCGTCTGTGATCGTCATCATCGCTGTAGCTTGAATGGGTTCCGGTCTGTTCTGTTTATGCAGGTTTTCTTCAACTACCTTGTGAATTAACGCCCTCAGCTCACGGCTTGTGGATATTCGTGATTACAAAAATCCGGCAGTGTGTGTACAGTACGGACGTATTAATAAACAGGAGAATTAACCAAGAGAATGAGCCAAACAAAACACTAAACTTAAATATAATGAACGACAAAGACTGAACAGAATGTGAGAATATGAATAAACAAAACAGAGGAGATAGCGAGACTAATAAATTACACACAGCTGATGGGAGTGAACTAATGATGACAGTGGCGGGAACATAAACAAAGAGCTCATGTGACAGTCCAAAACAGAGACACACGTGACATTTACTCCCTCCTTCTAGAAGGTGTGGCCTTGTGCCAAAAAGAGTCCAATCTGGGAGGGGGGACAGGCACCCTGGAGACCATGGGCAGGAGTAGGTAAGTCAGGTGACCTCCAGGGTGGAGTCCAGGGCGGAGCTGGAACATCAAGCGACTAGGGCGGAGTCCAGGGCTAAGCCAGGAGCTCAGGAGTCCAAGGTGGAGTGGCCTCCGTGGCCTTACCTCCAACCGTCTGCCCTGCCACTATGGCCACGGGTATCTGCCCCCCCAAAACTTTAAGGGGCGGAGGCCCCACTGGAGCGACTCAGGAGGGCGTGCTGGAGATACAGGGAACACTGGAGATACAGGGAGCACTGGAGATACTGGGAGCACTGGAGATACAGGGAGCACTGGAGATTCAGGACGGAGCGCTGGAGATACAGGCTCAGACCAGAAGTCAATGAGCCACTCCACTTTGCGCTGTGGTTCAGACTCGTGTCGCGGCTTGGGAGCGGCGGCCGTCTTGTGCCAAGGATTGGGAGCGGCCTGCACTGATGGACGGATATGTAGAGGGCGTCGGCGTGCGGTGAACGGGAGAGGCAGCATGTGCCTCCGATGAGACGGGATGCGGATCCCCGATCCGTTAGAACCTCCTCGACTCCTCACTGACAAGACATCTTCCATCAGCAGCCAGTTCTCAGCACGACTCACTCAGGAACTCAGGCCATCCACATCCACTAATCTTCTCTCTTCCTTCTCTCTTCTCACTGAGACAGAAGTATCAAAACTTTTCCTCTCCAGTCATCCCACTACATGCCCTCTAGACCCCATCCCCTCACACCTACAAGCTATCTCTCCCACTCTTTTACCAGCACTTACACACATTATTAACTCATCTCTCCACACAGGCACTTTCACTACCACGTTCAAGCAGGCTCGGGTAACCCCACTGCTTTAAAAACCCACATTAATCACATCACTTGTGGGCAGTTACAGACCTGTTTCTCTCCTACCATTCATATCGGAAACACTTGAACGAGTTGTGTTCAATCAGGTGTCATCTTTCCTCACACAGAACATCCATCTGGATTCAAGAATCCCTGTGAATTGCAAAGGCTGATTCCTAATCAACTGTTCTCCTTCTTCTGGATCTATCTGCTGGAAGAACATCATCTGCAGCTCATCCTAGCAAAGACTGAGTTTTTAGTCTTCCCTGCCACTCCAACTCTACAACATGACTTTAACATCCAGGTAGGTACATCCGCAATTACCCCATCAAAGTCGGCCAGAAATCTTGGAGTTATCTTCGATGACTAACTGACCTTCAACCACATCTCAGACCACATCTCAAAGACAGCTCGGTCATGCAGATTTGCACTACACAACATCAGGGAAATCAGGCCCTTTCTAACTGAGCATGCAACACAACTTCTTGTCCAGGCCCTGGTCCTTTTGTGGTACAAAATCACTCTCCAGAACATTCTCGCTCTCTGCTCCCTGCTGGTGGAATGATCTCCCTACCTTCATCAGGAACACAGAATCCCTGGCTATATTCAAAACACAGATGAAAACTCATCTCTTTTGCAAACACTTAACCCCTTCATGAAAAAAAATTCTATCCTTTCCTTTTCCCTTCCTACTCTAGTTTATGTTACTCTGAGCAATGTATTGTGAGCACTTCCTGTGTCTATTTACCTCTTCATGAAGAATCGCTTGTTTGTTTTCCTCACTTGTAAGTCGCTTTGGATAAAAGCGTCTGCCAAATGATTAACAGTAAATGTAAAAGGTGACTTCAGTGTGAACCATTTAAATAAAAAATAAGCTTAATCGACTCGATGAGGGAGAAATTGCCGGCAGGTTCATCATAATAACATAAACAAAGAGCACATGTGACAGTCCAAAACAGAGATACACGTAACAATAATCAGATGTTTTGCTTTTGATTGGTGGTATTTTGGTGAATCTGAGCAAAATAACTCTTTTAAAACTCTAGTTGAAACACATGTGAGTTTATCTTGGTCTTTTCATCTGGGGAAACTGAGAAGTGTAGAATGCTACCAAAGTGTAGAAGTGATCTTTGATGGCAATATTTTTTTTTAAAGCACTTTTTTCCATCTTAAAAATGCCTGTAAATTATGAAAATATGATCTGATGATTCAGTCATCATGTAGTGGTCTGATTCACTGATCTCACCCAGAGTCTGATCATCGAGGACAATAATTAGATTTAATAATTTCACATTATAGGAGCCCTAAAATACTACTGCAATAAATTTTGACCTGCTTTAATATTTTGAACGTTTTTAGGTCCTTCAGATCAACTCTGAGCATCACAAAACAAGCTACTAAAGTTTTGATTTGAAGCAGCTTGTGGACTGCTCTACACATATCAAGGGACACACTAGATCTTGTCATCATTCTTGTCACAGTTCTCCTCCTCTAATGCTCTTAAGACTCTTAAGTCTTCAGTGTCATCCTCCGGTTCCCTTGGGACTCAGTTCCCCATCTGCATCTGCAATATTATGATCCCCATTATCCTCCAGCCAAGTCATCCTCATCCTTCATCATCCCTCGTCTTCAGTGTAAAGCCCTCGTTACACTTTTTTTTTTACGCATATGCTCACAGTCGAACTCACAGCCTTTCAAAGAATAGTTCAGTTGACTCGTACACGTACAGAGGCGCTCTCTCGCCACGATTCACAACCCATGTAAATATATTTGTATTCTTTAATGCTAGAGTTGTAAAAATGAGGGTACTTTCTAACCTCTTCAAACAATCTCTGGTCTATATAGGCCTCCATTGTCACTCGACAACCTTGTGAATCGACACCTCCAGGGCACGGTTGCCAACTTGAGGATAAACTAATTACTGTATAAAAATTTAATCCGGCAGTGCGTGTATTCTTTTGATATTTGCATCACTTGCACTTTACGTTGACCCTCACATACGTGATGTTTTGTGTGGAGTGGAAGATTGTGAGCTTCTGATTAGCAGGAGAGGAAATGAAGAAACACTTCAGCCACAAACTGCTGACACACACAGTAACGTCAAACATCCAGCAGAAGCTGTTTATCCAGATCAAACCAGAAACACTGATGTTTGAACAGATAAAATAAAATAAAAACCATCACAGGGTTCATTCGACTCAAACGCCAGTAAATCACATGTATAATGTTTGCCTGTGTTGTTACAACTAAATCCATGAGTGAACATTAATGCAAACATACAGTAACCTGTAAATGTAATCGTTCATTTAGAAAAATATCATTTGGTTACCAGAAAGTTTTGGACTTGGGAAAATTTGATGAGGGATTAGTTCATAATCAGATGTTTTTCTTTTGATTGCAGACTTTGGTATTTCGGTGAATCTGAGCAAAATAACTGTTTTAAAACTCTAGTTGAAACACATGTGAGTTTATCTTGGTCATTTCATCTGCAGAAACTGAGAAGTGTAGAATGACCGTGCCCTGGGGGTGCCATTTTTTTTTTTTTTTTTTTTAAGATCTAAGATGGCGCCGCGGATGGCAGCCTCAGTGCTTAGCTCTCCAGTGTTTGTACTGTTTTTGTTAGTTTTTCCTGTTTTTTGTTTTTCAAACGCGATCAGCTACACCAGAGATGAACTGCTGAGCATTCAGCAGTTCACACCACAAACTCTTTTTCCGGATTTCAATTACTCAGACGTTTTGTTGAATGTTGTAGTCGGCGGAGCGGCAGCGCTGTTTAGACGCTTTAGGACGCGCAGACGGGGAAAGCGCGCCGGCGTCCTCGTGAAGCTCAGACAGCGCGGATTGAGAACGGCACTGCCTAGCATCCATCTGGCGAACCTACGCTCTCTATCCAACAAAACGGACGAACTCCTTCTGCTCGCCCGGACAAACAAGGACTTTTCAAACTCGGCTGCTCTGTGCTTCACAGAAACCTGGCTGAACGACGCCATTCCGGACAGCGTGTTAAGTCTACCAGGCTTTCGGCTGTTTAGATCTGATCGCGGCGCTGAATCAACGGGGAAATCGCGCGGCGGCGGGACGTGCTTTTACATCAACGAAAGGTGGTGTTCAGATGTAACTGTGTTAAAGAAGATGTGCTGTCCAGATCTTGAAACACTCTTCATTAACTGCAAGCCGTTCTATTTGCCGCGGGAGTTTTTTTCGTTCATTCTGGTGAGCGTCTACATTCCACCGCAAACGCATGTGAGTTCAGCTTTACAGTTACTCGCTGATATGATCACAGAGAACGAGCAACAACACCCGGACTCTGTTCTAATCATTCTCGGGGACTTTAATAAAGCGATTCTCTCACGTGAACTTCCAAAATACAGACAGCATGTTACTTGTCCCACCAGGGACAGTAATACACTGGATCACTGTTACACAGTAATAAAGGATGCATATCACTCTGTCCCACGGGCAGCTTTGGGGCTCTCTGATCACTGTTTAGTTCATCTCATACCGACTTACAGGCAGAAACTGAAATCAGCTAAACCTGTAGAAAAGACTGTAAGGAGATGGACCACCGAAACAGAGCGGGCCTTACAAGCCTGTTTCGAATGGACCGATTGGAGTGTTTTTGAAGCTGCTGCCATCGATCTGGACGAGCTCACAGAGACGGTTACATCATACATCAGTTTCTGTGAGGATTTGTGCATTCCTACAAGGACTCACTTAACCTACAACAACGACAAACCCTGGTTCACTGCAAAACTCAGACAGCTCCGTCAGGCCAAAGAAGATGCTCGCAGAAATGGGGACAGAGTCTTGTACAAACAGGCCAAATACACACTGGAAAAGGAGATCAGAGTGGCTAAGAGGAATTATTCCGATAAGCTTCGGAATCAGTTCTCTTTAATGACACTGCTTCAGTGTGGAGAGGTCTGAGAGCCATCACCAACTACAGGACACCATCCCCCAGCTCTGCGGTGAATCAACAGCTGGCAGATGATCTGAACGAGTCCTACTAGAGGTTTGAAAGACTTCTGGCTTATCTGAAGGACATCACTGGACCCTTACTGGACCCCCTGCAGTTAGCTTACCGAGCAAACAGGTCTGTAGATGATGCAGTCAACATGGGACTGCATTATGTTTTCCAGCATCTGGACAGACCAGGGACCTATGTGAGGATCCTGTTTGTGGACTTCAGCTCTGCCTTTAACACCATCATCCCATCACTTCTCCACCCCAAATTAACTCAGCTCTCCGTGCCCACCTCTGTCTGTCAGTGGATCACCAGCTTCCTGACAGACAGACAGCAGCTAGTGAGACTGGGAAAATTCTCATCCAGCACCCGCTCCATCAGCACCGGCGCCCCTCAGGGCTGTGTTCTCTCCCCACTGCTCTTCTCTCTCTACACCAACGACTGCACCTCTAAAGATCCCTCTGTCAAGCTCCTGAAGTTCGCAGACGACACCACGCTGATCGGACTCATCCAGGATGGTGACGAGTCTGCTTACAGACTGGAGGTTGAACAGCTGACTGTCTGGTGCAGTCTTAACAACCTGGAGCTCAACACGCTCAAGACGGTAGAGATGATCGTGGACTTCAGGAGAAACCCCCCTGCTCTCCCCCCCTCACCATCATGAACAGCACTGTGGCTGCAGTGGAGTCATTCAGGTTTCTGGGCACCAAAATCTCCCAGGACCTGAAGTGGGACAACCACATTGAGTCCATTGTGAAAAAGGTCCAGCAGAGGTTGTACTTCCTTCGCCAGCTGAGGAAGTTCAACCTTCCACAGGAGCTGTTGAAACAGTTTTACTCTGTCATCATCGAATCCATCCTCTGCACTTCAATCACCATCTGGTTTAGCTCAGCTACCAAATATGACCTCAGAAAACTACAGAGGGTGGTCCGGTCTGCTGAGCGAATCATTGGTACAACCCTCCCCACTCTCCAAGAACTGTACATATCCAGAGTGAGAAAAAGGGCAAAGAAGATCACTCTGGACCCCTCACACCCAGCACACTCCACCTTTGAACTGTTGCCATCTGGTCGACGCTACAGAGCCCTGAGCACCAGAACGACCAACACAAGAACAGTTTCTTCCCTCAAGCAATTCATCTCATGAACAATTGACAAACACGGGACACACAAACTATTACACACCATTCACTTAAAACACTTATTTATATTTCATTTGCACTCATCACAACTGTACATACAATCTGTTTATATCTTAACTGTACATACAATTGTCTATTTTGTATATTTTGTATATTTGTATTTTTATTCTTTTTTATCATCTGTGTCTTGTCTTGTCACTGTCACTCTGTTGCACTGTGAAGTTTTTGTCACTAAAACAAATTCCTAGTATGTGTAAACATTCCTTGCAATAAAGCTCTTTCTGATTCTGATTCTGATTCTGACGACAATCAGGAAACGTGTAACGTCCTAAACGTAATTCAGCTGCGATTCTGACTGGGTTGCAAAATGCTTCACACCACTAGGGGGCATGAAAGGACTTTCTCACAGATCCCCAGATTGTGTATAAATCATTCTTTATCAACTCCTAGTTTAATATTGGGATATAAATGCTTTCTGCACTCAAGACATAGTCTCATGCTCTTTTATTAGTAGTTTCTAATATTTCCATCCCATCATGGACAACAATAACTTAAATACGAGTTTCACCAAGAGTTCAAACTACCACAGGACTTTTATTTTAGTCTGGGGATGTGACGTCATAACAGAGGTTTGTCATTTTAAATATTTTAAAGTATTTAAATCAATGCAATCCGTCCAGACAACTTTACAGCGTTTACTAGTGATGGGAAACCGAAACTTTGTGAAGTGTTTGAAGCTTTCATCAAATTGTGCTGAAACGGTTCATGACTCGAAGCTTTGAACACAATGTGCATTAGCGACATCTGGTGGTCAGACTTGCTTTATTCACCACATCTAACAAACACGAGACATCTGCTTCTCTGAGGAGATCTTTCTCTTTTCTTTTCAGTTTTGTCATGATATCTCTCTTTCACCTCTCTAGTTTAAACAATTTCTCCTTTTTTAATAAAGTCAGTTCTTCCTTACCTTTTTGCTTCTCCATTTTCCATCAATGATTCAGTTTCTCTGCACAGAACCACATCAAATGTTCCTCATTTTATTTAAGCTATTTTTCCTTTTTGCCCATTTTTTGGAAGTTGTCCTGTAATATCTCTGTAAATTATCACTATATTTTTCACACCTTTTTACTAAGCTGTATTTTTTAGTCAGCTGTACCTTTCTAATCCCATCTTTTGTCTATTATTTAGTTATCACCAGGATTATCAGATAAAGATATTAGTGTTTCTCAGGTATTTTAAACTGGCAGCTCCTCTATTTCAGTTCAACAATCAAAATGTTTTTCAAAGTATATATTGGAATTTGTTGAACCCTCGTTCAGATTATATAACAGTCAGAACTAGAAAGGTTGAACCCCTCTCTCTCTCTCTCTCTCTCTGTGTGTGTGTGTGTGTGTGTGTGTGTGTGTGGGAGCAGAAGTGTGGGGTGTGAGAAGACAGAGGAAAATTGGCCCCCGACTGAGCCTGGTTTCTCCCAAGGTTTTTTTCTCCATTTGTTGCAGTTTTGGTTCTTGCCGAAGTTCAGCACTAGGTGGCAGTGTGTTCCCCAAACTGACGTGAAACCGACAAATGTGACAACATAGAGGAACAAAATGGATGAAGCAGCTGAATCTCACTCAACACATCTAAAACTAATAAATAATGAGAATAGTGGACGTAAAATTTGGAATTACTTTGCTTATAAAAATGATGAAGAACCATCAAACCTTGCCAAACATCTGTCAGGATGAGCAAGTGACTTGTAGCACAAAGAAAACATCTCTCAAAGAGCTCCCAAGAACATTACTACTGAATGATAAAATCGCTGGGATGTGCATATTGTCAAGGGTTTTAAAGACGTGGGCAAGTAAATTCCTTCAGTTGTCTGAAACGCAGTATCGCAGCCGCAGCGCTTATATAGTACTGGGAGAGAAAGCATTGCTGAAATTACTTCACAAGAAAGTGTTTAAACTACTGATTTAATGAGATAATCTGAGCTGATTCATTTATTAAAAAATACCAAATATTAATTCATAAATTAATCTAATAATATTAAATATTAATATAACCTGCGAGGATGAGTAAATTATGCACAATACTCACGCCAAAATTTAGACCCTGCATGGCATCGATTTAATATCAGTATTTCGGTTTTAGATTGTGGTAACCCTAACCGAAGCCAAAATTGTGGTGTCGAGCCATCGCTGCTCCAGAATGAATAAGGCTGTGATGGTGTTTTTCAAAGGTGAAAAACTCGTAAACAGCCTCGTTGAAAACAGAACTGTTGTTTCCGATCACCATTTCTAAAGCGCATCCATTCATTTCTGCGTAGCAGTTGTTCCTCTGCGTTGTTATTCTGATGTCAATAAAGGATTTGAATCTGGTTCAAATGTGATTTAAGTGCAGCATCTTCTCTCTCTCTTCTCTCTGTGCAGTAAAATACACAAGCAGATGGATGGAGACGTAGAAGGTCACCTGCCACTGTGACAATACAGCTGCGACTCCAGTGAGCGAGGCGTCCACCTCGATGAAGAACGGTAGCTCTGGGTTAGGGTGACGAAGGCAGTAATGAAGTGATGGCTGAGCTGGTAACAATGTAGTTCTTGATGAACCTTTGAAGGTCCTTGACTGAGTTAGGCCAGTTCCGGGTGGCTTCCAGCTTCCTCTGGTCCATGGACACACTGTGGCGTATCCCAGGAAGTGAACTAACGGAATGTGGAACTCAAGTTTTAAGAAGAGCTGGTGTTCTCGGAAACGCTGTAGCACTTGACGTACATGAACTCGATGTTCTTGTGGAGAGCTGGAGTAGATGAGGATATCATATATATAGACTATGACGGAGATGTTAAGGAGGTCCCTGAAGATTTCGTTCATGTGAATTTGGAAGACTGCTGGTGAGTTCGACAGGCCATACGGCATAACCTGGTTCTCGTAGTGGCCAGATGGTGTGATCAGGAGCGCCTACAACCTGATTCGCATTCGTAAGGGCGATGAATGGAAGACAGCCTTTAAGTCCAGTTTTGAGAAGATATGAGCTCCTCTCAGGTGTTCTAGAGTGGATGGGACCAGAGGAAGGGGATAACTGAATTTGACCATATGAGAGTTGAGCATCCAGTAATCGATACACGGCCGCAATTCTCCGTCCTTCTTGGCGAAGGAAGAAGTAGCTTGAAGCAGCAGGGGACGTGGATGGTCGGATGACCTTCTGCTGGAGAGCCTCATTGACGTACTCCTCCATGGCCTTCTGCTCCGGGATGGACAGTGGATATACTCGACTTTTCGGCAGGAGGTGGTAGACAGGTGGCCAACCGCTTACTGAAGACGTCCTGGAAAGGCATCTGGATTTGACAGAAGACTTTGGAGCTCTCCACGGAAGTCGAATTCAGTGCGAGAGAAGAGCTGGACGGGTTCGAAGATACTGAAGATGAAGAGCTAGGAGTTTTCGTCACTGGGGATAGGCAGGATTTGAAACACTTTTCTCCCCACGGAAGTATTTGGCCCGTGTTCCAGTCGACCACCGGGGTATGTTCCACCATCCAGAGGTGTAGTGGTCATTATACCACAGATTTATAATGTAATGAATTGAATCTTTCCACCAAAAATTAAAGAGTTTCTGCTCAATAATTTTACCAAGCTTTTGCTCCAAATGAACAGACTGAGCAGCATAAATAAGCCTCGAGGCCTTCAGCCTTTGTTAGAAGTACTCGACCTCTCGCTGGTTAAATCTCCTCTGAACTTTATCCGTAAGAGGTTGAAAATGAAAGGTGCATCTTTCTCTTTGGTCCTTCACTATCTGAAGTCTTAAATAACAAACCGTTTCTCTCACAGCAATATCATGAATAAGGAGGTCATTGCACTTTTTATGGCCAAAAGTTCACATTTTCATATATTCATTTCCAAAAAGAATTATGATGTGGAGAAGGAGGAGAATCTCATACTTAAAAGAATTGCCTTGTGGTCTGTTTGGGGAGAAACAGGAATATTAACCGATGAGTTCAGAATAATGGGGTGTAATATTTTCCCATGGTGTCTATCAGATCACCATTTTATCACAGTCAATATTGTTTTGACAGTCTAAATGTAAAAGTCCTTATTGGAAATTTAATGCTGGATTGTTAAAAAGGAAAAAGATCTTTAATGAGAAATTTGAAAGGTTTTGGATTGAATGGGGTTGTAAGAAAAATGGATTTGATCATTTGATACTGAGTTTTAATTCATCTTCAGCATTTCACGTGAAAAGAAACAAGATCTAGAATATTTGTTTGAACTGCGGGCTAAAGGTGCTCTGACATGACATTTACACAACGTTAGTGAAAGTTATGGGAACGTTCCCTGTGAGCTCAAACAGGAAATCAAGGCTTCTCTTGAATAATTTAGTGGTATTTCTTGAGTATTTGTGTGCGTGAGCGCTTTATAGTTGGTGGTGGGTCGATGGCGGGTACGGCGCTCGTTCTATGCGTACCTGAGATCAAATCCTGCAGACGCCCCTGAATAAACATGTCATGACAACTTTAACAAACCAGTTCATATGAAAGAAACTACAAGTCAGTAAATGCCACATGTAAATCCTAAATGCCTATACATTACGTGTCCGTATAGTTTGTGTTCTTTCAGGAATGTCATTTTTATTAAGTTCTAGTTGAATTGATTTTTGGCTAATCAGGTCATTTAAGGCCGTGAACTGTCACTCTGACTGACTCCCTTACCAAATGGACTTATGGTCCAAACACACTGTTGTAAATAGTGTCACACTATTATAAAGATGGCGTTCATTATAGAGGAGAGTGAAGACATTGTGGTGATTAGTTGTTGTTCCTATTATTGTCCCCCAGGAGGCAGTAGAACCAAATGGACAAGTGGCAGATAGCCAAGGTTATGGGGTAGAATAAAAGAGCATTAGAGAAGCAAAGCACGTTACATTTGAGTGCTTAAGAAATAAAGACGCTACACACCAGCTCATACATTAATTTAACAAACAGACATGAAGATTGAAGAAACATTCAAACATGAAGATACTGAAGAACATACTCATACTCAAAGCTGAACTCAGTCATTTGATCCTTATTCAAATGTCCAGCTCTACAGAAATGAAAGATATTTTTGGAGAATGTCATATGAGCGTCTCGTTCTGGTGGCTGTAGAAAGCGCACGGCGACGAAGATGAGTGAAATTCACAATCTGAACTATAATAACAAGAATGATCACGTTCACTTGGACAATAATTGACAATAGAACAGAAGAGCGAGTATCAATTCTCTTCAGCAGGAGAGGAGTCGTTTAATCTGATCTTGACAGATTTAATGTCTTTTATTTTTAGTTGACTTCATCTCAGGCTGTGGCTGAAGAAAGTTGTAGTTCTTGTGTTTCTCTTTTATTCAGTGATTCTGCTTCTTTATGTTACATGTCTGTGTGTTTTGGACTTTGGTTTTCTAGTGTTCCTTTGTTTGATTTTCCCGCCACTCCTTTGTTACTATGGTTACTGTCATAATTAGTTCATTTGTATTCAGCTGCGTTTCATCAATTAGTCTCATTATCTCTTTGTGTTCCTTCAGTATTTCAGCCCTCGGTTTCTGTCTCGTCCTTGTCTTGCGTTAATATTGTTTAAGGTGGTTTGGTGTGATTCTCCTGTTTATATCATTGATCGCATTTAACGTGGTCTTTGAGTTATTCCTTCGTCATGCGCTTCCTTCAAACCACAAGCCTGGACTGTTCTGGTGTTCATTACTTGTGCTCAGTCATCACTTAAAGTTAAATTACATGATTAAGCAACTAATTCACTCTGCTTCAGTGTTTCTATAACACTATTCAGAGAGCGACCATATGTACTCTGAGCAGAGTTGCTTTAACTCTGAGGATTTGCCTGTGTAATTACAATAATATTACAATACTGTCTATAAATTTCCCATAATGCACTTTTACATTTACATTTACAGTAAAATCATAAATACAATATGTTGTAAAATTTATTGAAAAAATTTCATCAATTGCTAACAGTGAAGCTACAATTACTCCAAAATGCATCTGCTAGAGTTCTTACTTAGTCAAGTAAATATGATCATATAACACCAATTTTATCATTTCTACACTGTTCCTTATCAATTATAAAGCTACTGTCCATCACGCTCTTTAAGATCCCAAAACAAAACTCTGGGTTTCAGGTTGTACCTAGGATAACATAAAGTCCAGGCCTGGGCCTCTCTCGTCCTTCACTGTCATTGCTCCTGTTTAATGCTTCTGGAGCTCCTCCGTGAGAGACACGAGACCGGTGCAGCGCGCAGCTGATGCTCATTATCACTCGCGCCGTTCCCTCACGGCTCTCGCCCGCCCTGCTCGTCACAATATCCTTATCATCTGTTAAAATGTATTCTTTTCTTCAATGAGCTCATTGTTTCTGCCTTAAATTAACACATTGTTTTAATTAATAGATTGTTAGCTAACTGCATGATTTGTGTATGTACAAATCTGAAATTACATAACTTGCACAGAGTCACCCCTGATAACAGATAACCCTAAATTGTAATGTTGACATGCATTTTTTGTAAAGCTGCTTTGAAAGGATATGAATTGTGAAAAGTCCTTTAGATTAGATTAGATTACATTCAACTTTATTGTCACTGCACATGTAAGGTACAAGGCAATGAAATGCAGTTAGCATCTAACCAGAAGTGCAATAAGCAGTAAGTGCAGAATATACAAAATCTACAATATGTACAACAACTATACAGATAAGTGTTATGGGCAAATTTACAGATTATAAATACTATAAACATGATATACAGATAGGTGTATTATGAACATATTATACAGATGAATTATGTAAAGTGTATGTACACTATAGGCAAAACTATGAACATAATTTACACTGTTGCGATGGACAGTAAAGTGCATTATCCAGTGTTTCTGTATGAACAGACAGTAGTGCAAGTAATGACAAGTTTGCTGTTTATGCTAGGGGGAGGAGTCTGTGTGTAAGGTGTGTGTGTGTGTGTGTGGGGGGGGGGGGGTGTCAGAGGACAGAGTTCAGCAAGGAGACAGCTGTAGGGAAAAAGCTGTTCCTGAGTCTTGTGGTCCTTGTCCGGAGGCTCCTGAAGCACCTCCCGGAGGGCAGGAGGTTAAACAGTCCATGGTCAGGGTGAGAGGAGTCCTTGAGAATGCTGCGAGCTCGACGTAGACAGCGCTTCCTCTGGATGTCCTCGATAGCAGGAAGTGGTGTTCCTGTGATGCGTTGGGCAGTTTTCACCACCCTCTGCAGAGCTTTACGGACAGCCACTGAGCAGTTCCCATGCCAGACTGTGATGGAACCGGTCAGGATGCTCTCGATCGCACACCGGTAGAAGTTCACCTGGATGGCTGAAGATAGCTGGTTCTTCTTCAGTGTCCTGAGGAAGAAGAGGCGCTGGTGAGCCTTCTTGACCAGGCTGGAGGTGTTTGTGGTCCTGGACAGTTCCTCCGAGATGGTGGTTCCCAGGAACTTGAAGCTGGAGACACGTTCAACAACCATCCCGTTAATGTGGATGGGGTCATGAGTGCTTCCTTTCATCTTCCTGAAGTCCACAATGAGCTCCTTTGTCTTACTGGTGTTAAGGAGAAGGTTATTGTCAGCACACCATGTGGCCAGGTGCTGTACCTCTTTCCTGTGGGCAGTCTCATCGTTGTCACTGATAAGGCCAATCACCGTGGTGTCGTCTGCAAACTTAATGATGGAGTTGCATCCATGCACAGGGTTGCAGTCGTGAGTGTAGAGGGAGTACAGGAGTGGGCTCAGCACACAGCCCTGTGGTACGCTGGTGCCAAGTGTGGTGGAGTGGGTGTGGCCTGACCTAACATGCTGAGGCCTGTTGGTCAGAAAGTCCATAATCCAGTTGCAGAGAGAGGTGTTAATATCCAGGTCTCCAAGTTTTGTG
Organism: Opsariichthys bidens; assembly: GCA_037194245.1. NCBI lineage: Eukaryota > Metazoa > Chordata > Actinopteri > Cypriniformes > Xenocyprididae > Opsariichthys > Opsariichthys bidens. The sequence goes on along the minus strand of CM074291.1, from coordinate 687,157 downwards.
GTCAGCTTGGAGGGAATGACGGTGTTAAATGCTGAACTGAAGTCAACAAACAACATCCTAACATACGTGTTGTTATTGACCAAGTGTGTGAGTGCAGAGTGCAGCACTGTGCATACTGCATCCTCTGTGCTCCTATTTGCACCGATCTGGACGAGCTCACGGATTCTGTAACATCAAATAGCAGTTTCTGTGAGGATATGTGCACTTCTACCAGGACTTACTTAACATACACCAATAACAAACTGTGGTTCCCTGCAAAACTCAGACAACATCATCAGGCCAAAGAAGATGCCTACAGGAATGGGAACAGAGTCTTGATTAAACGGTCCAAATACACACTGACAAAGGAGATCAGAGTGGCTCAGAGGAACTACTCTGAAAAGACACCAGTTTTCAGCCATCAATGCTGTATCATTGTGGAAAGGCCTGAAAGACGTCACCAACGTCCAAACCTGTTTCTACCGTGTACCGATTATTCTCGGTTTGCCCTTGGATATTCTGCTCTGTTTACTGGACTGTGATTCTTGCTGCCTGCCTCGATCTTATTTGCCTGTGTAACGACAACGATTCTGCCTTCCCTCTGACATTTCTGTTTGCTGGTGTATTACTTTGCCTGTTTGACTTCCCTGGTTGCTAATAAATCTGCGCTTGGATCTCAATCCGCTGACTAAGGATTACAGGTGACAAGTCTGCTTACAGACAGGAGGTTAAAGAGCTGTTAAAACACCCTGGAGCTGAACACGCTCAAACCGGTGGAGAGGATGGTGGACTTCAGGAGAAACACCCCAGCATTATTCTCACTCCACATCATGGACAGCACTGTGGCAACAGAGTCATTCAGGTTCCTGGACACCACCATCTCTGAGAACCTGAAGAGTTACACACACTTCTCTGTATCTGACATTGAGAGCATGTGTCGTAATTTACAGACATTTTTTTAGATGGAAAAAAGTGGTTTTCTAAAGAAAGATTGCCATCAGAGATCACTTCCACACTTTGGTAGCAAGTCTACACTTCTCAGTTTCTGATCAAGATAAACTCACATGTGTTTCAACTAGAGTTTTATTTTCCTCACATTCGCCGAAATACCTAAGTCTGCAATCCAAAGAAAAACATCTGATTCCTCATCAAATTTCCCCAAGTCCAAAACTTCCTGGTAACCACATGATATTTCTCTAAATGAACGATTACATTTACAGGGTACTGTATGTTTGCATTAATGTTCACTCATGGATTTTATTGTAACAACACAGGCAAACATTATACATGTGATTCACTGGCGTTTGAGTCGATTGAACCCTGCGATGGTTTTTCTCTTTTATTTTATCTGTTCAAACATCAGTGTTTCTGGTTTGATCTGAATAAACAGCTTCTGCTGGATGTTTGACGTTACTGTGTGTGTCAGCAGTTTGTGCTGAAGTGTTTCTTCATTTCCTCTCCTGCTAATCAGAAGCTCACAATCTTCTACTCCACACAAAACATCTTTACACTGAAATAACATGAATCCATCATCAGTCAAATAAGAGTCACAGATCAGAGGTCAAATATGATTGACAGCTCACAGCACTTAATAACACACTAGTAGATATGTTAGAGATCAGTCAGGCTCTGTCACCATCCAATCACGACGCACCCCATCACCCGAGAACTGATTACTCCCACCTGACTCTAATTTCCTCATCACTAGCACCCTTCATAAGCACACACTTCACCTCAGCACTTCGTCCGGTCTCGACTTCGGAAAAGGACTTACTTACCTGATCTCTTCACTTGTTATGATCCTGCTCCCTCGTCTTCGCTGTTTCCCTGTGTCTCCAGTGTCAATTCATCTGTCTGTGTCTCCATTTGCCTTCCATTCCTGGAACTCACCTGCCTGGCTATCCCGGACTCGAAGTGTGTGCTCTGTGCTGCGTTCTCTTCTCTTCACAACACCATCTGCAATACAAACGAACTGACAGTATTCCTATCAACAATTTCCATATACATCCAAGTACAACTCATCATTGTTTGCTGATCCATTTGTGCTTAATAAACATTTAATACTAACCTACAGTTCTGTGAGTCTGTGTTCCGTTACAGAAGAGCGGACCAAAACCGTTTCCATGAGCACAACGGATCCTTTCCAGGAGATTGTGATTCACTCCGGAGAGCACTACAGGGCACCACTTCCGCATTTCCCGCTCCGATCTCTCCTTCACCACCTGCGGCCTCCAGTCCTGTGGCCACACCGACGTCACACCTACTCTGACTTGGCGGAGGATTGCAACGTTTTCATTCTACAATGTTCGCTGGCCCTCGAGATGCAATTGACCCCCTTCACTACTGAAAGAGCAAAGATCGCTAATATCATCACCCTGCTGAGAGGAAGAGCACTTCAATGGGCCCACACTATATGGGAACAAGATGGTGTGGTAACTCAAACCTTATCAAACTTTATCTGTCACTTCTGCAAAGTTTTTGGGGTTCCAGATGGTGATTCTTCTGTCCATGAGAGATTATATCATTTATCACAAAATAACATGTCTGTATCTGAATATGCTCTCCAATTCAGAACTTTGGCAGCAGCAAGTGGACTCGCTTGTGTGAAAGAAATTTCAATATTGAGGGGTTTTTATCTTTTTGTATAGTTTTTGAGTTTGTGTCTTGAATAAAGTGTGTTTTTTTTTTTTCTGCTACTAACACATTCTTAGGATAGAGAAAAACAGCTGCAAAGATGACCGGAGCCTAAGGGTGACCTGAGGGGTCAATCGGTCCTAATTCTGTCTTAAATTTATGACCTGAGCCCTAAAGGGTCATCCTGTCTTAGGTGTAGGCCTTTTGTCAGGGTACAGTGTTTTTGTCACTTTTCCATGAGTGGAAAAGTACTGATGTTAAGATTTGTAACCTTGAAGGGCGCGGGGGGGGGGGGGGGGGGGTATAAAAGCTGAGGAAACCCGCCCTTCTAGGTCCCACTCTGCAGTAACCTGTGTTTCTGTATGACTGTTTGACCTTTCTTGCAAGAAATAAATTCTTTATAAAGACAATTTTCACTGAGTTTGTCTCTTAAGCAGTATGAGTAAATTTTTTGCCACAACAATTGGTGTCAGAAGTGGGATTCCTTGGATGTGCCTTTTGGACCCGAGAGCAGATGGTGACTGATCATCCTGGACTTTTGAGTCACAGCCCTACCCCGAACAAAGTTTGAGGGACGAGAGGCCGACTGCCGGGGCCCAGAGGGGACACCACTGGAACAATTGAAAATTGAGGAAATGTAAAAAAGGGGGAGGAACCAAAGTGGCAGATCTGACTCTGTGGCAGTATAATCAAAGAGATACGTATCTGAGATCGCCCGAGCCAGGGCAGTGTGGTCAAGACAGTTGTAGGAACTTGAGAACACACTGTCAGGACGGAGGGATCAAGATAGGGATAAATCTGAGATTATGTCCAAGAAATGGATGATCGAAGTTGAAACGAGAACTTTGACATCGGGTAGACTTGGGAAATTTAAATTGTACATTTAAACGGTATGTTTAAATTGTGCGGGCATTATACCTGTTCTTATTTTGGTGAAGAAATCGGATCTATTGGAGACGTCCAATAGATTATTAGACACGTCGAGAAATGCCACAGAGAAAGATAAACCAAAATGAGGAAGTTTGAATACACCGGTGTTCTGTCAAATGAGAAAATAGTATGGCCAGAAATGCATGCAAAATATAGGAAAGCTAGAGAAGTATTATGATTTTTCAGAAAAGGGGAGAATGAGTGTTGGAAGATTGAGTGTTGAGAAGGAATCAGTGGAAGAGGGAAGCAAAAGGCAGAAAGGGTGTTGTGAGAAGCATTTGTGTGAGAACTGTGAGCAAACAGTGAATTGTTGGTTGGAGGAGGCAGATAAGGGGGGAAAGAAGGACAAAACAGAGGGAATTAGCATGTAGGGATGGAAAAGAAAAAGAAAGTAAATGGGATGAAGGAAAAGTAGCTGCACCACATGAATTTACTAATCCTTCTGTCTGTGTCTTTTCACATGCACAACCGCAATACCATCACTGTCCTGTGGCTGAGTTGCGAACCCTGTAAGTGGACCCTGACCTTGATTGCTCTCCGCAGAGAAGACCAACAGTGCCGTGGGCAGAGGCAGAGTAGAGAGAAAAGCAAGAAATACAGCCTAACACCTCCCGACCCTTTGCACAGGGGCCAGACGAAGATCTCGATGTGGTCCTTGAAACCCAGAATGAAGAGGAAGAGACAGCGCGCAGATAACTCCACGGGATTAAATCTTGATGGTTCATCCAACTATCTATTCGAACTGATCATCGTATGCAGCCCTGCTTAGATCTGCAGGGCCAGCCAGTACCATCACATTCTCACCAGCCAGACTATAGCGGGGCTCCAGAACCAGAACCTATGCAAACTGACCATTCTAATCTTTCCAGAGCTGAGCGGCAGAGAAGGCTGACCCAGGGTCTATGTTTGTATTGTGGAGCTGGGGGGCATGTTATTTAAACCGGGAACTTCATATCAGGGGAACTTTGCCCGCCAGCTCAAACTCAAGAAAATACCCATCACGAAGCAATATCAGATTCAGTCCATCAACGGGAAACCGATAAATCATCGCAATATTCAACATGAGGTTGGACCACTTCAATTACAACTCGGATTTCTACATATGGAGGTGATCACCTTGCTAGTTCTGGAGAACTTCACCGTCGGTATAGTGTTGGGGTGCCCATGGTTGGAGCAACACGACCCCATCATCTTCTGAAGGAATAGAGAAATCCTGAAGTGGGGCGACAAATGTTTTCCTTGTTGTTTTCCACATCTTCCATGTCCAGCATCTCCACTTCTTGTCCATACTATTTCCTTACATAGAAGAAGCCCTAAAACAAGGATATATACGCCCTTCCACGTCCCCTGCTGGTTCAAGATTCTTTTTCGTGACCAAGAAAGATGTCTTCGATCATGTATTGACTACTGAGCTCTGAACAAGATCACCATGAAATTCCGGTATCCACTTCCCTTCATCCTAGCTGCCCTAGAACAACTTTGGGGAACATCCATCTTCACCAAACTGGACCTCCGCAGCGCATATAACCTCGTGCGAATACGTTAGGGGAACGAGTGGAAGACTTGTTATGATCCTGTACGAGTGGTATTTGTGACCCCTACAGGCCACTATGAGTATCTGGTTATGCCGTATGGCCTGGTCAACGCCCCCTCCATATTACAGTGAGCAAGGCATCGAGATGGACGAGGGGAAGGTAGAAGCTGGAATTGGCCACAACCTTCTACTATTAAGGATCTTCAACGTTTCCTTGGATTCTCAAACTTCTACCGAAGCTTCATCAAGAATTACAGCATCATCACCACATCACTCACCAACCTCCTTTGTAAAAAACCTAAATCTCTTACCTGGAGTTCTACAGCTACTTCTGCCTTCGAGACACTTAAGAATGCCTTCACCAATGCTCTGCTTCTCATCCATCCAGACCCCAACAGACAGTTTATAGTAGAAGTGAATGCTTCAACTACTGGAGTAGGAGCAATCCTGTCACAGCAGCAGGGGACACCTCCTCGTCTACACCCATGTGCCTTCTTCTCCAAAAAGTTCACCCCGGCAGAGGTTAACTATGACATCGTCAATCCAGAACTACTAGCCATCAAACTCGCATTGGAGAAGTGGCGCCATTGGCTTGAGGGAGCTAAGGAGGAGTTCCTAGTATTGACTGACCACAAAAACCTTCAATATCTACGTGATGCTAAGAGATTGAATCCAAGGCAAGCTAAATGGGCCCTCTTCTTCACCAGATTCCGTTTCAAAATTTCCTATGTCCCTGGCCGTAAGAACATCAAGGCAGACGCTTCTCACATTCATTCTCCAGAGGAAAACACAAACACTCCTGAACCCATACTTCCAACTCAAATTTCTGTATGTCCAATCCAATGGGAATTGGACCAAGAACTCACCTCCTCCAATGCGAACGAGCCGCCTCCACCGGGGTGACCAGCCGGTCTTACCTATGTACCAGAACCACAACACATTCCCATTATTCACTCTGTACATACCTGAGTGGGCACTGGCCATTCAGGGGCCAATCGTACCCTCTCACTGCTACAAGAAGGCTTCTGGTGGCCGAATATGCCCAGGGAGGTAAGAAGGTTCATCCAAGGATGTGCTGAGCGTGCTATCTCCAGGACTCCACGGAATCTCCCCACTGGAAAACTCCTTCCATTACCCATTCCTCAACAACGCTGGTCACTCCTAGGAGTAGGCTTCGCCACAGACCTTCCATCTTCCAATGGACATACCTGTATCCTTGTCATCGTAGATCATTTCTCCAAATCCTGTCGACTCATATCACTCGAAGTATTACCCACTGCCATGACCACTGCAGAACTACTCTTCAACCATGTTTTCCACTACTTTGGAATTCCTGAGGACATTGTATCGGACCAGGGACCAGAGTTCATTTCCCAAGTTTGGCAATGTTTCTTCAAGCTCCTGGGTTGTGGCCGTCAGTCTATCATCTGGTAACCAATCACAAACCAGTGGACAAATGGAAAGGAAGATTCAGGAGATAGCGCGCTTCCTAAGAACCTTCTGCCACGGACACCAGCACTCTTGGAGCCAATTCCTGGGCTGGGCTGGGCTGAGTACGCACAAAACTCTTTACGTCAGGCAGCTGCTGCATTGACTCCCTTCCAGTGTGTATTCAGATACCAGCCCCCTCTCTTTCCATGGTCTGGAGAATCCTCTGATGTTCCTGCCATCGATAATTGGTTCCGAGAGAGACATCAAACTGTGTCTGCCCTGCAAGAAGCCGAGTCCCAAATATGTTGGTCCCTTCCCCATCCTGGAACAAATCAACCCGGTCACATACAAACTACAATTACCTCCACACTACCGCATTCACCCCACCTTTCATGTCTCATTGTTGAAACCTTATCACTCACCCGTTTCTGTTTCCTCAACAGAGCCTGACCCGGATGAGGAACCTCCCCTCCCACTTATCTCTGAAGACAGAACCATCTACGCGGTAAGAGGGATCTTGGACTCCCGGCCTTGTAATGGTCTTCTGGAGTACTTGGTGGACTGAAGCATACGGTCCTGGGTCGCCAGAAAAGACCTCCTTGATCCCGAATTACTTACCACCTTCCACCAAAATCCTCCTGATTGTCCTGCATCTTGAGGAAGAGGTCGACCACCACGACGTCGGGGTCTTCTGCCCTCAGGAGTGGGCTGTGGGGGGGGTACTTTTAAAGATCAGTCAGGCTCTGTCTCCATCCAATCATGATGCACTCCATCACCTGAGTACTGATTACTCCTACTATCTAATCTAATCACCTCATCACCAGCACCCTTCATAAGCACACACTTCACCTCAGCACTTCATCCGGTCTCGACTTCGGAAAAGGACTTACTTATCTGATCTCTTCACCTGTTATGATCCTCCTCCCTCGTCTTCGCTGTTCTCCTGTGTCTCCACTGTCGATCCGTCTGTCTGTGTCTCTGTTTGCCTTCCATTCCTGGAACTCACCTGCCTGGCTATCCTGGACTCGAAGTGTGTGCTCTGTGCTGCGTTCTCTTCTCTTCACAACACCATCTGCAATACAAACGAACTGTCAGTATTCCTATCAACAATTTCCATATACATCTAAGTACAACTCACCATTGTTTGCTGATCCATTTGTGCTTAATAAACATTTAATACTAACCTACTGTTCTGAGAGTCTGTGTTCCGTTACAAGATACAGATATCTAATCCAATATTTCACTCTTCTGCTATTAGTTTTCATTCAGGCCCAGAATTCATTTGAAAATGGAAGATCAGCAAAAGCTTGTTGATTTTCGTGATGTTGAAGGAGACGGATGTGTGAGCGGAAACTAACTGATGTTGGGGGAGGATTCACACACAAACAGATAAATATCACAGTTCAGTGTTTCAGATCAATCTGAGGTTTTCACACATTTTGAGAGTCACTATCGTGGGCTTTTCACTGAAGCGATGAAGAAAATGTTTCTCAAGTTGGTTTTGCTCTGTTTGTGGCGTCTGGTTGGTGAGTTTTAAATGTGTTTTCATGACTTCAGTTGTTTCTGTTCTGGTACCATGTGATCAATTACTGGTTAAATTAGTGAGAGAAGATTAACATTCACTGTTAGTGTCAGCGACGGTGTCTGTAGTGAAGCGCACGACTCAGGAAATAACTCAAAGAACCGTCTTTAATCTAATAATCCACACAATACACAGGAGAATCATGAGGAGAAACACAAGCACGTCATGTAGACGATACCGGACGATGAACTGAACAGAACTCAGAGTTTAAATAACAGGGAGATCATTGGAAGAACAGAAACAGGTCTGGGATTAATGAACTAATGATAGAGAACACAGGAAAATAACAGAGAAAACTAAACCTGAACAGAACAAACACGTTACAGTTAGTCTCGTGTAGAAATAACTCAACTGTGATTTTAGCTCTAAACTCAGTTATTATGGATTGATTGAATAAAATCATATAAATATGAAGCTCAGATACTCAACAGCATCAGTTTTAGTGTGACTTTAAACATTCAAGTGTCGTTTTTAGTTATTGTTCCACATATAAACCTGTTTCTCTTTTCGTTCATCATCTTTTGTCTTTGTGCTGCTGCAGAATATTATTCACGTCACATTTAAATGAATTAAAGTATTTCAGTGAAGCTTCATCAAACCAACATCAAGTGATTTTAGAGCTTTAATCTGTGAAAAACTCTGTTCTTCAGGAGTGTTTGGTGTTTCAGTGTCAGTGAATGAAGGAGATTCAGTCACTCTAAACTCTGATCTTACTGAGATGAAGGATGATGATGTGATTCAGTGGTGGTTTGGAAACACTTTAATAGCTGAAATCAATGTAACGGCCGACAGAATCACTGTATATGATGATGATCTTGATGGGAGATTCAGAGACAGACTGAAACTGGACAATCAATCTGGATCTCTGACCATCACAAACATCACAATGAAACATTCTGGAGATTATGACCTACACATCAATGATAAGAGAGAACTTTTCTATCTCACTGTCTATGGTGAGTTAAATATCAGTTTCACATGTTTTATATTTTAATCATCACAAAGATTCAATTATTATTCCAAATTCAATTTTTATTTCTGTTGTTTAATGATGATATTCATTTTCAAATTTAAAACCATTTACTTTTGTAAAAGACTGTCTTAATCTGAGTTGAACCTGTTTCTGTTTGTTCTTCATGTGTGTTTGATGATTCAGTGTCAGTGAATGAAGGAGATTCAGTCACTCTAAACTCTGATCTTACTGAGATGAAGGATGATGATCTGATTCTGTGGGGGTTTGGAAACACTTTAATAGCTGAAATCAATGTAACGGCCAACAGAATCACTGTATATGATGATGATCTTATTGGGAGATTCAGAGACAGACTGAAACTGGACAATCAAACTGGATCTCTGACCATCACAAACATCACAATAAAACATTCTGGATATTATCAACTAAAGATCAACGATAAGAGGTTTTATTTCCATCTTGCGGTCATTGGTGAGTTCAAAAATATTTTCACCTGTTTTTAAATGATAAAGTTGAAGTGAATTATTTTTGCTGTTTTATGATATTGTTTATTTCAAATTTAAATGTTAAACTATTTAATTTAATAAATCATTATAACCTGTTGATCTGTGACAAACCCTGTTTCAGTGTCAGTGAATGAAGGAGATTCAGTCACTCTAAACTCTGATCTTACTGAGATGAAGGATGATGATGTGATTTGGTGGAGGTTTGGAAACACTTTAATAGCTGAAATCAATAAACAGGACGACAGAATCACTGTATATGATGATGTTCCTGATGGGAGATTCAGAGACAGACTGAAACTGGACAATCAAACTGGATCTCTGACCATCACAAACACCACAATGAAACATGCTGGATATTATGAACTATTATTCTTCACTTTCACAAGGATTTCTTATACTCATCTCAATGTCTACGGTGAGTTAAATATCAGTTTCACATGTTTTATTTATTACAGCTGGATCTAAAGAAGAATCTTATCAGGACTGATCAGTTCAAATGACTAATTCTCTTACTTTTACATGAACAGCAGGTTTATATTGAACTTTCGATGAAATTGTTTCACTTTTGATCATCTTGGTTCCTCTGGATGTTTCCTGAAGATCTTCATTCATCCTCATTTGTCTTTATTCTCTCATGTTTTCCAGCTCGTCTGCCTGTTCCTGTCATCAGCAGTAACTCTTCACAATGTTCTTCATCCTCATCATCATGTTCACTGGTGTGTTCAGCTGTGAATGTGAGTCATGTGACTCTCTCCTGGTACAAAGGAAGCAGTTTATTGTCCAGCATCAGTGTGTCTGATCTCAGCATCAGTCTCTCTCTACCTCTGGAGGTGGAATATCAGGATAAAAACACCTACAGCTGTGTGCTGAACAATCCCATCAGCCACCAGACTCAACATCTGGACATCACTCAACTCTGTCACACATGTTCAGGTACGGCAGCGCTGATGATATCAGTGTTTATTGACTGAGCTGATCTCAGTTTGATGTTTTTACTCCTCAGACTCTGTCCACTGTTGTGGTCCTACTGAAGCTGTGATCCGATTGGTCCTCTCTGCTCTGGTGGGTGTGGCTACTGTCCTTATTGTGGTTTATGAGATCAGATCCGGAAGAGCTGAACGAGATCAAGCACAGATTCACACACCAGGTACATGATTGATGATGCCATTTGTGATTTTGCATATATTAATATGGGTGAGATTTATTCATTTATGGCTTTACATGTTGATCTTTTTCAGGAAGGGCTTAAATCTAAAGCAGAACGCTGAACTTTAAAGATTCTTCAAGTGTGTTTTTGTCATAAGAAATGCTGATGATTATTTGAGCTTCTGCTCTCTCAGTGTCAGACTGTAAAAATCTTATTTGTGAGGCTTTATAGTTTATATTTCTCTCAGAGACACACAGATCTCACTTTACTACGACTGCTGTATATTTGTCATGTGTATTTTACACTGTTGTTGGATGGATAAAATTAAAATAGCTGCTTTTTAATGTGTCTGACGGAGTTCTGAAGTGAATCAATGTACATTTTGAGAAGAAAACATTTTGAGAAAAAGTGTTCGTGTCACAGAGACGAACTCCGCGATCCCCTCCTCCGACCGTCGGAGGGCGCTATCCCCGGAATACTGACGCCTACTCTCATTCTTATACACACTACATTTCCCATAATTCCCATACCTTGACTCGAAGCACTCACCAGCTGCAGGCACTTATGTGGACTATTTAAGACTCTGAGAACCACCTATGCTTCGCAAAGTCTTGTTGCCTGTTGGTACACTACTGAGCGTTGTTTTCACCTGTTTATCCTGCTGTTACGACTCTTTGGACTACCGTTTCTGACCCTTGCTGCCTGCCTCTATTACCATCTGCCTGGACTCTGTTAATGACCGAACTCTGCCTGACCTGACCTGTATCTGCTCACCGTTTACGATTCTGCCTGCCCTTTGCTGTCTCCGTTTGCCTGTCTTTGATCATTGCCTGTCTGACTCTGCTTTGTACTAATAAACTGCTTATGGATCCCGACTCGAGAGACGATTCCTTACAGTTCGCTTACATGCTTCATTATCTGAGACCTCTGTCTGCAAATATATCAGTTTATAATAATGTGTTGTTAAATAATAAAAACTTACATCTAAAAATTGTTTTGTCCCTTATCTCAAGAATCGGTGAGACAAAGTTTTTATTTGTCTTCATGTGTTTTTATTTGTCAAAAGCAAGGAAACAAGGAAGCAGAAACAGAACTGCAGTGTCACAGTAAAATGGCGACACCTATTGGCAAAATTACTACATGACAACACTCACACTTAGTTTTACAATGGCATTAAGCCATTTTAGTAAATTATATTAATACAAACTAGTAAGGTCTTTGCCTTAGTGTTTTTTTTTCACCACATTAGCAGTTTTCACCATAGCAGATTTAACACTAAACAGAATTACATAAGAAAGTCCAATCTCACTCCTGAGATGCTCAAACTTCTGTCTCTCCAATGGTTTAGTCAAGATATCTACCTTCATGTCATCTGTAGGACAGTCTCTCAGTGGTATTTGTCCATTCTGGACACATTCACGAATGTAATGATAACGAATGTCTATGTGTTTAGTTCTTGAATGATCAGCGGCTCCTTGGTTCTCTTTCAGAATCACCACAGGCGTAGCCTCCGTTCCAAGATCACTCAGTAGTGGTCTAAGCCAGGCACTTTCCTGAGCGGCTTGACTAAGATCAACATGCTCAGCTTCTGCTGTTGAAAGAACTTCTTACTGAGCAATTCACTGCTCCTCCAGCCAGTAAGAACACATTAGCGGTTGTGGAGCGGCGATCGCCCTAATCTCCAGCCTAGTCAGCATCCGAGTATCCGATCAAAGCTCCAAACTCTGACTGCTCATACTTAAGAGCTCCAGTGACCCTTCAAGCACCGTAGAGTTCTCTTCACTGCAGTCAGATGAGCAGAGCTGGGATTTGCATTGAACTTTGACACAACACATGTCAGGTCGTGTCAGCATAAAGTAAGCTACCTACACAGTGTTCCTCCCCTGCTTTGATGCATTCATCTGGTTTCTCCATGTAGATTTCCTCATCCAGGTGTCCATCTAGAAATGCGGTTACCACATCCATCTGGTGCACATGTAGATTATTCTGGATGTTGAAGGGAAAACCCATCCGATCTTTTCATCAAGTTTCATCATAGTCAGCATCACACTTCTGTGAGTGGCTCTTCGAGACGAGTCGGCACTTGTATTTCTCCACTCGTCCATCACTCTGAAGCTGGACTTTGAACACCCATCTAGATCCTATAGCCTTCCGATCCCTTGATCCACTAAATCCTAGTCTTATTTTTCAGCAGCGATTCATATTCCAGGTCAGCACCTCCTGCCATTCCTTTGCGTTAGGACTCATCATTGCTTCTTTTAGTGTGTTTTTTCTGCAACACAACAGACTTTAATATAAGGATCAACAGCCTCCAGATCGGCAAACTCATCTTATCCATATCTCCAGCGTGGTTTTCTGATTCTCCTCTCTTATAGTTTCACAGAAAGTAGTATTGACTGCTGTTCTCTCATCAGTTTTCTTGATAACTTCGTTCTCTGTACAGGAATGTTCACTTCTTTTTTCCACCCAAAGTCTGACTTGTTGAAGATCACACTCCGACAAATTAAAATCCTTTTTTGTCTTTGTCGAACAATTGGAACCCCTTGTCATTGTTGGCATTTCCCACGAAACGAAGCTTCACAGTCTTCAACGTTTAAACAAAAAGGATCTTGCGATTAACCAAAATGTAATTTCCTGTGAGGATCCGTTTCTATAATGTCCGATCCGAGCCTGTCACTTTTATAGTCGTACACTGACGGTGCACAAAATCTCTAAAGTATTATATTTGTAGTCCGATGACGGCTGCAGCGGTCATGGTCAGCACTACATCTTCAGTTAGTGCTTGGACACAAAAACATGGGAAAACACAGTCCAGGTTGAAAAATACTTAAGTTTCACTTGAAACGTGCTATAAATGGGTGGTTTGAGGTCAGTGCATCTGTTTGGGCGGAAGACCCTGTTCTGTTCTGTATCTTAGCGGCTGTAATGACAATAAACAATTATAATAATACAAAAATATGAATATGGGTATAAATTATGTTTATCACATTTAATAATTACCTATTAGGTGTAACGGAATAGAGACTCACAGAGGATGAGGTTAGTATATTTTCTTTTATTAGAACACAACGGATATAGAGAACAATGGTGGGTAATGATGAGAGAGTATTTGTGCCGGTTATTATTAGTAGAGATACTGACAGTCTTTGTTTATTACTTGTAGATGGTGGCGTGAGATGTAGATAACACTGAACAGAGCACACACTTCGGAACAGGAACGACAGGACAGGTGAGTACCAGCAGGTATGAGCAGATGAAAAAATCCACAGAAGACAGAAGGAACCAGTGATGACAGGGGAACAGGATAGTCCAGCATGTAGTGCAGGTAGGTGAGTCCGTAATCCAAGGTTGAGACCGGACGAAGTGCTGATGTGAAGTGTGTGCTTATGAAGGGGAGCTGAGCTGAGCTGGTGATGTGGTGATTGTGAACAGGTGATGATGATCAGTACTCTGGTGAAGGGGTGCATCGTGATTGGTTGGTGTCCGCGATGCTGGGAGTCCAGAATTTCTCTTACAGCATACACGGTTCCCTCTTTTGGGTCAGGCTCTGTGGAGGGAACAAAAATGGGTAAGTTATGAGGTTTGAGTAATGAGACATGAAAAGTAGAGTGAATACGGTGTTGTGGAGGAAATTGTAACTTGTTGGTGACTGGGTTAATTTGTTCCAGGATGGGGAAGGGACCAACGTATTTGGGACTCAACTTCTTACAGGGCAGGCACAGGTTGATGTCCTTTGTAGATAACTATACAAGTTGATATGGTGGAGAATCCAGACGACGAGCATTGGAGTAATCTTGTTGCCTGCGCACTGCCCTTTGGAGATGGTGATGAGCTGAGTCCCAAACCCTCTCACTCTCTCTGAACTAATTATCTACTGCAGGAACATTTGAGGACTCTCCAGACCATGGAAAGAGAGGGGGCTGGTAACTGAGCACGCACTTGAAGGGAGTCAATCCAGTAGCTGTTTGGCGTAAAGAGTTCTGTGCGTACTCGTCCCAGCCCAGAAATTGGCTCCAGGAGTCCTGGTGACCGTGGCAGAAGGTTCTTAGGAAACGTGCTACCTCCTGGATCTTCCTTTCTGTTTGACCATTAGTTTGTGAATGATATCCAGAGGAAAAACTGACGGCCACACCCAGGAGTTTGAAGAAGCCTTGCCAAACTTGTGAGATCAACTGAGGTCCCCAATCAGACACTATATCCTGTGGGATACCAAAGTAACGGAACACATGGTTAAAGAGCAGTTCAGCAATGGTCATGGCTGTGGGTAGGCCTTGAAGTGGTATGAGACAGCAGGATTTGGAAAAATGTGTAACCATTAGAGGAAGGCAAGTCAGTCGCAAAGTCCCCTCCCAGATGTGACCAAGGGCGTTGAGGAATGGGTAATGGAAGGAGCTTTCCAGTAGGAAGATTCCATGGAGTTCTAGAGATACCAATCCTACTGAATAGGACATACGGAGATTGCCGTGATTGCCCTGGAAATGGGGATTAACGGACACATATAGGGGGTGACACTGGGCTCTAGTGACCATATCCCCCCGTCGAGGGACCCCGCCCCCACCCCCCGAGAACCCACTAAATGACCGTTTTGGATAGGATATAGGGACAAGAACGTGGTCAGGGAAACGGTGCTCCTCCCTCCCCAGGGAGGATGGATGGGGTGGCGGGCACCGCCGGCCGTGAAGTGGAAGGTGCCTCGTCTTGGGGGCCCTGGCCTGCCGCTTCCTCCAGGGGCAAGGCGAGGGGCTGGTCGTTCTCGGACACGTTGCACTCGACCGTGCCCTTGGCGGGGAAGAAAAGGGCGGACAAGAGTCGGCCGGTGACTCGGGCTGGAGGAGACGGTAGCAGCGAGTCAACACCCTGAGGGCCATGCTCAGTTGAGAGAGGTCATCCTTCTCGGCGCGCGGTCCTTCTGGCAACGGGGTCATCGCAGGGCGGGGCAGCTGCTACCTCCTCCGCCAACACCTCCTAAAGAACGAAGCTGGGGTCCTCCGGGTCCAAGGCCTGCTGCAGGTGTAATAGTGCGGAACGTGTCGGGAACCGGGGTGCAAATATGTCAATAATGTGATAGTGATGTCATGGATGTGGGTGAAATATATATATTGTGAAGCCGTGTAAAATGAATGACAAAGCTTTCTCGAGCAGGGGGTATTTATAGCCTCTCCAATTTCAGATACAAGCGAAGGGGAAATGGTTCGAGTTTTCAGAGGGATGGGAAATTGGAGCGAAGGGATGGGAAATTGGATCGGTTGAAAGACAGCAACATTTCACGTTTAATCCATCGACCACTGGTCTCTTTCGAACCGTCTAGTCGAGCTCTACACTGGGACAAAATTTCAGGATGTTCCATTGCTCATTGGCTGAGATACATGCCGAAAAAGGTCGGGCGCTAAACAAAATGGTGGCCGCTAAACAAAATGGCGGCCCCCTTAGACGGTGGCCATTAAAAGTCAACTTTCGCTCATAACTCGGGAACGCAAAGACCCAGAGCGCTCAAACTCTGGTCAAATACTCCCCACCTGACCATGACCTGAACACATTCGTCGCGGGGCTCGGGGACGCCCCCTAGCGGATCGCCGTTCGCCAAATCCCCGATATTTCAGAGCCTCCCGAAACCAAGGGCCCCCGAATGTGGGGATGTTCACGTTTGATAGAGGCCCATGAGACCTTCTGTCGATCCAAGTTTCAGAATTTTTAATTTGGCGTTCCCGAGATATAGGCCGATAAAGATTGAACTTTCAACGCCCCTGACTCCGGGATCCCGGAGCCCCATGCCTCGGGGATGGTCTCATTCGCTAGAGGCCCACGAGCCCTTCCCTCGTCCCGAGTTTCAGAATGTTTTCAATTTGGCATTTCGCAAGGATATAATCCGAAAACTGTATCCACGAACCCCTAGTTATTCTGCTCTTTTATTCTTGCTCCTTATCCCGTTGAATTTCTCACCCAAACGACTCGAATGTTGTGCTCCAGTCTACGTCTCTGCGCCCTGTGCCATAATCCAGAGTTTCGAGAAGATTGGAGAAACTTTTTTTTCCGACCCCAAAAAACAGTAAGGGGTATACCAAAAAACAGTTTCTCCGATCTTCTCGAAACTCTGGATTCCGTTAAGGGTGCTAGACCCTTCTAGAGCCGAGATATGGCGATCCCATGTCAGGTTATTTCCATTGTACCGTTTTGTGGGTTCGTTTTTGGGAACTGGGACTGTTTGCACTTACCTCTTCCCGTTCGGGCGAGAAATGCCCAAACGACTCGAAAGTTACATAAACGCGTTCGGCAGAGTGCCCTTAGTACAGTTTGGGTGTTTTAATCCCAAAATATTGATACCAATGTGCACAAGCATTCCTAGCACTGTGTCCACGAACCCCTAGTTTGTCTGTTTTTTTTATTGGGAACTGGGATCATTTGCACTTAACTCTTCCCGTTGGGGCATTTCTCGCCCGAATGACTTGAAAGTTGCATTCCTCTCTACGTCTTGGCGCCCTGTGCCGTAATCCAGAGTTTTTAGAAGATCGGAGAAACTTTTTATTCGGACCCAAAAAAAACCATAAGGTGTACAGCTTTTTTTGCGAAAATTTTTGAGTTTCTCCGATCTTCTCGAAACTCTGGATTACAACACAGGGCGATGAGAATTAGACAGGACCGCCAATTTGGTGGCGCTAGACCCTTCCAGAGCCGAGATACGGCGATCCCACGTCAGGTTAATTCCATTATATCGTTTTATGGGTTCGTTGATGGGAACTGGGACTGTTTACACTTACTTCTTCCCGTTCGGGCATTTCTCGCCCGAAAGACTTGTAAGCTACATAAACGCATTCACCAGAGCGCTCCTGGTACGGTTTGGGTGTTTTAATACCGAAAAATTTATATCAAATTTGAAAAGCATCTATAAACACTGTGTCTGCCAACCCATAATTTGTTATTGAGAACTGGGATCATTTGCACTTAACTCTTCCCGTTTGGGCATTTCTCACCCTGACGACTCGAAAGTTACCTAAACGCGTTCGGCGGAGCGCCCTTAGTATGGTTTGGGTGTTTGTGGAGTCCAGGGCGACGGCCAGGGTGGAGTCAAGGGTGGCAGCCAGGGCAGAGTCAGAGGCGATGGCCAGGGTGGAGTCTTAGGTAGCATGGCCCCCGTGGCCTCTATCCCCACACCCAAGTGTACATATGCCCCCCCCCCCCCCAAAAAAAAAGAGACCCCACTGGAGCAGGCTCAGGCGGAGTAAGGTCCGGACTGGCTCAGGCTACAGTTTACTGGAGCGGGCTCGTGGAGCGCTGGAGTGGGCTTGTGGAGTGCTGGACGACCGGGGATGACCTCCATGGTCGACTCAGGGCTGAAAGAAAGGTCTGAGGTGATCTCCATGGTCACTTCAGGGTAAACAAATGGTTCATTAGTGATTTCCGTGGTCGCGTTAGGAAAAAAAAAAAAAAGTTCATGGGCGATCATCTCCATGTTCGCATCGGGGAAAACTGAAAGTTCAGGTGCGATCTCCGTGATCGCTTCGAGGCAGACAGGAAGCTCTGGACTGACAGAAAGTTCCGGGGCGAGGATAGGAGCAGGCTTAGGCTGATGAACTGGAACGGGTTCAGGCTCTGTAGAAAAGTCTATTAGCCACTCTTGAGCCGATGTATCCACTTCGGCAACAAGAGGGCGTGGCTGAGATGCAGCGGCCACTTTAGGTGGCGGCTCGTGTGATGCTGGCGTCTCACGTAGAGGATCTAAACTGAGTGGGACGGACCAATTGGGACGATATGCGGAGGATTCCGGTCTAAGGTGAGCTGGAGATTCGACATGCTTCCGGGTAGGGACTGGCTGACAATTTATCGTGTCCTCAGCTATATCTACAAAGAACTCGGAATTTTATAAACTGAGGACGGAATTAATAAAATTAGATATGGACATGAAACAATCACCTAGAGAAACTGAATGATATAGTTTAATACCTCCAGGAAGGACCTTCTGACTCAGAGACGGGGCACCCTCTGGCACCCGCGTCCGGACTTCTGAAATCTCCATGTATGGTCACTGGACGGGACACGGAGGTTCTAGGTGGCCTACCCCAGTCGGTGGTAGACACCATCACTTCCACTAGAGCTCCTTCTACGAGACACCTCTGCGTAGAAGTGGAATCTGTTCGTCGAATGGTGTTCTTCTCACCAGGAGAACCCCCGATCTTGCTCGATCAGGTCAGTGCTTTCTTTCCTGCAATAGGGCTTGGAGCGAAGGCTGTCTCCCTCCACCCTCAAAGTGTATGTTGCCACTATCGCCACACATCACGATGCAGTTGAAGTTGGGAAGGCATGACCTGATTGTCAGGTTCCTGAGGGGGGCGAGAAGACTGAATATGCCTCGCCCACTCTCTATACCCTCTTGGAACTTGTCCCTGGTACTTACAGCTCTCCGGGGACCTCCTATCAAGCTTTTGCAGTGACCAGAGTTAAAAATTCTGTTTCTTAAAACAGTTCTCCTGACTGCATTGGCCTCCATTGTGAGGGTATGGGACCTGCACTCTTTTTTGGTCTACAAATCGTATCTAGAATTCAGATATGGATATGTCTTCAAGGTTCCTACCACTCCCTTTAGAGATCAGGTAGTGAACCTGCAAGCGCTGTCCTCGGAGGAGGCAGACCCAGCCCTGGCTTTGCTCTGTCCCGTCCGCGCTCTGTATCTGTACGTGGACAGAACTCAAAACTTCAGGACCTCAGACCAGCCCTTTGTCTGTTACGGAGGTCAGCAGAAGGGAAAGGCTGTCTCCAAGCAGAGGATGGCCCACTGGGTAGTGGACGCCATCGCCTTGGCTTATCAGTCCCAAGACACACCCTGTTGAGTCCTCCACCACCCCTTGCGACTTCGGACATTGCGGAGTGTCCGTTGCTAGGCTTAGTCCAGGGTAGCCTTCCTACGTAAACCCGTGTCTTTCCCTCCCTACCTAGGCTTGAGCCATCCCAGGGACTTCATATGTGCACTACCCACGGCCAGTCCATATATACATTCCCACTCAAAATTCCTCCCTTTGGGTAGGTTGTGGTCTCCGCAGCGTCCCCATTTGGCAAACTTTCCCAGTGTTATCCAAGTCTTACTGAATGGGTCATGCGGAACAGCAGTAGACTTCCCTGGCGTAAGTCCAGTCCCTTCTCCATCCCAAGTGCGCGCCGGAATGCCTGCTTACGCTGGGCGCTGGAGGGGGTCAGTAACTGTGGCGTTTTATTAGGGATCCCAATTCGTCTGTTCAGTTCTGACGTACGTCTCTGTTTCCTCCTTCAGGGAACGAAGGTTACATATGTAACCGAGACGATCTGTTCTTTTTCTGCTTCCTTGTCATTGACTTAACCCTCTGAGATCGGCCGTCACGCCCGCGTGATTTGCTCACTTTTTTCTTGTCAGTGTGAAAGAGACTCAAAATGCTCCGTCAATTTTGAACATACAATTAATAGATGTATACCATTGCAATCTGTGAAATGTCTACTTTTACTTGTGCACACGCATAGTAAAAACAAAATGTTGTGCTTTTCGCAAAATAAACCAAACTAACATGATGCGTGAGCTGCGATCTCTCTCCGAGTGAAATCCATTCTGATAGTCATAAGAAAATGAACGGTAACTTAGTGAATACTATTCACACAAATATGAAACGCACGTCTAAATAAACGTTGAAATGTCAGGTTTTAAATCATGTAAGTCAAATCTAAAACAAATATTCTCTGTTTATGTAATCTGTTTGAAAACGGAGAGAAATCAGTCGTTCGCGAGCCAGCTCATTATCTGTAATGTGACCGCGCCCACAGAGAGCACACGCTGTTCAAACACAAATTCTGAGGCGATTACTGTAACAGAGAGTTAACGCCCACATATGCATCGCACATGCCCCCCGGTCAATGCCATAAAAAACATGACGTTTCTTCATAAGATTCACTGAACGTTCATCGTGTTTTGAGGATGGTACGCTACTCCGGTAATGAGACCCTTCAGATCGCAGGCAGGTTGCTTTTCATGATGCTCCCTTTTATTCAGCATGGATGTGTTAAATTGATAAAACAACGATAGTAAAGACTTGTTAGGAAAGATTTTTATTCTGAATAAATGCTGTTCTTTTTAACTTATTATTGATCAATAAATCTTGAAAAAAGTACCACACCTGTTTCCAACATTGATAATAAAGCAGCACATTAGAACGATTTCTGAAGGATCATGTGACACATAAAGTAAATACAATGAAACAGATTAAATTCTGTGAATCTCCGAACATTCTTAGTTCAAGATGCTTCACAGCTTTGGCCTTTGGATGGGCCATTAGCCACTGGGGGAGTGTCTTTTGTCTCCCCTGGTGTGAATTGCTAATGTATTCATGGCCATCACCACTCCCACGCATACAGCAGTGGTGACATAAAAACTGATTTACAAAATTTAAATCATTATATTGTTGTTTGTTTTGAAGCATTCAGAATGATTTCCACATCATTGTGTAGTAAAAATTCTAGCCTACGAGCTTGATAACTCAAAAGTCTTGTGAACAACTATTGAGTATGTGTTTTATGGCCTTATTGCAAGGGCATTTTTTTGCCAAAACTTACTAACCACGCATAATTTTTATTTTTAAAAAGATGCAAACATGTACATCTATTT
This sequence comes from Opsariichthys bidens, assembly GCA_037194245.1. Classification (NCBI taxonomy): domain Eukaryota; kingdom Metazoa; phylum Chordata; class Actinopteri; order Cypriniformes; family Xenocyprididae; genus Opsariichthys; species Opsariichthys bidens. The sequence continues at coordinate 665,823 of CM074291.1, read as the reverse complement.
TGCTCACATATTATTGTAGCAGAGTTTGTGTTGAATACAGCAAAAATACATGTTGGCCAATAGTATGTTATAAGTAGCTGAAATAAGCACAAATGTCAGAGCATGTAAAACTACTCCAGGACCCCAAATCAGCCTCAGACTCCAGGGGGTTAAACAGTCCATGGTCAGGGTGAGAGGAGTCCTTGAGAATGCTGCGAGCTCGACGTAGACAGCGCTTCCTCTGGATGTCCTCAATAGCAGGAAGTGGTGTCCCTGTGATGCGTTGGGCAGTTTTCACCACCCTCTGCAGAGCTTTTCGGTCAGCCACTGAGCAGTTCCCATGCCAGACTGTGATGCAACTGGTCAGGAGGCTCTCGATCGCACACCGGTAGAAGTTCAACAGGATGGCTGAAGACAGCTGGTTCTTCTTCAGTGTCCTGAGGAAGAAGAGGTGCTGGTGAGTCTTCTTGACCAGGCTGGAGTTGTTTGTGGTCCAGGACAGTTCCTCCGAGATGGTGGTTCCCAGGAACTTGAAGCTGGAGACACATTCAGCAATGATCCCGTTAATGTGGATGGGGTCATGCGTGCTTCCTTTCATCTTCCTGAAGTCCACAATGAGCTCCTTTGTCTTACTGGTGTTAAGGAGCAGGTTATTGTCAGTGCACCATGTGGCCAGGTGCTGTACCTCTTCCCTGTGGCTAGTCTCATCGTGTCACTGATGAGGCCAATCACCGTGGTGTCGTCTGCAAACTTAATGATGGAGTTGGATCCATGCACAGGCTTCCAGTCGTGGGTGTAGAGGGAGTACAGGAATGGGTTCAGCACACAGCCCTGTGGTACGCCGGTGCCAAGTGTGGTGGAGTGGGTGTGGCTTGACCTAACATGCTGAGGCCTGTTGGTCAGAAAGTCCATAATCCAGTTGCAGAGAGAGGTGTTAATGTCCAGGTCTCCAAGTTTTGTGGTCAGCTTGGAGGGAATGACGGTGTTAAATGCTGAACTGAAGTCAATAAACAACATCCTAACATACGTGTTGTTGTTGTCCAAGTGTGTGAGTGCAGAGTGCAGCACTGTGCATACTGCATCCTCTGTGCTCCTATTTGCACCGATCTGGACGAGCTCACAGATTCTGTAACATCAAATTCACCGACAAGACATCTGCCATCAGGAGCCAGTTCTCTGCACCACCCACACAGGAACTCATCCCCTCCTCATCCACTATTCTTCTCTCTTCCTTCTTCCTTCTCACGGAGGCGGAAGTATCAAAACTTCTCCTCTACACTCATCCCACCACCTGCCCTCTAGACCCCATCCCCTCACACCTTCTACAAGCCATCTCTCCCACTCTCTTACCAGCACTTACACACATTATTAACTCGTCTCTCCACTCTGGCACTTTTCCTACCACATTCAAGCAGGCTCGAGTAACCCCACTGCTTAAAAAACCCACGCTAAACACATCACTCATGGACAACTACAGACCTGTCTCTCTCCTACCATTCTTATCAAAAACACTTGAACGAGTTGTTTTCAACCAGGTGTCATCCTTCCTCACACAGAACAACCATCTGGATGTCAACCAATCTGGTTTCAAGAGCGGGCATTCCACAGAGACTGCGCTACTGTCCGTCACGGAATCCCTGCGAATTGCAAAGGCTGGTTCCAAATCATCTGTTCTCATTCTGCTGGATCTATCTGCTGCCTTCGACACCGTAAACCATCAAATTCTTCTGTCCACCCTCTCGTCACTGGGTATCTCAGGTTCTGCACTTCAGTGGTTTGAGTCCTATCTCACAGGTAGGTCTTTCAGAGTTGCCTGGGGAGGGGAGGTATCCAAACCTCATGAACTGATCACTGGGGTCCCTCAGGGTTCAGTTCTTGGTCCCCTCCTATTCTCCATTTATACTACATCACTGGGTCCCATCATACAGGCACATGGTTTCTCCTACCACTGCTATGCTGATGACACACAACTCTACCTGTCCTTCCAGCCAGATGATTCCACAGTAGCTGCACGGATCTCAAGCTGTCTGACGGATATCTCCACCTGGATGGAAGAACACCACCTGCAGCTCAACCTGGCAAAGACTGAGCTTTTAGTCTTCCCTGCCACTCCTACCCTACAACACGACATCAACTTACAGCTTGGTACAACCTCCATCACCCCATCTAAGTCGGCCAGAAATCTTGGAGTTATCTTCGATGACCAACTGACCTTCAGAGACCACATCTCAAAGACGGCGCGGTCATGCAGATTTGCACTTCGCAACATCAGGAAAATCCGTCCCTTCCTGACTGAGCACGCAACACAACTGCTGGTCCAGGCCCTGGTCATTTCAAGGCTTGACTACTGCAATGCTCTTCTGGCTGGTCTCCCGTCAAGTGCAATCAAACCTCTTCAAATGATCCAGAACGCTGCTGCTCGTCTTGTCTTCAACGAGCCTAAGAGAGCCCACGTCACGCCCCTCTTCATCTCTCTGCACTGGCTACCCCTCGCTGCTCGCATCAAGTTCAAAGCGCTGATGCTTGCTTACAGATCCACCACAGGCTCCGCACCTTCCTACCTCCACACACTGCTACAACGCTACGTCCCCACCAGAAGCCTGCGATCACTAAAGGAGCGTAGGCTTGTGGTACCGTCACAGAGAGGCACAAAATCACTCTCCAGATCATTCTCCTTCACTGCTCCCTGCTGGTGGAATGATCTCCCTACTTTCATCAGGAACGCAGAATCCCTGGCAATATTCAAGAGACAGCTGAAAACTCACCTCTTCCGTGAACACTTGATCCCCTCATGAAAAATAAATTAAAAAAACAACCTTTCCTTCCCTTTTCCCTTCCTACTCTAGCTTATGGTACTGAGCAATGTATGAAACTTGTATTGTGAGCACTTCCTGTGTTATTTGCCAATTCATGAAGAATCGCTTGTTTGTTTTCCTCACTTGTAAGTCGCTTTGGATAAAAGCGTCTGCTAAATGACTAAATGTAAATGTAAATGTAAATAGCAGTTTCTGTGAGGATATGTGCACTCCTACCAGGACTTACTTAACATACACCAATAACAAACTGTGGTTCCCTGCAAAACTCAGACAACATCATCAGGCCAAAGAAGATGCCTACAGGAATGGGAACAGAGTCTTGATTAAACGGTCCAAATAAACACTGACAAAGGAGATTAGAGTGGCTCAGAGGAACTACTCTGAAAAGAAACCAGTTATCAGCCATCAATGCTGTATCATTGTGGAAAGGCCTGAAAGACGTCACCAACTACAAGACTCCGTCCAAACCTGTTTCTACCGTGTACCGATTATTCTCGGTTTGCCCTTGGATATTCTGCTCTGTTTACTGGACTGTGATTCTTGCTGCCTGCCTCGATCTTATTTGCCTGTGTAACGACAACGACTTTGCCTTCCCTCTGACATTTCTGTTTGCTGGTGTATTACTTTGCCTGTTTGACTTCCCTGGTTGCTAATAAATCTGCGCTTGGATCTCAATCCGCTGACTAAGCATTACAGGTGACAAGTCTGCTTACAGACAGGAGGTTAAAGAGCTGTTAAAACACCCTGGAGCTGAACACGCTCAAACCGGTGGAGATGATGGAGGACTTCAGGAGAAACACCCCAGTATTATTCTCACTCCACATCATGGACAGCACTGTGGCAACAGAGTCATTCAGGTTCCTGGACACCACCATCTCTCAGGACCTGAAGAGTTACACACACTTCTCTGTATCTGACATTGAGAGCATGTGTCGTAATTTACAGACATTTTTTTAGATGGAAAAAAGTGGTTTTCAAAAGAAAGATTGCCATTAAAGATCACTTCCACACTTTGGTAGCAAGTCTACACTTCTCAGTTTCTGCAGATGAAAAGATTTACATTTACAGGTTACTGTATGTTTGCATTAATGTTCACTCATGGATTTAGTTGTAACAACACAGGCAAACATTATACATGTGATTTACTGGCGTTTGAGTCGAATGAACCCTGTGATGGTTTTTCTCTTTTATTTTATCTGTTCAAACATCAGTGTTTCTGGTTTGATCTGGATAAACAGCTTCCGCTGGATGTTTGACGTTACTGTGTGTGTCAGCAGTTTGTGCTGAAGTGTTTCTTCATTTCCTCTCCTGCTAATCAGAAGCTCACAATCTTCCACTCCACTCAAAACATCACGTATGTGAGGGTCAACGTAAAGTGCAAGTGATGCAAATATCAAAAGAGTACACGCACTGCCGGATTAAATTTTTATACAGTAATTAGTTTATCCTTAAGTTGGCAACCGTGCCCTGGGCGTGTCGATTCACAAGATTGTCGATCTGACAATGGAGGCCTATATAGACCAGAGATTGTTTGAAGAGGTTAGAAAGTACCCTCATTTTTACAACTTTAGCATTAAAGAATACAAATATATTTACGTGGGTTGTAAATCATGGCGAGAGAGCGCCTGTGTACGTGTACTAGTCAACTGAACTATACTTTGAAAGGCTGTGAGTTCGACTGTGAGCGTATGTGTAAAAGAAAAAAAAGTGTAACGAGGGCTTTACACTGAAGACGAGGGATGATGAAGGATGATGATGACTTGGCTGGAGGATAATGGGGATCATAATATTGCAGATGCAGATGACAACCGGAGGATGACACTGAAGACTTAAGAGTCTTAAGAGCATTAGAGGAGGAGAACTGTGACAAGAATGATGACAAGATCTAGTGTGTCCCTTGATATGTGTAGAGCAGTCCACTAGCTGCTTCAAATCAAATCTTTAGTAGCTTGTTTTGTGATGCTCAGAGTTTATCTGAAGGACCTAAAAACGTTCAAAATATTAAAGCAGGTCAAAATGTATTGCAGTAGTATTTTAGGGCTCCTATAATGTGAAGTTATTAAATCTAATTATTGTCCTCGATGATCAGACTCTGGGTGAGATCAGTGAATCAGGCCACTACATGATGACTCAATCATCAGATCATATTTTCATAATTTAGAGACATTTTTAAGATTGAAAAAAGTGCTTTCAAAATAAATATTGCCATCAAAGATCACTTCTACACTTTGGTAGCATTCTACACTTCTCAGTTTCCCCAGATGAAAAGACCAAGATAAACTCACATGTGTTTCAACTAGAGTTTTAAAAGAGTTATTTTGCTCAGATTCACCAAAGTCTGCAATCAAAAGCAAAACATCTGATTACTGTTACGTGTATCTCTGTTTTGGCCTGTCACATGTGCTCTCTGTTTATGTTATTATGATGAACCTGCCAGCAATTTCCCCATCATCGAGTCGATTAACCTTATTATTTATTTAAATGGTTCAGACTTTGAAGTCGAGGAGGTTTTCTCTTTTATTTTATCTGTTCAAACATCAGTGTTTCTGGTTTGATCTGGATAAACAGCTTCTGCTGGATGTTTGAGGTTGATTCGTGTGTCAGCAGTTTGTGGCTGAAGTGTTTCTTCATTTTCTCTCCTGCTAATCAGAAGCTCACAATCTTCCACTCCAAACAAAACATCTTTACACTGAAATAACCTGAATCCATCATCAGTCAAATAAGAGTCACAGATCAGAGGTCAAATATGATTGACAGCTCACAGCACTAAATAACACACCAGTAGATATGTTAGAGGTCAGTCAGGCTCTGTCACCATCCAATCACGACGCACCCCATCACCCGAGAACTGATTACTCCCACCTGACTCTAATTACCTCATCACCAGCACCCTTCATAAGCACACACTTCACCTCAGCACTTCGTCCGGTCTCGACTTCGGAAAAGGACTTACTTACCTGATCTCGTCACCTGTTGTGATCCTGCTCCCGCCTCTTTGCTGTTTCCCTGTGTCTCCAGTGTCGATTCATCTGTCTGTGTCTCCGTTTGCCTTCCATTCCTGGAACTCACCTGCCTGGCTATCCCGTACTCGAAGCGTGTGCTCTGTGCTGCGTTCTCTTCTCTTCACAACACCATCTGCAATACAAACGAACTGACAGTATTCCTATCAACAATTTCCATATACATCCAAGTACAACTCACCATTGTTTGCTGATCCGTTTGTGCTTAAAACACATTTAATACTAACCTTCTGTTCTGTGAGTCTGTGTTACGTTACAGAAGACCGGACCAAAACCGTTTCCATGAGCACAACGGATCCTTTCCAGGAGATTGTGATTCACTCCGGAGAGCACTACAGGGCACCACTTCCGCATTTCCCGCTCCGATCTCTCCTTCACCACCTGCGGCCTCCAGTCCTGTGGCCACACCGGCGTCCTACTCTGACTTGGCGGAGGATTGCAACAGATTCATTCTACAATGTTCGCTGGCACTCGAGATGCAATCGACCCCCTTCACTACTGAAAGAGCAAAGATCGCTAATATCATCACCCTGCTGAGAGGAAGAGCACTTCAATGGGCCCACACTATATGGGAACTAGATGGTTTGGTAACTCAAACCTTATCAAACTTTATCTGTCACTTCTGCGAAGTTTTTGGGGTTCCAGATGGTGATTCTTCTGTCCATGAGAGATTTTATCATTTATCACAAAATAACATGTCTGTATCTGAATATGCTCTCCAATTCAGAACTTTAGCAGCAGCAAGTGGATGGAACGAACGCTCACAACACACGTGTTCGAATGTATCTGGCTGCATACGACGATTCCATGGGCTTGGAACGGTTCATCCAACTATCTATTCGAACTGATCATCGTATGCAGCCCTGCTTAGAAGATCTGCAGGGCCAGCCAGTACCATCACATTCTCACCAGCCAGACTATACCAGCTCTCCAGAACCAGAACCTATGCAAACTGACCATTCTCATCTTTCCAGAGCTGAGCGGCAGAGAAGGCTGACCCAGGGTCAATGTTTGTATTGTGGAGCTGGGGGACATGTTATTTCAACCGGGAACTTCATATCAGGAGAACTTTGCCCGCCAGCTCAACTCAAGAAGATACCCATCACGAAGCAATATCAGATTCAGTCCATCAATGGGAAACCGATAAATCGTTGCAACATTCAACATGAGGTTGGACCACTTCAATTAAAACTCGGATTTCTACATACAGAGGTGATCACCTTGCTAGTTCTGGATAACTCCACCATTGGTATAGTGTTGGGTTGCCCATGGTTGGAGAAACACGACCCCATCATCTTCTGGAGGAATGGAGAAATCCTGAAGTGGGGAGACAAATGTTTTCCTGGTTGTTTTCATAAGTCATAAGTCTCAAAGAAAAACAATCTATTGACATTCCGGATTGTTACCCCTCTTTCAGTGATGTCTTCTGTCCACAATTGGCATAGTCATTGCCTCCTCACCATGGGACTGTGCCATCGACCTCCAGTGCCCCATGGTAAGATATATCCACTCTCACTTCCAGAGCAGAAGGCCATGGAGGAATACATAGAAGAAGCCCTAAAACAAGGATATATGTGCCCTTCTACGTCCCCTGCTGGTTCAAGCTTCTTTTTCGTGACCAGGAAAGATGTCTTCGACCAGTCAAGGCAGTTCTACTGTTCTGTGAGTCTGTGTTCCATTACAAGATCCAGATATCTAAACCAATATTTCACTCTTCTGCTATTAGTTTTCATGTAAAATCAGCAAAAGCTTGTTGATGTTCGTGATGTTGAAGGAGACGGATGTGTGAGCGGAAACTAACTGATGTTGGGGGAGGATTCACACACAAGCAGATAAATATCACAGTTCAGTGTTTCAGATCAATCTGAGGCTTTCAGACAATTTGAGAGTCACTATCGTGGGCTTTTCAGTGAAGCGATGAAGAAAATGTTTCTCAAGTTGGTTTTGCTCTGTTTGTGGCGTCTGGTTGGTGAGTTTTAAATGTGTTTCTTCAGTTGTTTCTGTTCTGGTACCATGTGATCAATTACTGGTTAAATTAGTGAGAGAAGATTAACATTCACTGTTAGTGTCAGCGACGGTGTCTGTAGTGAAGCGCACGAATCAGGAAATAACTCAAAGAACCGTCTTTAATCTAATAATGCACACAATACACAGGAGAATCATGAGGAGAAACACAAGCACGTCATGTAGACGATACTGGACGATGAACTGAACAGAACTCAGGGTTTAAATAACAGGGAGATCATTGGAAGAACAGAAACAGGTCTGGGATTAATGAACTAATGATAGAGAACACAGGAAAATAACAGAGAAAACTAAACCTGAACAGAACAAACACGTTACAGTTAGTCTCGTGTAGAAATAACTCAACTGTGATTTTAGCTCTAAACTCAGTTATTATCAATTGATTGAATAAAATCATATAAATATGAAGCTCAGATACTCAACAGCATCAGTTTTAGTGTGACTTTAAACATTCAAGTGTCTTTTTTAGTTATTGTTCCACATATAAACCCGTTTCTCTTTTCATTCATCATCTTTTGTCTTTGTGCTGCTGCAGAATATTATTCACGTCACATTTAAATGAATAAAAGTATTTCAGTGATGCTTCATCAAACCAACATCAAGTGATTTTAGAGCTTTAATCTGATAAAAACTCTGTTCTTCAGGAGGGTTTTATGTTTCAGTGTTTGAGAATGAAGGAGATTCAGTCACTCTAAACTCTGATCTTACTGAGATGAAGGATGATGATGTGATTCTGTGGAGGTTTGGAAACACTTTAATAGCTGAAATCAATAAACAGGAAGACAGAATCACTGTAAATGATGATGTTCTTGATGGGAGATTCAGAGACAGACTGAAACTGGACAATCAAACTGGATCTCTGACCATCACAAACATCACAATGAAACATACTGGACTTTATGAACTACAGATCAACAATAAGACAGATTATATCTTTCTCACTGTCTTTGGTGAGTTAAATATCAGTTTCACATGTTTTATATTTTAATCATCACAAAGATTCAATTATTAATCCAAACTCAATTTTTATGTCTGTTGTTTAATGATGATATTCATTTCAAATTTAAAACCATTTACTTTTGTAATGACTGTCTTAATCTGAGTTGAACCTGTTTCTGTTTGTTCTTCATGTATGTTTGATGATTCAGTGTCAGTGAATGAAGGAGATTCAGTCACTCTAAACTCTGATCTTACTGAGATGAAGGATGATGATGAGATTCAGTGGATGTTTGGAGACACTTTAATAGCTGAAATCAATAAACAGGAAGACAGAATCACTGTATATGATGATGTTCTTGATGGGAGATTCAGAGACAGACTGAAACTGGACAATCAAACTGGATCTCTGACCATCACAAACATCACAATGAAACATACTGGACTTCATGAACTAAAGATCAACGATAAGAGGTTTCATTTCCATCTCGCTGTCATTGGTGAGTTCAAAAATATTTTCACCTGTTTTTAATGATAAAGTTGAAGTGCATTCATACACCATTTTGTTTCTTTTTGTTTTATGATATTGTTTATTTCAAATTTAAATTTCAAACTATTTAATTTAATAAATCATTATAATCTGTTTATCTGTGACAAACCCTGTTTCAGTGTCAGTGAATGAAGGAGATTCAGTCACTCTAAACTCTGATCTTACTGAGATGAAGGATGATGATGTGATTCAGTGGAGGTTTGGAAACACTTTAATAGCTGAAATCAATAAACAGGACGACAGAATCACTGTATATGATGATGTTCTTGATGGGAGATTCAGAGACAGACTGAAACTGGACAATCAAACTGGATCTCTGACCATCACAAACACCACAATGAAACATGCTGGATATTATCAACTACAACTATGGACCAGCACTTTCATTTGGAGTTTTTATACTCATCTCAATGTCTACGGTGAGTTAAATATCAGTTTCACGTGTTTTATTTATAACAGCTGGATCTAAAGAAGAATCTTATCAGGACTAATTAGTTCAAATGACTAATTCTCTTACTTTTACATGAACAGCAGGTTTATATTGAACTTTCGATGAAATTGTTTCACTTTTGATCATCTTGGTTCCTCTGGATGTTTCCTGAATATCTTCATTCATCCTCATTTGTCTTTATTCTCTCATGTTTTCCAGCTCGTCTGCCTGTTCCTGTCATCAGCAGTAACTCTTCACAATGTTCTTCATCCTCATCATCATGTTCACTGGTGTGTTCAGCTGTGAATGTGAGTCATGTGACTCTCTCCTGGTACAAAGGAAGCAGTTTATTGTCCAGCATCAGTGTGTCTGATCTCAGCATCAGTCTCTCTCTACCTCTGGAGGTGGAATATCAGGATAAAAACACCTACAGCTGTGTGCTGAACAATCCCATCAGCCACCAGACTCAACATCTGGACATCACTCAACTCTGTCACACATGTTCAGGTACGGCAGCGCTGATGATATCAGTGTTTATTGACTGAGCTGATCTCAGTTTGATGTTTTTACTCCTCAGACTCTGTCCACTGTTGTGGTCCTACTGAAGCTGTGATCCGATTGGTCCTCTCTGCTCTGGTGGGCGTGGCTACTGTCCTTATTGTGGTTTATGAGATCAGATCCGGAAGAGCTGAACGAGATCAAGCGCAGATTCACACACCAGGTACATGATTGATGATGCCATTTGTGATTTTGCATATATTAATATGGGGGAGATTTATTAATTTATGGCTTTACATGTTGATCTTTTTCAGGAAGGGCTTAAATCTAAAGCAGAACGCTGAACTTTAAAGATTTTTCAAGTGCGTTTTTGTCATAATAAATGCTGATGATTATTTGAGCTTCTGCTCTCTCAGTGTCAGACTGTAAAAATCTTATTTGTAAGGCTTTATAGTTTATATTTCTCTCAGAGACACACAGATCTCACTTTACTACGACTGCTGTATATTTGTCATGTGTATTTTACACTGTTGTTGGATGGATCAAATTAAAATAGCTGCTTTTTTATGTGTCTGACGGAGTTTTGAAGTGAATCAATGTACATTTTGAGAAAAACCTGTTCGCTTACATGCTTCATTATCTGAGACCTCTGTCTGCAAATATATCAGTTTATAATAATGTGTTGTTAAATAATAAAAACTAACATCTGAAACTTGTTTTGTCCCTTATCTCAAGAATCGGAGAGACAAAGTTTTTATTTGTCTTCATGTGTTTTTATTTGTCAAAAGCAAGGAAACAAGGAAGCAGAAACAGAACTACAGTGTCACAGTAAAATGGCGACACCTATTGGCAAAGTCACTACATGACAACACTCCCACTTCATTTTACAATAGCATTAAGCCATTTTAGTAAATTATATTAATACAAACTAGTAAGGTCTTTTCCTTAGTGTTTTTTTTTTCACCACATTAGCAGTTTTCACCATAACAGATTTAACACTAAACAGAATTACATAAGAAAGTCCAATCTCACTCCTGAGATGCTCAAACTTCTGTCTCTCCAATGGTTTAGTCAAGATATCTACCTTCATGTCATCTGTGGGACAGTCTCTCAGTGGTATTTGTCCATTCTGGACACATTCACGAATGTAATGATAACGAATGTCTATGTGTTTAGTTCTTGAATGATCAGCGGCTCCTTGGTTCTCTTTCAGAATCACCACAGGCGTAGCCTCCGTTCCAAGATCACTCAGTAGTGGTCTAAGCCAGGCACTTTCCTGAGCGGCTTGACTAAGATCAACATGCTCAGCTTCTGCTGTTGAAAGAACTTCTTACTGAGCAATTCACTGCTCCTCCAGCCAGTAAGAACACATTAGCGGTCGTGGAGCGGCGATCGTCCTGATCTCCAGCCTAGTCAGCATTCGAGTATCCGATTAAAGCTCCAAACTTCAAGCACCGTAGAGTTCTCTTCACTGCAGTCAGATGAGCAGAGCTGGGATTTGCATTGAACTTTGACACAACACATGTCAGGTCGTGTCAGCATAAAGTAAGCTACCTACACAGTGTTCCTCCCTGCTTTGATGCATTCATCTGGTTTCTCCATGTAGATTTCCTCATCCAGGTGTTCATCTAGAAATGCGGTTACCACATCCATCTGGTGCACATGTAGATTATTCTGGATGGTGAAGGGAAAACCCATTCGATCTTTTCATCAAGTTTCATCATAGTCAGCATCATACTTCTGTGAGTGGCTCTTCGAGACGAGTCGGCACTTGTATTTCTCCACTCGTCCATCACTCTGAAGCTGGACTTTGAACACCCATCTAGATCCTATAGCCTTCCGATCCCTTGATCCACTAAATTCTTGTCTTATTTTCCAGCAGTGATTCATATTCCAGGTCAGTACCTCCTGCCATTCCTTTGCGTTAGGACTCATCATTGCTTCTTTCAGTGTGTTTTTTTCTGCAACACAACAGACTTTAGTATAAGGATCAACAGCCTCCAGATCGGCAAACTCATCGTATCCATATCTCCAGTGTGGTTTTCTGATTCTCCTCTCTTATAGTTTCACGGAAAGTAGTATTGACTGCTGTTCTCGCATCAGTTTTCTTGATAACTTCGTTCTCTGTACAGGAATGTTCACTTCTTTTTTCCACCCAAAGTCTGACTTGTTGAAGATCACACTCCGACAAATTAAAATCTTTTTTGTCTTTGTCGAACAAGCGGAACCCCTTGTCATTGTTGGCATTTCCCACGAAACGAAGCTTCACAGCCTTCAACGTTTAAACAAAAAGGATCTTGCGATTAACAAAAATGTAATTTCCTGTGGAGATCCGTTTCTATAATGTCCGATCCGAGCCTGTCACTTTTATAGTCGTACACTGATGGTGCACAAAAGCTCTAAAGTCTTATATTTGTAGTCCGATCATGGCTGCAGCGGTCACGGTCAGCACTACATCTTCAGTTAGTGCTTGGACACAAAAACATGGGAAAACACAGTCCAGGTTGAAAAATACTCAAGTTTCACTTGAAACGTGCTGTAAATGGGTGGTTTGAGGTCAGTGCACCTGTTTTGGGCGGAAGACCCTGTTCTTTTCTGTATCTTAGCGGCTGTAATGACAATAAACAATTATAATAATACGAAATATGACTATGGGTATAAATTATGTTTATAACAGTTAATGATTACCTATTAGGTGTAACGGAATACAGACTCACAGAGGATGAGGTTAGTATATTTTCTTTTATTAGAACACAACGGATATAGAGAACAATGATGGGTAATGATGAGAGAGTATTTGAGCAGGTTATGATTAGTAGAGATACTGACAGTCTTTGTTTGTTACTTGTAGATGGTGGCGTGAGACGTAGATAACACTGAACAGAGCACACACTTCGGAACAGGAACGACAGGACAGGTGAGTACCAGCAGGTATGAGCAGACGAAGACTGAGATAGGCGAAATTCACAGAAGACAGATGGAACCAGCGACGATAGGGGAACAGGATAGTTCAGCATGTAGCGCAGGTAGGTGAGTCCGTAATCCAAGGTTGAGACTGGATGAAATGCTGATGTGAAGTGTGTGCTTATGAAGGGGAGCTGAGCTGGTGATGAGGTGATTGTGAACAGGTGATGATGATCAGTACTGTGGTGAAGGTGTGCATCGTGATTGGTTGGTGTCCGCGATGCTGAAAGTCCAGAATTTCTCTTACAGCATACACGGTTCCCTCTTCTGGGTCAGGCTCTGTGGAGGGAACAGAAATGGGTAAGTGATGAGGTTTGAGTAATGAGACATGAAAAGTAGAGTGAATACGGTGTTGTGGAGGAAATTGTAACTTGTTGGTGACCGGGTTAATTTGTTCCAGGATGGGGAAGGGACCAACGTATTTGGGACTCAACTTCTTACAGGGCAGGCACAGGTTGATGTCCTTTGTAGATAACTATACAAGTTGATATGGTGGAGAATCCAGACGACGAGCATTGGAGTAATCTTGTTGCCTGCGCACTGCCCTTTGGAGATGGTGGTGAGCCGAGTCTCACTCTCTCAGAACTAATTATCTACTGCAGGAACATTTGAGGACTCTCCAGACCATGGAAAGAGAGAGGGCTGGTAACTGAGCACGCACTTGAACGGAGTCACTCCAGTAGCTGCTTGGCATAAAGAGTTCTGTGTGTACTCGTCCCAGCCCAGAAATTGGCTCCAAGAGTCCTGGTGACCGTGGCAGAAGGTTCTGAGGAAACGTGCTACCTCCTGGATCTTCCTTTCTGTTTGACCATTAGTTTGTGGATGATATCCAGAGGAAAAACTGACGGCCACACCCAGGAATTTGAAGAAGCCTTGCCAAACTTGTGAGATCAACTGAGGTCCCCGATCAGACACTGTATCCTCTGGGATACCAAAGTAACGGAACACATGGTTAAAGAGCAGTTCAGCAATGGTCATGGCTGTGGGTAGGCCTTGAAGTGGTATGAGACGGCAGGATTTGGAAAAACGTGTAACCATTAGAGGAAGGCAAGTCAGTCGCAAAGTCCCCTCCCAGATGTGACCAAGGGCGTTGAGGAATGGGTAATGGAAGGAGCTTTCCGGTAGGAAGATTCCATGGAGTTCTAGAGATAGCACATTCCACACATCCCTGGAGAAACCTTCTTACCTCCCGGGCCATGTTCGGACACCAGAAGCATTTTTGTAGCAGTGAGAGGGTACGGTTGGTCCAAGGATGGCCAGTGCCCACTGAGGAGTGTGGTTCAGGAACGTAGGTAGGACCTACCGGGCATCCCAGCGGAGGTGGCTCATTCGCATTGGAGGAAGCGAGTTCTTGGTTCCAATCCCACTGAATAGGACATACGGTGATTGTCGTGATTGCCCTGGAAATGGGGGTTAACGGACACATATAGGGGGTGACACTGGGCTCTAGTGACCATATCCCCCCGTCGAGGGACCCCGCCCCCACCCCCTGAGAACCCACCAAATGACCGTTTCGGATAGGATATAGGGACAGGGCTCTCAATGGCAAAGTATAGATGGAGCCCAAGAACCAATAAGGGCTCAACCCAGAGCAGCTAAAATTTCTAAGTATCGATTTTCCCCAAGAACAAATAAGGGTTTTAAATGGCATAGATGGAGCCCCAGAACAAATAAAGCCTCAAAATGGCAAAGTATAGATAGAGCCCAAGAACAAATAAGGCCTCAAAATGGCATAGATGGAGCCCAAGAACAAACAAAGCCTCCAAATTGGAAAGTATGGATGGAGCCTAAGAATGTATGTATATCCTAGACAGCTGAAATCTGCGTTAGATGTAAAGGTCAAAGGTCAGAGAACAGTCGGCTCGAGCGTTTAAAATGTTCAAAGTAATATATGTATGTCCTAGAGAGCTGAAATTTGGTATGTATACTAATTAGAGAACGGGGAGACGATTGCACATGATGGGAGATGTAGCGCCACCAGGTGTCGAGATATGGTATTGTCACCCCCCTACTTTTGCCAAAAATGCTGTTTGTACAGTACGTTTTGCATCAACACAGACAAAAACACAATAAACACTTTTTATTAAGGAATTTATTAAATTCCTTCCACTTTTTATTAAATGGGTTTTATTTGAAGGTGTTTAAGCAATTTGTTTGGCATCAACACCGACAAAAGCACAGTAAACACTTTTTATTAAAGAATTTATGATATTCCATCCACTTTTTATTAAATGGGTTTTATTTGAAGGTGTTTAAGCAAATTGTTTCATATCGAAAAAGACAAAAGACATTAGGAACTTTACGAACTTTTTATTTGAAACAACATAAGGGACAGAACGTGTCAACACAAGAAAAAAATATAAAATCAATTATAAAAAAGAGTCCGCTTGGCGGACCTCGCCGGGGACTGCTTCACCTGGGGCAACCGCCTCTTGAGTGGAGTGAGGCCCTTCCGCTCCGCTTCGCCGGGCCGGGTCCATCCTGCAAAGATCGAGAAAGGTAAAAAGAGTCAGCGAACGTGCCCTGCAGGTCACAAAAACGGAGTTTAAACAGAGCCACGAGAAAAACGGACTCACTGTAGGGCTGGTGGAGGGGACGGGCTGGCGGAGGTCGGCGGGCTTGCGGTGGGCTCGGCCGGCCGCTTTCGGGACTTTCTAGCCTTCATCAGCCCGGAGGCCTTCGGGGGCTCCAGCGGGGCTTCGGCACCCTCCACGGCCACCTCGAACTCTCCCGTGGAGGTGTCGTGGCACATGAACTGTGCCGCCTTGTGCCGGTCCCCGGGGCTGCGGGTGTTCTTGGCCTGTCGAGGAGAGAGGAAAGCACAGTCAGAAACAAACACACACGTCAGAAAAAAGTCGGAAAAAAGAGGGGGGCCCTGGCCTGCCGCTTCCTCCAGGGGCAAGGCGAGGGGCTGGTCGTCCTCGGACTCGTTGCCCTCGACCGTGCCCTTGGCGGGGAAGAAAAGGGCAGACAGGAGTCGGCCGGTGACTCGGGCGACCTGGGGCGGCCCGCTTCCTCTGCTGGAGCAGGCGGTAGCGGCGAGTCAACACCCTGAGGGCCTTGCTCAGGGTGTCCACCTGTTGAGAGAGGTCATCCTTCTCGGCGCGGTCCTTCTGGCAACGGGGGTCATCGCAGGGCGGGGCAGCCGCTGCCTCCTCTGCCAACACCTCCTCCAGAACGAAGCTGGGGTCCTCCGGGTCCAAGGCCTGCTGCAGGTGTAATAGTGCGGAACGTGTCGGGAACCGGGGTGCAAATATGTCAATAATGTGATAGTGATGTCATTGATGTGGGTGAAATGTATATATCGTGAAGGCGTGTAAAACGAATGACAAAGCTTTCTCGAGCAGGGGGTATTTATAGCCTCTCCAATTTCAGGTCCAAGCGAAGGGGAAATGGTCCGAGTTTTCAGAGGGATGGGAAATTGGAGCGAAGGGATGGGAAACTGGATCGGTTAAAAGACAGCAACATTTCACGTTTAATCCCTCGACCACTGGTCTCTTTCGAACCGTCTAGTCAAGCTCTACACTGGGACAAAATTTCAGGATGTTCCATTGCTCATTAGCTGAGATACATGCCGAAAAAGGTCGGGCGCTAAACAAAATGGCGGCCCCCTTAGACGGTGGTCATTAAAAGTCAACTTTCGCTCATAACTCGGGAACGCAAAGACCCAGAGCACTCAAACTCTGGTCAAATACTCCCCACCTGACCATGACCTGAACACATTCGTCGCGGGGCTCGGGGACGCCCCCTAGCGGATCACCGTTCGCCAAATCCCCGATATTTCAGAGCCTCCCGAAACCAAGGGCCCCCGAATGTGGGGATGTTCACGTTTGATAGAGGCCCATGAGACCTTCCGTCGATCCAAGTTTCAGAATTTTTTAATTTGGCGTTCCCGAGATAAAGGCCGATAAAGATTCAACTCTCAACGCCCCTGACTCCGGGATCCCGGAGCCCCATGCCTCGGGGATGGTCTCATTCGCTAGAGGCCCACGAGCCCTTCCCTCATCCCGAGTTTCAGAATGTTTTCAATTTGGCATTTCGCAAGGATATAATCGTAAAACTGTGTCCACGAACCCCTAGTTATTCTGCTCTTTTCATTGGTAATTGGGATCATTTGCGCTTACCTCATCCCGTTGGGGCATTTCTCACCCAAACGACTCGAAGGTTGCGCTCCTGTCTACGTCTCTGCGCCCTGTGCCATAATCCAGAGTTTCGAGAAGATTGGAGAAACTTATTTTTCCGACCCCAGAAAACAGTAAGGGGTATACCAAAAAAAAGTTTCTCCGATCTTCTCGAAACTCTGGATTCCGTTACAGGGGATGAGACTTAGACAGGACCGCCAGTTTGGTGGCGCTAGACCCTTCTAGAGCCGAGATATGGCGATCCCATGTCAGGTTATTTCCATTGTACCGTTTTATGGGTTCATTTTTGGGAACTGGGACTGTTTGCACTTACCTCTTCCCGTTCGGGCGAGAAATGCCCAAACGACTTGAAAGTTACATAAATGCATTCGGCAGAGTGCCCTTAGTACAGTTTGGGTGTTTTAATCCCGAAATATTGATACCAATGTGCACAAGCATTCATAGCACTGTGTCCACGAACCCCTAGTTTGTCTGCTTTTTTTATTGAGAACTGGGATCATTTGCAAATACCTCTTCCCGTTGGGGCATTTCTCGCCCGAACAACTCGAAAGTTGCACTCCTCTCTACGTCTTGATGCCCTGTGCCGTAATCCAGAGGTTTTAGAAGATCTGAGAAACTTTTTATTTGGACCCAAAAAAAAACATAAGGTGTACATCTTTTTTTGCGAAAATTTTTGAGTTTCTCCGATCTTCTCGAAACTCTGGATTACAACACAGGGTGATGAGAATTAGACAGGACCGCCAATTTGGTGGCGCTAGACCCTTCCAGAGCCGAGATACGGCGATCCCACGTCAGGTTAATTCCATTATATCGTTTTATGGGTTCGTTGATGGGAACTGGGACTGTTTGCACTTACCTCTTCCCGTTCGGGCATTTCTCGCCCGAAAGACTTAAAAGCTACATAAACGCATTCACCAGAGCGCTCCTGGTACGGCTTGGGTGTTTTAATCCCGAAAAATTGATATCAAATTTGAAAAGCATCTATAAACACTGTGTCTGCCAACCCATAATTTGTTATTGGGAACTGGGATCATTTGCACTTAACTCTTCCCGTTCGGGCATTTCTCACCCTGACGACTCGAAAGTTACATAAACGCGTTCGGCGGAGCGCCCTTAGTATGGTTTGGGTGTTTGTGGAGTCCAGGGCGACGGCCAGGGTGGAGTCAAGGGTGGCAGCCAGGGCAGAGTCAGAGGCGATGGCCAGGGTGGAGTCTTAGGTAGCATGGCCCCCGTGGCCCCTGTCCCCATACCCCAAGTGGACATATGCCCCCCCCCCCCCAAAAAAAAATTTAAGGGGAGGAGACCCCACTGGAGCAGGCTCAGGCCGAGGAAAGTCCGGAGCGGGCTCAGGCGGAGGAAGGTCCGGACTGGCTCAGGCTACAGTTTACTGGAGCGGGCTCGTGGAGCGCTGGAGTGGGCTTGTGGAGTGCTGGACGACCGGGGATGACCTCCATGGTCGACTCAGGGCTGACTGAAAGGTCTGAGGCGATCTCCATGGTCACTTCAGGGTAAACAAATGGTTCATTCGTGATTTCCGTGGTCGCGTTAGGAAAAAAAATAAGTTCATGAGCGATCATCTCCATGTTCGCATCGGGGAAAACTGAAAGTTCAGGTGCGATCTCCGTGATCGCTTCAAGGCAGACAGGAGGTTCTGGACTGACAGAAAGTTCCGGGGCGAGGATAGGAGCAGGCTTAGGCTGATGAACTGGAACGGGTTCAGGCTCTGTAGAAAAGTCTATTAGCCACTCTTGAGCCGATGTATCCACTTCGGCAACAAGAGGGCGTGGCTGAGATGCGGCGGCCACTTTAGGTGGCGGCTCGTGTGATGCTGGCGTCTCACGTAGAGGATCTAAACTGAGTGGGACGGACCAATTGGGACGATATGCGGAGGATTCCGGTCTAATGTGAGCTGGAGATTCGACATGCTTCCGGGTAGGGACTGGCTGACAATTTATTGTGTCCTCAGCTATATCTACAAAGAACTCAGAATTTTATAAACTGAGGACGGAATTAATAAAATTAGATATGGACATGAAACAATCACCTAGAGAAACTGAATGATATAGTTTAATACCTCCAGGAAGGACCTTCTGACTCAGAGACGGGGCACCCTCTGGCACCCGCGTCCGGACTTCTGAAATCTCCATGTCTGGTCACTGGACGGGACACGGAGGTTCTAGGTGGCCTACCCCAGTCGGTGGTAGACACCATCACTTCCGCTAGAGCTCCCTCTACGAGACACCTCTGCGTAGAAGTGGAATCTGTTCGTCGAATGGTGTTAGGGATCAGGTCAGTGCTTTCTTTCCTGCAATAGGGCTTGGAGCGAAGGCTGTCTCCCTCCACCCTCAAAGTGTATGTTGCCACTAACGCCACACATCACGATGCAGTTGAAGTTGGGAAGGCATGACCTGATTGTCAGGTTCCTGAGGGGGGCGAGGAGACTGAATATGCCTCGCCCACTCTCTATACCCTCTTGGGACTTGTCCCTGGTACTTACAGCTCTCCGGGGACCTCCTATCAAGCTTTTGCAGTGACCAGAGTTAAAAATTATGTTTCTTAAAACAGTTCTCCTGACTGCATTGGCCTCCATTGTGAGGGTATGGGACCTGCACGCTTTTTTGGTCTACAAATCGTATCTAGAATTCGGATATGGATATGTCTTCAAGGTTCCTACCACTCCCTTTAGAGATCAGGTAGTGAACCTGCAAGCACTGTCCTCGGAGGAGGCAGACCCAGCCCTGGCTTTGCTCTGTCCCGTCCGCGCTCTGCATCTGTACGTGGACAGAACTCAAAGCTTCAGGACCTCAGACCAGCCCTTTGTCTGTTACGGAGGTCAGCAGAAGGGAAAGGCTGTCTCCAAGCAGAGGATGGCCCACTGGGTAGTGGATGCCATCACCTTGGCTTATCAGTCCCAAGACGAACCCTGTTGAGTCCTCCACCACCCCTTGCGACTTTGGACATTGTGGAGTGTCCGTTGCTAGGCTTAGTCCAGGGTAGCCTTCCTACGTAAGCCCGTGTCTTTCCCTCCCTACCTAGGCTTGAGCCATCCCAGGGACTTCATATGTGCACTGCCCACGGAAAGTCCATATGTACATTCCCACGCAAAATTCCTCCCTTTGGGTAGGTTGTGATCTCCGCAGCGTCCCCATTTGGCAAACTTTCCCAGTGTTATCCAAGTC
Organism: Opsariichthys bidens; assembly: GCA_037194245.1. Taxonomy (NCBI): domain Eukaryota; kingdom Metazoa; phylum Chordata; class Actinopteri; order Cypriniformes; family Xenocyprididae; genus Opsariichthys; species Opsariichthys bidens. The sequence goes on along the minus strand of CM074291.1, from coordinate 645,284 downwards.
TTACTGAATGGGTCATGCGGAACAGCAGTAGACTTCCCTGGCGTAAGTCCAGTCCCTTCTCCATCCCAAGTGCATGCCGGAATGCCTGCTTACACTGGGCGCTGGAGGGGGTCAGTAACTGTGGCGTTTTATTAGGGATCCCAATTCGTCTGTTCAGTTTTGACGTACGTCTCCGTTCCCTCCTTCAGGGAACGAAGGTTACATATGTAACCGAGATGATCTGTTCTTTTTCTGCTTCCTTATCATTAACTTAACCCTCTGAGGTCGGCCGTCACGCCCGCGTGATTTACTCACTTTTTTCTTGTCAGTGTGAAAGAGACTCAAAATGCTCCGTCAATTTTGAGCATACAATTAAGAGATATATACCATTGCAATCTGTGAAATGTCTACTTTTACTTGTGCACACGCATAGTAAAAACAAAATGTTGTGCTTTTCGCAAAATAAACCAAACTAACATGATGCGTGAGCTGCGATCTCTCTCCAAATGAATTCAATTCTGATAGTCATAAGAAAATGAACGGTAACTTAGTGAATACTATTCACACAAATATGAAACGCATGTCTAAATAAACGTTGAAATGTCAGGTTTTAAATCATGTAAGTCAAATCTAAAACAAATATTCTCTGTTTATGTAATCTGTTTGAAAACTGACAGTCGTTCGCGAGCCAGTTCATTATCTGTAATGTGACCGCGCCCACGGAGAGCGCGCGCTATTCAAACACAAATTCTGAGGCGATTACTGTAACAGAGAGTTAACGCCCACATATGCATCGCACAAGCCCCTGGTCAATGCTATAAAAAACATGAAGTTTTTTCATAAAATTCACTGAACGTTCATCGCGTTTTGAGGATGGCACGCTACTCCGGTAATGAGGCCCTTCAGATCGCAGGCAGGTTGCTTTACATGATGCTCCCTTTTATTCAGCATGGATGTGTTAAATTGATAAAACAACGATAGTAAAGACTTGTTAGGAAAGATTTTTATTCTGATTAAATGCTGGTTCTTTTTAACTTATTATTGATCAATAAATCTTGAAAAAAGTACCACAACTGTTTCCAACATTGATAATAAAGCAGCACATTAGAAAGATTTCTGAAGGATCATGTGACACATAAAGTAAATACAATAAAACAGATTAAATTGTGTGAATCTCCGAACATTCTTAGTTCAAGATGCTTCACAGCTTTGGCCTTTGGATGGGCCATTAGCCACTGGGGGAGTGTCTTTTGTCTCCCCTGGTGTGAATTGCTAATGTATTCATGGCCAACACCACTCCGACGCATACAGCAGTAGTGACACAAAAACTGATTTACAAAATTTAAATCATTGTATTGTTGTTTGTTTTGAAGCATTCAGAATGATTTCCACATCATTGTGTAGTAAAAATTCTAGCCTACGAGCTTGATAACTCAAAAGTCTTGTGAACAACTATTCAGTATGTGTTTTATGGCCTTATTGCAAGGGCATTTTTTTGCCAAAACTTACTAACCACGCATAATCTTTATTTTTAAAAAGATGCAAGCATGTACATCTATTTTGCTCACATATTATTGTAGCAGAGTTTGTGCTGAATACAGCAAAATTACATGTTGGCCAATAGTATGTTATAAGTAACTGAAATAAGCACAAATGTCAGAGCATGTAAAACTACTCCAGGACCCCAAATCAGCCTCAGACTCCAGGGGGTTAAACAGTCCATGGTCAGGGTGAGAGGAGTCCTTGAGAATGCTGCGAGCTCGACGTAGACAGCGCTTCCTCTGGATGTCCTCAATAGCAGGAAGTGGTGTCCCTGTGATGCGTTGGGCAGTTTTCACCACCCTCTGCAGAGCTTTACGGTCAGCCACTGAGCAGTTCCCATACCAGACTGTGAAGGAACCAGTCAGGATGCTCTCGATCGCACACCGGTAGAAGTTTACCAGGATGGCTGAAGACAGCTGGTTCTTGTTCAGTGTCCTGAGGAAGAAGAGGCGCTGGTGAGCCTTCTTGACCAGGCTGGAGTTGTTTGTGGTCCAGGACAGTTCCTCCAAGATGGTGGTTCCCAGGAACTTGAAGCTGGAGACACGTTCAGCAACGATCCCGTTAATGTGGATGGGGTCATGCGTGCTTCCTTTCTTCTTCCTGAAGTCCACAATGAGCTCCTTTGTCTTACTGGTGTTAAGGAGCAGGTTATTGTCAGTGCACCATGTGGCCAGGTGCTGTACCTCTTCCCTGTGGGCAGTCTCATCGTTGTCACTGATGAGGCCAATCACCGTGGTGTCGTCTGCAAACTTAATGATGGAGTTGGATCCATGCACAGGCTTGCAGTCGTGGGTGTAGAGGGAGTACAGGAGTGGGCTCAGCATACAGCCCTGTGGTACGCCGGTGCCAAGTGTGGTGGAGTGGGTGTGGCCTGACCTAACATGCTGAGGCCTGTTGGTCAGAAAGTCCATAATCCAGTTGCAGAGAGAGGTGTTAATGTCCAGGTCTCCAAGTTTTGTGGTCAGCTTGGAGGGAATGACGGTGTTAAATGCTGAACTGAAGTCAATAAACAACATCCTAACATACGTGTTGTTGTTGTCCAAGTGTGTGAGTGCAGAGTGCAGCACTGTGCATACTGCATCCTCTGTGCTCCTATTTGCACCGATCTGGACGAGCTCACGGATTCTGTAACATCAAATAGCAGTTTCTGTGAGGATATGTGCACTCCTACCAGGACTTACTTAACATACACCAAAAACAAACTGTGGTTCCCTGCAAAACTTAGACAAAAGGAGATCATAGTGGCTCAGAGGAACTACTCTGAAAAGAAACCAGTTCTCAGCCATCAATGCTGTATCATTGTGGAAAGGCCTGAAAGACATCACCAACTACAAGACCCCGTCCAAACCTGTTTCTACCGTGTACCGATTATTCTCGGTTTGCCCTTGGATATTCTGCTCTGTTTACTGGACTGTGATTCTTGCTGCCTGCCTCGATCTTATTTGCCTGTGTAACGACAACGACTCTGCCTTCCCTCTGACATTTCTGTTTGCTGGTGTATTACTTTGCCTGTTTGACTTCCCTGGTTGCTAATAAATCTGCGCTTGGATCTCAATCCGCTGACTAAGCATTACAAGTGACAAGTCTGCTTACAGACAGGAGGTTAAAGAGCTGTTAAAACACCCTGGAGCTGAACACGCTCAAACCGGTGGAGAGGATGGTGGACTTCAGGAGAAACACCCCAGCATTATTCTCACTCCACATCATGGACAGCACTGTGGCAACAGAGTCATTCAGGTTCCTGGACACCACCATCTCTGAGAACCTGAAGAGTTACACACACTTCTCTGTATCTGACATTGAGAGCATGTGTCGTAATTTACAGACATTTTTTTAGATGGAAAAAAGTGGTTTTCAAATGAAAGATTAACATCAGAGATCACTCCACACTTTGGTAGCAAGTCTACACTTCTCAGTTTCTGCAGATGAAAAGATCAAGATAAACTCACATGTGTTTCAACTAGAGTTTTAAAGGGTTAATTTTGCTCATATTCACCAAAATACCAAAGTCTGCAATCTAAAGAAAAACATCTGATTATGAACTAATTCCTCATCAAATTTTCCCAAGTCCAAAACTTTCTGGTAACCAAATGATATTTTTCTAAATGAACGATTACATTTACAGGTTACTGTATGTTTGCGTTAATGTTCACTCATGGATTTTATTGTAACAACACAGGCAAACATTATACATGTGATTTACTGACGTTTGAGTCGATTGAACCCTGCAATGGTTTTTCTCTTTTATTTTATCTATTCAAACATCAGTGTTTCTGGTTTGATCTGGATAAACAGCTTCTGCTGGATGTTTGACGTTACTGTGTGTGTCAGTAGTTTGTGCTGAAGTGTTTCTTCATTTCCTCTCCTGCTAATCAGAAGCTCACAATCTTCCACTCCACACAAAACATCATGTATGTGAGGGTCAGCGTAAAGTGCAAGTGATGCAAATATCAAAAGAGTACACGCACTGCCGGATTAAATTTTTATACAGTAATTAATTTATCCTCAAGTTGGCAACCGTGCCCTGGGCGTGTCGATTCACAAGGTTGTCGAGTGACAATGGAGGCCTATATAGACCGGAGATTGTTTGAAGAGGTTAGAAAGTACCCTCATTTTTACAACTCTAACATTAAAGAATACAAATATATTTACATGGGTTGTGAATCGTGGCGAGAGAGCGCCTCTGTACGTGTACGAGTCAACTGAACTATTCTTTGAAAGGCTGTGAGTTCGACTGTGAGCATATGCGTAAAAAAAAAAAGTGTAACGAGGGCTTTACACTGAAGACGAGGGATGATGAAGGATGATAATGACTTGGCTGGAGGATAATGGGGATCATAATATTGCAGATGCAGATGGGGAACTGAGTCCCAAGGGAACCGGAGGATGACACTGAAGACTTAAGAGTCTTAAGAGCATTAGAGGAGGAGAACTGTGACAAGAATGAAGACAAGATCTAGTGTGTCCCTTGATATGTGTAGAGCAGTCCACAAGCTGCTTCAAATCAAAACTTTAGTAGCTTGTTTTGTGATGCTCAGAGTTGATCTGAAGGATCTAAAAACGTTCAAAATATTAAAGCATGTCAAAATTTATTGCAGTAGTATTTTAGGGCTCCTATAATGTGAAGTTATTAAATCTAATTATTGTCCTCGATGATCAGACTCTGGGTGAGATCACTGAATCAGACCACTACATGATGACTGAATCATCAGATCATATTTTCATAATTTAGAGACATTTTTAAGATGGAAAAAAAGTGCTTTCAAAAAAAATATTGCCATCAAAGATCACTTCTACACTTTGGTAGCATTCTACACTTCTCAGTTTACCCAGATGAAAAGACCAAGATAAACTCACATGTGTTTCAACTAGAGTTTTAAAAGAGTTATTTTGCTCAGATTCACCAAAATACCGCCAATCAAAAGTGTAAGCTCCGCCTGTCGGCCCAATGTAGGAATCCGTCAGCCCGGGTGAAGGGAATTTTGCGTGTAAATCTTTTCAGCGGCCGCGTTAAATTCACATTAGTTTTTATGATTTTAGATTAAGTTTTACTTTAACTTCTCGCTCGATCTGACTCCAATTGTAAACGATCTCTAATGGGTAATGTTCCTGATATAACATTAATAGCTAATCGCGTAATTAAATGTGAATTAATTTAGATCTTTGATTTCTTTGATTTCTCTTAATTTTCAATTGTCCTTTCATTCGGGTATTCTCGTCGCACATGGACTGTATCCAGCTGTGATACCTCCAACGACGCAAGATGGCCAGTTTAGAATCAAAACAGAGGAATTATAGCGTTTACTAAAAAACACAATTATGGAATCGCCAACCTGCTTATTCTCATAAAAATGTTATTCGATTTAGTCACAATACTATAACATGTTAAGTCATAATAGTCAGAAATCTGAAACCTTAATATTGTGCTCCCCGGCTCCATATATTACGATTTCAGTATGACTATCCTGGCAACTACTCATTGCGGAAACGAGAGGACTTCATAAATCTACCGGTAACAAAGGATTTCAGACGAATTCAAAATAAATCAAGATGTAACAATTTATTTATCAGGTAAAAATGTTTCAATGCCAATTACATAATTACACAATTCAAATATAATAAATACATAACATCAGTTACTCAAAAGATTTCTCTAAGAGTATTTAAAGTTATGCATACACATAGAGATGGCGGATGGAAGTCTTAAAAGACATTCACCATCTCTATGTGGGGGTTCTCTTACAGAATGTCCCGTCTTACTGCTTTGTCTTTTCCCTTAAATACCCAGACCAGAAACAAAACAGTTGTAAATATTTATTGCCCCCACACCTGGCTTTGGGGGAGAGGAGGTGGTTTGCTTGAAGAGAACAGAATTCTCCTAAGTTTTCAAACTTTCTCATAATACTAGTGACTGCTGTGAAACTGAGACCATTTTACCAATCGCACTGAGACATTTAAAATGATACCAAACATGAAATTGGAAAATAATAGATTCACAAGATACATAATACATAGTACATATGCATTCTCAGAGAATTTCGGTGATTTGGATCAGGGGGGAGAAGGGAGAGGGGAGAGAGGGGGGGGCTGGTAGGACAATTGGGACAGGGTGTTGTCCTATTCCTTTGAAGTCTTCTCTCCAGATGAGTTTTATTGCTTTATTGCAGGATGCCTGATCTCAGCTTTATCTTAGCAGGAAAATCAAACCTTACAAAAGCAAAACATCTGATTATTGTTACGTGTATCTCTGTTTTGGACTGTCACATGTGCTCATCGTTTATGTTATTATGATGAACCTGCCGGCAATTTCTCCATCATTGAGTCGATTAACCTTATTATTTATTTAAATGGTTCAGACTTTGAAGTCGAGGAGGTTCTAATGTATCAGGGTCCGCATCCCGTCTCCTCGGAGGCACATGCTGCCTCTCCCGCTCACCGCATGCCGACACCCTCTACATACCCGCAGTGTGGGGCATTCCTGTCCATCAGTGCTTCCCCACAGGGAGTTAAATAACAATTTCATGAGATGGCCGCCACTCTCTGGTCTCAATGCGAGATGGCCACCACTTCAAGCCACGACACAAGCGTGAATCACAGCACGAGATTGCCGTTGCACCAGAGCCACTCCCTCAACCAGCCTCCGGCATTCTCAAGATGGGCACACCGGCTGAAGTGGAGTGACTTCTGGTCTGAGCCTGTATTTCCAGCGCTCCCTCCTGTATCTCCGGTGCTCCCTGTATCACCAGCGCGCCCTCCTAAGTCCGCTCCAGTGGGGCCCTCCGCCCCTTAAAATTTTGGGAGAGTAGATACCCGTGGCAGGGCAGACGGTCAGAGGTAAGGCCATGGAGACCACTCCTGGGGTCCTGACTCCAGCCTGGTCGCTTGAGGTTCCACCTCCGCCCTGGACTCCAACCTGGAGATCACCTGACTTACCTACTCCTGCCCATGGCCTCCAGGGTGCCCGCCCCTCCTCTCAGATTGGACTCTTTTTGGCACAAGGCCACGCCTTCCAGAAGGAGGGAGTAAATGTCATGTGTATCTCTGTTTTGGACTGTCACATGTGCTCTGTTTGTTTATGTTCCCACCACCGTCATCATTAGTTCACTCCCATCAGCTGTGTGTAATTTATTAGTCTCGTTATCTCCTCTGTTGTTTATTTACACCCTCATGTTCTGTTCAGTCTTTGTCGTTCATTATAGTAAAGTTTAGTGTCTTGTGTGGCTCATTCTCTTGGTTAATTCTCCTGTTTATTAATATTATATATTGTTCCCGTGTATCCCGTCGTTATGCTCCTCCTTAATCCACAAGAACGTAACAATTATGAACTAATTCCTCATCAAATTTTCCCAAGTCCAAAACTTTCTGGTAACCAAATGATATTTCTCTAAATGAACCGATTACATTTACAGGTTACTGTATGTTTGCATTAATGTTCACTCATGGATTTTGTTGTAACAACACAGGCAAACATTATACATGTGATTTACTGGCATTTGAGTCGAATGAACCCTGCAATGGTTTATCTCTTTTATTTTATCTGTTCAAACATCAGTGTTTCTGGTTTGATCTGGATAAACAGCTTCTACTGAATGTTTGAGGTTGATTCATGTGTCAGCAGTTTGTGGCTGAAGTATTTCTTCATTTCCTCTCCTGCTAATTAGAAGCTCACAATCTTCCACTCCACACAAAACATCTTTACACTGAAATAACATGAATCCATCATCAGTCAAATAAGAGTCACAGATCAGAGGTCAAATATGATTGACAGCTCACAGCACTAAATAACACACTAGTAGATATGATAGAGATCAGTCAGGCTTTGTCCCCATCCAATCACGACGCACCCCATCACCCGAGAACTGATTACTCCCACCTGACTCTAATTACCTCATCACCAGCACCCTTCATAAGCACACACTTCACCTCAGCACTTCGTCCGGTCTCGACTTCGGAAAAGGACTTACTTACCTGATCTCTTCACCTGTTATGATCCTGCTCCCTCGTCTTCGCTGTTTCCCTGTGTCTCCAGTGTCGATTCATCTGTCTGTGTCTCCGTTTGCCTTCCATTCCTGGAACTCACCTGCCTGGCTATCCCGCACTCGAAGTGTGTGCTCTGTGCTGCGTTCTCTTCTCTTCACAACACCATCTGCAATACAAACGAACTGACAGTATTCCTATCAACATGTAACGGTGTAAGCGTTACCATTTTTTTTATTGGATTTTTTTTTTTTGGAATAAATGAAATCAGAGGTAATGCCATTAGGAGCCGCTTGAGGGCGATAGTGTGCATTTACTGCCAAATTTCCTGATATAAGCCCAGGGTAGGTGACAAGCAAGGGAAGGCGTTTGGTAGAGGAAGACCACATGGTTAACTATTGCTACCTATGACCTCAAGATGAGTCCTGTTTGAGAACTCTTTGAGAGTTTGTGCTCAATGTAAGTAGTGGCCTGAATATAACTTGGTGTATTTTCATAAACGTGACTTATGTGAACTTTTTGATTTCATTTGTAGAAAGGACTTCTTTTCTTCTTCTTATTTTTTTCCCAAATTCATTACTGTTCACTGTGGATTCATTTCATCGCACTCAAAATACCTTGGATTCATTTCATCGCACTCAAAATACCTCGGATTCATTGCATCGCACTCAAAAACATTCGGACTTATATTACATCTCATCAATTACATCCTTCATCATACCAGGACCTTTTACGTTAAGTGTTTTTTTTTTTTTGTCTTTACAACGACACCAAGTTTAGTTTTGTTTTATTTATTTATGGCTTCATGGTAAATATGCACTGGTGACAATAAAAAAAAGGACAAAGTATATTTGTTGATGAAGTGAAGTTGTTTTCAGTACTGTATGAATTTCTGTTGAACCCCTCGGAGTAATACTTTTAAAAATAAGAGGAGGTATTACAAACAATTTCCATATACATCCAAGTACAACTCACCATTGTTTGCTGATCCATTTGTGCTTAATAAACATTTAATACTAACCTACAGTTCTGTGAGTCTGTGTTCCATTACAGAAGACCGGACCAAAACCGTTTCCATGAGCACAACGGATCCTTTCCAGGAGATTGTGATTGACTCCGTAGAGCACTACAGGGCACCACTTCCGCATTTCCCGCTCCGATCTCTCCTTCACCACCTGCGGCCTCCAGTCCTGTGGCCACACCGGCGTCCTACTCTGACTTGGTGGAGGATTGCAACGTTTTCATTCTACAATGTTCACTGGCCCTCGAGATGCAATTGACCCCCTTCACTACTGAAAGAGCAAAGATCGCTAATATCATCACCCTGCTGAGAGGAAGAGGACTTCAATGGGCCCACACTATATGGGAACAAGATGGCGTGGTAACTCAAACCTTATCAAACTTTATCTGTCACTTCTGCAAAGTTTTTGGGGTTCCAGATGGTGATTCTTCTGTCCATGAGAGATTATATCATTTATCACAAAATAACATGTCTGTATCTGAATATGCTCTCCAATTCAGAACTTTGGCAGCAAGTGGATGGAACGAACGCTCGCTCGTGTGATGGAAATTTCAATATTGAGGGGTTTTTGTCTTTTTGTATTGTTTTTGAGTTTTTGTCTTGAATAAAGTGTGGTTTTTCTTTTCTCTGCTACTAAAACATTCTTAGGATAGAAGCTGAGGAAACCCGCCCTTCTAGGTCCCACTCTGCAGTAATCTGTGTTTCTGTATGACTGTTTGACCTTTCTTGCAAGAAATAAATTCTTTATAAAGACAATTTTCACTGAGTTTGTCTCTTAAGCAGTATGAGTAAAATTTTTGCCACAACAATTGGTGTCAGAAGTGGGATTCCTTGGATGTGCCTTTTGGACCCGAGAGCAGATGGTGACTGATCATCCTGGACTTTTGAGTCACAGCCCGAACAAACGAGACAGCCCTACCCCGAACAAAGTTTGAGGGACGAGAGGCCGACTGCCGGGGCCAAGAGGGGACACCACTGGAATAAGAAAAGAATCCGGTGGCATTAGAGATTTTGCTGGTAAGAGACAAATCAAGTTCTCATAGAAAAAGGGTTGTTTTTGAGATTTTGAAATTGAAAATTGAGGAAATGTAAAAAAGGGGGATGAACCAAAGTGGCAGATCTGACTCTGTGGCAGTATAATCAAAGAGATACGTATCTGAGATCGCCCGAGCCAGGGCAGTGTGGTCAAGACAGTTGTAGGAACTTGAGAACACACTGTCAAGACGGAGGGATCAAGATAGGGGTAAATCTGAGATTATGTCCAAGAAATGGAGGATCGAAGTTGAAACGAGAACTTTGACATCGGGTAGACTTGGGAAATTTAAATTGTACATTTAAACGGTATGTTTAAATTGTGCGGGCATTATACCGGTTCTGATTTTGGTGAAGAAATCGGATCTATTGGAGACGTCCAATAGATTATTAGACACGTCGAGAAATGCCACGGAGAAAGATAAACCAAAATGAGGAAGTCCCAGAGCAAGCTTGCGAAATTTGATACACCGGTGTTCTGTCAAATGAGAAAATAGTATGGCCAGAAATGCATGCAAAATATAGGAAAGCTACAGAAGTATTATGATTTTTCAGAAAAGGGGAGAATGAGTGTTGGAAGATTGAGTGTTGAGAAGGAATCAGTGGAAGAGGGAAGCAAAAGGCAGAAAGGGAGTTGTGAGAAGCATTTGTGTGAGAACTGTGAGCAAACAGTGAATTGTTGGTTGGAGGAGGCAGATAAGGGGGGAAAGAAGGACAAAACAGAGGGAATTAGCATGTAGGGATGGAAAAGAAAAAGAAAGGAAACAGGATGAAGGAAAAGTAGCTGCATCACATGAATTTACTAATCCTTCTGTCTGTGTCTTTTCACATGCACAACCGCAATACCATCACTGTCTTGTGGCTGAGTTGCGAGCCCTGAAAGTGGACCCCGACCTTGATTGCTCTCCGCCGAGAAGACCAACAGTGCCGTGGGCAGAGGCAGAGTAGAGATCTCGATGTGGTCCCTGAAACCCAGAATGAAGAGGAAGAGACAGCGCGCAGATAACTCCACGGAATTAAATCTTGATGGTTCATCCAACTATCTATTCGAACTGATCATCGTATGCAGCCCTGCTTAGAAGATCTGCAGGGCCAGCCAGTACCATCACATTCTCACCAGCCAGACTATAGCGGCTCTCCAGAACCAGAACCTATGCAAAATGACCATTCTAATCTTTCCAGAGCTGAGCGACAGAGAAGGCTGACCCAGGGTCATGTTTGTATTGTGGAGCTGGGGGGCATGTTATTTAAACCGGGAACTTCATATCAGCTTTGAACTTTGACCGCCAGCTCAAACTCAAGAAAATACCCATCACGAAGCAATATCAGATTCAGTCCATCAACGGGAAACCAATAAATCATCGCAATATTCAACATGAGGTTGGACCACTTCAATTACAACTCGGATTTCTACATATGGAGGTGATCACCTTGCTAGTTCTGGAGAACTTCACCATCGGTATAGTGTTGGGGTGCCCATGGTTGGAGCAACATGACCCCATCATCTTCTGAAGGAATAGAGAAATCCTGAAGTGGGGCGACAAATGTTTTCCTTGTTGTTTTCCACATCTTCCATGTCCAGCATCTCCACTTCTCCAGTATTGTGCATAATTTTACTCATCCTCGCAGGTTATATTAATATTTAATATTATTAGATTAATTTATGAATTAATATTTGGTATTTTTTAATAAATGAATCAGCTCAGATTATCTCATTAAATCAGTAGTTTAAACACTTTCTTGTGAAGTAATTTCAGCAATGCTTTCTCTCCCAGTACTATATAAGCGCTGCGGCTGCGATACTGCGTTTCAGACAACTGAAGGAATTTACTTGCCCACGTCTTTAAAACCCTTGACAATATGCACATCCCAGCGATTTTATCATTCAGTAGTAATGTTCTTGGGAGCTCTTTGAGAGATGCTTTCTTTGCACTACAAGTCACTTGCTCATCCTGACAGATGTTTGGCAAGGTTTGATGGTTCTTCATCATTTTTATAAGCAAAGTAATTCCAAATTATACGTCCACTACTCTCATTATTTATAAGTTTTAGATGTGTTGAGTGAGATTCAGCTGCTTCATCCATTTTGTTCCTCTATGTTGTCACGTTTGTCGGTTTCACGTCAGTTTCGGGAGCACACTGCCACCTAGTGCTGAACTTCGGCAAGAACCAAAACTCCAACAAATGAAGAAAAAAACCTTGGGAGAAACCAGGCTGAGTTCAACCTTTCTAGTTCTGACTGTTATATAATCTGAACGAGGGTTCAACAAATTCCAATATATACTTTGAAAAACATTTTGATTGTTGAACTGAAATAGAGGAGCTGCCAGTTTAAAATACCTGAGAAACACTAATATCTTTATCTGATAATCCTGGTGATAACTAGATAATAGATAAAAGATGGGATTAGAAAGGTACAGCTGACTAGAAAATACAGCTTAGTAAAAAGGTGTGAAAATATAGTGATAATTTACAGAGATATTACAGGACAACCTCCAAAAAATGGGCAAAAACGAAAAAGAGCTTAAATACAAAATGAGGAACATTTGATGCAGTTCTGTGCAGAGAAACTGAATCATTGATGGAAAATGGAGAAGCGAAAAGGTAAGGAAGAACTGACTTTATTAAAAAATGAGAAATTGTTTAAACTAGAGAGGTGAAAGAGAGATATAAAGACAAAACTGAAAAGAAAAGAGAAAGATCTCCTCAGAGAAGCAGATGTCTCGTGTTTGTTAGATGTGGTGAATAAAACAAGTCTAACCACCAGATGTCGCTAATGCACATTATGTTCAAAGCTTCGAGTCATGAACCATTTCAGCACAATTTGATGAAAGCTTCAAAAACTTCACAAAGTTTCGGTTTCCCATCACTAGTAAACGCTGTAAAGTTGTCTGGACGGATTGCATTGATTTAAATACTTTAAAATATTTAAAATGACAAACCTCTGTTATGACGTCACATCCCCAGACTAAAATAAAAGTCCTGTGGTAGTTTGAACTCTTGGTGAAACTCCTATTTAAGTTATTGTTGTCCATGATGGGATGGAAATATTAGAAACTACTAATAAAAGAGCATGAAACTATGTCTTGGGTGCAGAAAGCATTTATTTCCCAATATTAAACTAGGAGTTGATAAAGAATGTTTTTTACATAATCTGTGAGAAAGTCCTATCATGCCCCCTAGTGGTGTGAAGCATTTTTGTATAAAATCAGGAAATTATTGAAATGAATGTGTGACTACAATTGTTACAGAGACTCTGACAGGAGGATGTTAGTGAACCCAAAACACAAGAAACAAGTGTGCAGGAATGAAGTGATCCTGAAACGGCAGAATTATGGCAAGTATAGAAGTCGAACTTCATCTCACCGATTCTTGAGATAAGGGACAAAACCAGTTTTAGATGTTAGTTTTTATTATTTAACAACACATTATTATAAACTGATATATTTGCAGACAGAGGTCTCAGATAATGAAGCATGTAAGCGAACAAGTTTTTCTCAAAATGTACATTGATTCACTTCAGAACTCCGTCAGACACATTAAAAAGCAGCTATTTTAATTTGATCCATCCAACAACAGTGTAAAATACACACGACAAATATACAGCAGTCGTAGTAAAGTGAGATCTGTGTGTCTCTGAGAGAAATATAAACTATAAAGCCTCACAAATAAGATTTTTACAGTCTGACACTGAGAGAGCAGAAGCTCAAATAATCATCAGCATTTATTTGACAAAAACACACTTGAAGAATCTTTAAAGTTCAGCGTTCTGCTGTAGATTTAAGCCCTTCCTGAAAAAGATCAACATGTAAAGCCATAAATTAATAAATCACCCCCATATTAATATATGCAAAATCACAAATGACATCATCAATCATGTACCTGGTGTGTGAATCTGTGCTTGATCTCGTTCAGCTCTTCCGGATCTGATCTCATAAACCACAATAAGGACAGTAGCCACGCCCACCAGAGCAGAGAGGACCAATCGGATCACAGCTTCAGTAGGACCACAACAGTGGACAGAGTCTGAGGAGTAAAAACATCAAACTGAGATCAGCTCAGTCAATAAACACTGATATCATCAGCGCTGCCGTACCTGAACATGTGTGACAGAGTTGAGTGATGTCCAGATGTTGAGTCTGGTGGCTGATGGGATTGTTCAGCACACAGCTGTAGGTGTTTTTATCCTGATATTCCACCTCCAGAGGTAGAGAGAGACTGATGCTGAGATCAGACACACTGATGCTGGACAATAAACTGCTTCCTTTGTACCAGGAGAGAGTCACATGACTCACATTCACAGCTGAACACACCAGTGAACATGATGATGAGGATGAAGAACATTGTGAAGAGTTACTGCTGATGACAGGAACAGGCAGACGAGCTGGAAAACATGAGAGAATAAAGACAAATGAGGATGAATGAAGATCTTCAGGAAACATCCAGAGGAACCAAGATGATCAAAAGTGAAACAATTTCATCGAAAGTTCAATATAAACCTGCTGTTCATGTAAAAGTAAGAGAATTAGTCATTTGAACTAATTAGTCCTGATAAGATTCTTCTTTAGATCCAGCTGTAATAAATAAAACATGTGAAACTGATATTTAACTCACCGTAGACAGTGAGATGAAAATAAAAACTCAGACTGAAAGTGTTGATCCATAGGCCATAAAGTCCAGCATGTTTCATTGTGATGTTTGTGATGGTCAGAGATCCAGTTTGATTGTCCAGTTTCAGTCTGTCTCTGAATCTCCCATCAAGAACATCATCATATACAGTGATTCTGTCGTCCTGTTTATTGATTTCAGCTATTAAAGTCTCTTCAAACCACCACAGAATCTCATCATCATCCTTCATCTCAGTAAGATCAGAGTTTAGAGTGACTGAGTCTCCCTCCATCACTGACACTGAAACAGATAAACAGATTATAATGATTTATTAAATTAAATATTTTAACATTTAAATTTGAAATGAACAATATCATAAAACAGGAAAAAGAAATGAATGAATTCACTTCAACTTTTTCATTAGAAAATGGGTGAAACTGTTTTTTGAACTCACCAATGACAGTAAGATAGAAATCAACCCTCTGATAGTTGGTCTCTAGTTTATAAACTCCAGCATGTTTCATTGTGATGTTTGTGATGGTCAGAGATCCAGTTTGATTGTCCAGTTTCAGTCTGTCTCTGAATATCCCATCAAGATCAGCATCATATACAGTGATTCTGTCGGCCGTTACATTGATTTCAGCTATTAAAGTGTTTTTTTCATCTCCAAACCTCCACAGAATCACATCATCATCCTTCATTTCAGTAAGATCAGAGTCGAGAGTGACTGAATCTCCCTCCATCACTGATATTTTAACTGAATCATCAAACAGACATGTAGAACAAACAGTAACAGGTTCAACTCAGATTAAGACATTCATTTACAAAATTCATCATTTAAACAACAGAAGTAAAAATGAGTTTGGATTAATAATTGAATCTTTATGCTGATTAAAATATAAAACTTCTGAGTAGGATATTAAACTCACCAAAGACAAAGACAAAGAAAACAGCTTTCTTATCATTGGACTGTAGTTCATATTCTCCAGTATGTTTCATTGTGGTGTTTGTGATGGTCAGAGATCCAGTTTGATTGTCCAGTTTCAGTCTGTCTCTGAATCTCCCATCAAGAACATCATCATATACAGTGATTCTGTCGGCCGTTACATTGATTTCTGCTATTAAAGTGTCTTCAAACCTCCACAGAATCTCATCATCATCCTTCATCTCAGTAAGATCAGAGTTTAGAGTGACTGAATCTCCCTCAAACACTGACACTGAAACACCAATCCCTCCTGAAGAATAGAGTTTTTCACAGATTAAAGCTCTAAAATCACTTGATGTTGGTTTGATGAAGCTTCACTGAAATACTTTTATTCATTTAAATGTGACGTGAATAATATTCTGCAGCAGCACAAAGACAAAAGATGATGAACAAAAAGAGAAACAGGTTTATATGTGGAACAATAACTAAAAACGACACTTGAATGTTTAAAGTCACACTAAAACTGATGCTGTTGAGTATCTGAGCTTCATATTTATATGATTTTATTCAATCAATCCATAATAACTGAGTTTAGAGCTAAAATCACAGTTGAGTTATTTCTACACGAGACTAACTGTAACGTGTTTGTTCTGTTCAGGTTTAGTTTTCTCTGTTATTTTCCTGTGTTCTCTATCATTAGTTCATTAATCCCAGACCTGTTTCTGTTCTTCCAATGATCTCCCTGTTATTTAAACCCTGAGTTCTGTTCAGTTCATCGTCCGGTATCGTCTACATGACGTGCTTGTGTTTCTCCTCATGATTCTCCTGTGTATTGTGTGGATTATTAGATTAAAGACGGTTCTTTGAGTTATTTTAATGTTAATCTTCTCTCACTAATTTAACCAGTAATTGATCACATGGTACCAGAACAGAAACAACTGAAGTCATGAAAACACATTTAAAACTCACCAACCAGACGCCACAAACAAAGCAAAACCAACTTGAGAAACATTTTCTTCATCGCTTCACTGAAAAGCCCACGATAGTGACTCTCAAAATGTGTGAAAGCCTCAGATTGATGTGAAACACTGAACTGTGATATTTATCTGCTCGTGTGTGAATCCTCCCCCAACATCAGTTAGTTTCCGCTCACACATCCGTCTCCTTCAACATCACGAACATCAACAAGCTTTTGCTGATCTTCCATTTTCAAATGAATTCTGGGCCTGAATGAAAACTAATAGCAGAAGAGTGAAATATTGGATTAGATATCTGGATCTACTGGTGTGTTATTTAGTGCTGTGAGCTGTCAATCATATCTGACCTCTGACCTGTGACTCTTACGTGACTGTTGATGGATTCACGTTATTTCAGTGTAAAACCCTGGATATACTTTGTTTAGTTTTTTTTACAAGCACAGTCGAACTCACAGCCTTGCAAAGTATACTTCACTTGACTCTCATAGATGCATGTGCAGTTTTGAGCAATCTCTCATTACGAGTTACAGCCCATGTAAATATATTTGTATTCTTATATGCTTGAGTTGCACAAATGAGGGTACTATCTAACTTCTTCACACAATCTGTCGTCCATCATTGTCCATCGTTGCTGTAGCTTGAATGCGTTAGAGCAACACACTCACTGCCTCTGCTTTGGGATGCTGCGCTTCCCCGGTTGGGCCCAAGCACCCTCACTGCCCCCCGTGGGTATGTCTGTTGTTTCTGTTCGTTCCAGTCAGGCTGGGAGGCTCCCCGTAGACCTTGGTAGACCTTGGTAGACCTTGACCATAGACCTTGGGAGTCTCATTGGAGCTTCCCAGCCCGTCCCTCTGGCCCGTTTGGACGGTCAGGCTTGGCTATGCAATTCACTTCACCAGGCATTCCCCCAGGTTCAGGGTTTGGACGTCCTTGTCCTGCGAGTGAAGATTGCGTTCCTGCTAGCGAAGGATGTAATAGAGCCTGTCCCTCCAGACAAGATGAAGTAGGATTATACGGCAAGCGTCCTTCATCGTTTCAAAGGTAGCGGTGGGTTATGGCCAATCTTGCATCTGTGTGTCTTGAACCGGGCCCTTCACAAGCTCCCGTTTAAGATGCTTATGCAGAAATTCATCCTCAAGTGCGTTCGCTCCCAGGATTGGTTTATAGCGATCGACCTGAAGGGTGGACAGCGGCTCCACTGAAACAATTTCAGAGGCTCCTGGAGCATATGGGATCACACGATTGATGCATGTGAGACCGCTTCAGCACTGGCAACACAGCCGAGTACCAAGATGAGCATGGCGCCATGACAGGCTCCGTTTGACCATCACACTGAGCTGTTGCCAGACATTCTGCCCGTGGGCGGACCTTGCCTTTCTATGGGCCAGATTGCCCCTGGAACAAGTGTCCATGCATATTGTTGTCACGACAGATGCCTCCACCACCGGCTGGGGTGCTCCTGGACAGGACTTCGACTGCAGTGGCGTATCAATTGCCTCGAGTTGCTAGCAGTACTCCTTGCTCTGCAGTGGTTCTGACCAATGCTGCATAGCAAGCATGTTCTGATCTGGACGGACAACACATTGACCATAGCGTACATCAATCATCAAGTTGGTGTACACTCTTGATGCATGACGCAATTTGCCTACCATCTCCTTCTCTGGAAACACAACTGAACTGTGATATTTATCTGCTTGTGTGTGAATCCTCCCCCAACATCAGTCAGTTTCCACTCACACATCCGTCTCCTTCAACATCACGATCATCAACAAGCTTTTGCTGATCTTCCATTTTCAAATGAATTCTGGGCCTGAATGAAAAAGAAGTGAAATATTGGATTGGATTTTTTCGGACTGTTCTGTTAATGCAGGTTTTCTTCAACTACCTTGTGAATCAACGCCCTCAGCTCACGGCTTGTGGATATTCGTGGTTACAAAAATCCGGCAGTGCGTTTACAGTACGGACGTATTCTGATGATGAATTTTGCGTCACTCGCACTGTACACTAATCCTTGTGTAGTAAAAAGTGAAGTATACTTTGAGCTTAAAGATGTTTTGTGTGGAGTGGAAGATTGTGAGCTTCTGATTAGCAGGAGAGGAAATGAAGAAACACTTCAGCCACAAACTGCTGACACACACAGTAACGTCAAACATCCAGCAGAAGCTGTTTATCCAGATCAAACCAGAAACACTGATGTTTGAACAGATAAAATAAAAGAGAAAAACCATCACAGGGTTCATTCGACTCAAACGCCAGTAAATCACATGTATAATGTTTGCCTGTGTTTTTACAACAAAATCCATGAGTGAACATTAATGCAAACATTCAGTAACCTGTAAATGTAATCGTTCATTTAGAGAAATATCATTTGGTTACCAGAAAGTTTTGGACTTGGGAAAAGTTCATGAGGCATTAGTTCATAATCAGATATTTTGCTTTTGATTGCAGACTTTGGTATTTTAGTGAATCTGATCAAAATAACTCTTTTAAAACTCTAGTTGAAACACATGTGAGTTTATCTTGATCTTTTCATCTGCAGAAACTAAAAAGCGTGGAAGTGATCTTTGATGGCAATATTTCTTTTAAAAACCACATTTATGGCACTTAATAAAACCACTTTTTTCCATCTTAAAAATGTCTGTAAATTACAGCACATGCTCTCAATGTCAGATACAGAGAAGTATGTGTAACTCCCATTTCAGGTCCTGGTGGTGGTGTCCAGGAACCTGAAAGACTTGCAGCAGTGCTGTCCATGATGGGGAGTGAGAATAATGCTGGGGTGTTTCTCCTTGAAATGATCATCAGCTGAAGTGCCCATGACTACCACAAGAAGGCACTTCAGCCTGGACTTTCACTTCCGGACTTCACTTCCCACAATGCACTACACACCCACTCACTTACACTTGCGCACTACATTTCCCAGTAGTCTTGTCCCCTGTCACTGATCACCCCAGACAGCTGCAGCACATTATCCATCATTATTTAAGCACCATTCACACACACAAGTCTTGATTTGGTAATTCTGTCATTTATGTGCGTTTATTCCCATGTCTTGTTTTCCTGGTCATGTTTTCTGCCTGTCTGTTCCAGTTACTGATTGTTCGCTGCCTACCTTGTTGGATTTACTGCTCTGATCACTGGATTGTTGTTTGCCTGCTGACTGCCTCGACCTACCCGCCTGTTTACTGTTTACGACTCCGCCTTATCTATGATATTCCTGTTTGCCGGTGTTTGATACCCTGTTGATGCCTCTTTTTTAATAAAGAGGACACAAGATTCCGCTGACTCGCCATTTCATTACACTCTTGAAGACCTCTGTCATCTCCACTGTTTTGAGCGTGTTCAGCACCAGGTTATAACTGCACCAGATGGCCAGCTCTTTAACCTCCTGTCTGTAAGCAGACTTGACAGATTTTGCAGTGCATGAACAACTTCCCCAGCTCAAGTCTGGCTGGGCACCTTTGTTGCGCATCAACATGTTCCCCTGATGATATGCTGTCTGAACGTCTGGAAGTGAGCTAGACACTGTAATTTTGTTTAAATGGAAAAAATGTGGATACTTTTGCTTGAAAAAAAGTTTGTAAAATATGTTGTTGCGTAGTGTGTTAATATAACAAAGAAAAGATGCCATTGTTTTGTTTTTAATTGGGGAAGATGGAAAATTACAGTATTTTATTGTAACATTTACAAATAACAGGATATAAAGAGTATATTGAATAACAATTATTATTATTTTATTATTTTAAATTGTAATTCTGTCCTGTGAAATTACAGGAAATGTCTGGCAACTGAGTTGCAGTAAATTGTAAGAGTTATATGTTTGCTGATTCCTGTTTCCCTGTCTGCCTATTTGTCCTAGCATTTTCACGTGGTCTTTGTTTTCAGTTTGTCATTGTCTCATTATTAGTCGTTCGTCATCAGCTGTGTCTTGTTTGTAATCATGTCTGTCACCTGTGCCCTACTCGTTATCCTCTTGTGTTCATCTGTATATATTCCCTCTGTGTCAGTCCAGTCTTTGTTGGTCGTTGAAGATTTGAGTTGGTGCTGATTCCTGTATTCCTGCCTTTATTCTTTTATTCATTAAACTGTTGAAAGTTAATCTACCTTCTTCGTGTCTTCATCCTGCACGGCACGTTACAGAACGACTGACCGTAACAGTAAAGATGCAACCGGAAGTAGAGGATTTACTGCTCAACATCATGCAGAGTGGACTGCCTGAGCCAGCGCCGGACCTTCCTAATTTGTCCAATTACCCATTAAAGTTGGCAAATGACCCATCCCACGAACCCCTAATATGTCCAATAGCCCATTAAAGTCGGTAAAGACCCATCCCACGAACCCCTAATTTGTTCAATTGCCCATTAAAGTTGGCAAATGACCCATCCCACGAACCCCTAATTTGTCCAATTGCCCATTAAAGTCAGCAAATGTCCCACAAACCCCTAAATTGTCCAATTGCCCATTAAAATCAGCAAATGACCGGGGACCCACGCTAACCGCACCCAGTCCACGCCCCCCGGTCCCACGAGCCCCTATTTTGTCCAACTGTCCATTAAAGTTGGCAAATGAGCCGGGGAGGCCAGCTCACGGCCCCAAGCCACGCCCCCATCCCACGGACCCCAATTTTGTCCAATTACCCATAAAAGTTGCCCAAGGACGAAGCACCTTCCACTTACCGGCCGGCGGCGCCCGCCACCCCCGTCCTCCCTAGGGCGGGAGGAGCACTGTTTCCCTGACCACGTTCCGGCTCTCTGAGTGAGTACCGCCGTCGCTCCTGATGCTCTGTCGCTTTCTCTCTCTCTCTCTCTCTCCTCCATTGTTCTCACCACATTGTTCTCATGTGCTTTCTTTTTGCAAACATGCTCCTCGAGGAGTACTGGGGCCACCAGGAGGGTGCGGACCCTGGCCCGAGGCTGGTTAACAACGTGCCCTCCAAGGTGTTCTGCATCCACAACGTCCTGGCTAGTCTGGTCTTCCTCAACCACACGGCGAGGATGCGATCCTGGCACAACAATCTGATCCAGGCTAGGATCGCAGAGCCAACGATCCACCACTACTTAAAGAACCTGGCTCAGTTCCTCGCCTACGTGGCCGAGACCCCGCCGCCCAGCTGCCGCCTCTCCTGGACCATGATGGTGGGACTGAATCGTGAGATAAGAAATATAATCCGGTCGGTGAGGCGGAGGGTGGTCATGCACAAGGTGATGGTTAAGCAGGCAATGCAGGGCCGCCTCATTCCAAAGGCTACTCTCTGCCAGTGCGTCGCCTCCGCCAAGGCCGCCATCCCCAAGCTCCTGGGTGAGTTTTTCTCCTCCTATCGACTCTCTCTTCTTCCTTTTTCTTTTATCGCAGCCCGGCTGAGAGTGACGGCCGACAGGACGACCTAATGTTTGTTCTATGGAAACCTCACCGCCTACCTGGCCTACCTGGCCTGCATCTATGGACATCGCGGTGGGGTGTTCCAAAATATGGCTGTCCGGGAGGTGGAGGCGAAGCAGGAAACCACCGAAGATGGGTGCTTTGTCATCATTGTGAGTGAGTTTTTTCTCTCTCTCTCTCTCTCTCTCTCTCTCTCTGTGTTTATCTCTCACTTATGTACTCTTATGCCGTTCGCTTGTCTCCCTACCCACAGATCTATTCTCACAAGACCAACGACGCCTTCGGGGCGGCCCAGCTGGCACTGAGCGAGGAGGAGTACGGCTGGATGAGGGAGTTCCTAGCCTTGAGGTCCGTCTTGGTTGGAAGTGACAGTTCTCATTATTTCTTTTTCACCTCCAAGCCCAGCTCCTGTAAGAACCTTAACCAGTACTTCTAGGAGGCATGGGCTGAGATGAGCCTGCCAGATGAATGCATCAAAGCAGGGGAGGAACACTGTGTAGGTAGCTTACTTTATGCTGACACGACCTGACATGTGTTGTGTCAAAGTTCAATGCAAATCCCAGCTCTGCTCATCTGACTGCAGTGAAGAGAACTCTACGGTGCTTGAAGGGTCACTGGAGCTCTTAAGTATGAGCAGTCAGAGTTTGGAGCTTTGATCGGATACTCGGATGCTGACTAGGCTGGAGATCAGGACGATCGCCGCTCCACAACCGCTAATGTGTTCTTACTGGCTGGAGGAGCAGTGAGTTGCTCAGTAAGAAGCTCTTTCAACAGCAGAAGCTGAGCATGTTGATCTTAGTCAAGCGGCTCAGGAAAGTGCCTGGCTTAGACGACTACTGAGTGATCTTGGAACGGAGACTACGCCTGTGGTGATTCTGAAAGAGAACCAAGGAGCCGCTAAGCATTTTACAGTGAAACTAACACAACTACAAGATGTAACTAAGTGGGAGTAATATAGACATGCATACAAAAAGAAAAGCACAGGAAAAACACTTAGGGAATATTCATATTTTGATGAATGTCTCTATGTGTGTGCGTGGAATTCATGTCCCTGGTCTTGTGAGGGGGAAAGAATTTGGTGTGAGCTGATTAGTATCTTTTTGAAGTCGGGGAAACTTCCAAAGAGATTCTGCCTTGCCTCACACCTCGCCACTTAAAGTGTCACTTGTCCGTGGGGGGGACCAGGACATTCGGAGCCGACTAAGATTTACTTATGCGAGTCAAAAGGGTTAAAAGCTTTTCTTAAAACCTAAAAATGAATTGGTCATCCATGATCCAGTCCAGGCGCTACAGAACCTTAGCAGAAAATAACATGACGATGGATGCTGATGATATGAATGCTTCTGTGAACTATGACCTGGATATGTAAGATTTAACACTCCACCTCTAAGTACATGTCTTAAGTACATACTGTCATTGCATATAATTACTTGGATCATTTTAAACTATTGTTTGGCCTACGTGCGCTTGCTTTTTCGACCTTTCGACCCTCGAACTCGGTCGTAAGGCCGCCAAACTTTTCCGCCAGCCTCGGGGGGTTGTGACGAGAAGAAAGACACTGCCCCCTAGCGGATTGGAACCCACGCTGTCCGCGAACCCACGTCTGCAAACGCATTGGAATGGTGGGGTGTGGGATTTTTCCACAAGGGTCCCAAGGGCCCCAAATTTTGCACCGTAGCTCCTGGGGGGCCCCCGAGTGACATACCAAAAGCACAAGGCCCCTGAGCGCAGGCAAAATATTTTCAGCTTCTGATCCAAATCTCTCTCACACGCCGTGCGTTGGGGGCCCCAAGAGGTTCGGAATCTCGAATCTCGAGGTGCCACGGCCCTTTCTCCATGCGGGGTGCATTTGCCATCTTTGATGAGTAATTGGACAAATTAGGGGTCCCTCGATGGGGGGAAATGGTCACTAGAGCCCAGTGTCGCCCCCATATGTGTCCATTAACACACATTTCCAGGGCAATCACAGCAATCTCTGTATGTCCAATTCAGTGAGATTGGGACCAAGAACTTGCTTCCTCCAATGCGAATGAGCCGCCTCTGCTGGGAGCCCGGTAGGTCTTACCAACGTTCCCGAACAACAACGCATCCTAATCATATACTCCGTACACTCCTCAGTGGGCACTGGCCATTCAGGGACCAACCATACCCCTTCACCGCTACAAGAACACTTCTGGTGGCCAAACATGGCCCAGGAGGTTAGAAGGTTTCTCCAGGAATGTGTGGAATGTGCTATCTCTATAACTCTATGGAATCTTCCCACCGGAAAGCTCTTTCCATTACCCATTCCTCAACGCCCGTGGTCCGTTTCCTCAGAACCTACTGCCATGGTCACCAGGACTCTTGGAGCCAATTTCTGAGCTGGGCCGAGTACGCACAGAACTCTTTACGCCAAGCAGCTACTGGATTGACTCCCTTCCAGTGCGTGCTCAGTTACCAGCCCCCTCTCTTTCCATGGTCTGGAGAGTCCTCAAATGTTCCTGCAGAAGATAATTAGTTCAGAGAGAGTGAGAGGGTTTGGGACCAAAGGGCAGTGCGCAGGCAACAAGATTACTCCAATGCTCGTTGTCTGGATTCTTCACCATATCAACTTGTATAGTTATCTACAAAGGAAATCAACCTGCACCTGCCCTGTAAGAAGTTGAGTCCCAAATATACATTGGTCCCTTCCCCAGACTGAAACAAATTAACCCGGTCACCTACAAGTTACAATTTCCGCCACAACACCGTATTCACTCTACTTTTCATGTCTCATTACTCAAACCTCATCACTTACCCATTTCTGTTCCCTCCACAGAGCCTGACCCAGAAGAGGGAACCGTGTATGCTGTAAGAGAAATTCTGGACTCCCAGCATCGCAATGGTCCGCTAGAGTACTTGGTGGACTGGGAAGGATACGGTCCTGGGTAGCCAGAAGAGATATCCTTGATCCCGAATTACTTACCACATTCCACCAAGACCATCCTGATCATCCTGCACCTCGGGGAAGAGATAGACTGCCGCGACACCGGGGTCCTCAGCCCTCTGGAGCGGGCCGTGGGGGGTGCTGTTAGAGGTCAGTCAGGCTCACTCACCAAACAATCACGATGCACCCCTTCACCGGAGTACTGATCACCTGTTCACAATCACCTCATCACCAGCTCAGCTCCCCTTCATAACCACACACTTCACATCAGCACTTCGTCCGGTCTCAACCTTGGATTACGGACTCACGTACCTGCGCTACATGCTGGACTATCCTGTTCCCCTGTCGGTTCCTTCTGTCTTCTGTGGATTTCGCCTATCTCAGTCTTCGTCTGCTCATACCTGCTGGTACTCACCTGTCCTGTTATTCCTGTTCCGAAGTGTGTGCTCTGTTCAGTGTTATCTACGTCTCACGCCATCAACTACAAGTAATAAACAAAGACTGTCAGTATCTCTACTAATAATAACCTGCTCAAATACTCTCTCATCATTACTCACCATTGTTCTCTATATCCGTTGTGTTCTAATAAAAGAAAATATACTAACCTCATCCTCTGTAAGTCTGTATTCTGTTACACCTAATAGGTAATTATTAACTGTGGTAAACATAATTTATACCCATATTCATATTTTTGTATTATTATAATTGTTTATTGTCATTACAACCACTATGATACAGAGCAGAACAGGTTCTTCCGCCCAAACAGGTGCACTGACCTCAAACCACCCATTTACAGCACGTTTCAAGTGAAGGTATTTTTCAACCAGGACTGTGTTTTCCCATGTTTTTGTGTCCAAGCACTAACTGAAGATGTAGTGCTGACCGTGACCGCTGCAGCCATGATCGGACTACAAATATAATACTTTATAATACAAATATAATACTATTTCTTGTTAATTTAGCCACTGTATTAAATAAATACTTAGGGTTGTGATTATTTTCTTCTAAAAGATTTGAAAAATAAGCAGATCTAGCGGTTTTTACAGCCTTTCTGTACTCCATCATTTTCTCTCTCCATGAAATCCGAAAAACTTCTAGTTTTGAATTCTTCCAGCTGCGCTCCAGTTTTCTGGCTGCTCTTTTAAGGGCCCGAGTGTGCCCGTTATACCATGGCGTTGGACTAATGTCCTTAATCTTTTTTAAGCGCAAAGGAGCGACAGAGTCTAGAGTGTTCGAAAAGAGAGCGTCAATAGTTTCTGTTGCAACATCGAGTTCTTCTAAGCTGTCTGGTTTGCTAAGTTGATGAAACTGATCAGGAAGATTATTTATAAAGCATTTTTTAGTGGTAGAAGTGATGGTTCTAACATATTTATGGCAGACAGGCGGTTTTCCAGCCTTGGATAAATGTAGCACGCATGAGACTAGATAATGATCTGAGACGTCATCACTCTGCTGCAGAATTTCAACGGCATCAATATCGATTCCATGTGACAATATTAGATCTAGAGTATGATTACGACAATGAGTTGGTCCTGATACGTGTTGTCTAACTCCAATAGAGCTTAGAATATCTGTTAATGCCAATCCCAAAGCGTCTTTTTCATTATCTACATGTATATTAAAATCACCAACAATAAGGACTTTATCCACAGCCAGTACTAACTCCGATAGAAAATCAGCTAATTCTTTGATAAAATCTGTATGGTGCCCTGGTGGCTTGTATACAGTAGCCAACACAAATTTCAAATGAGAGTTGTCACTTACATTATATAAACTTACATAGAGAACCATCACTTCAAAAGAGATATATTTGAAAGACTTTTGAGTAATACTGAAGATATTACTATAGATTACAGCAACACCTCCCCCTTTACCTTTCTGACGAGGTTCGTGTCGATAATAGTAACCTTGAGGGCTAGACTTATTTAAAGTAATGTAATCGTCTGGTTTTAGCCAGGTTTCTGTCAAACACAGCACATCTAGGTTATTTTCTGTGATAATATCATTTACAATAAGTGCTTTTGAAGAAAGGGATCGAATATTCAGCAACCCAAGCTTTATCATTTTGTTATCTTTATAATCTCTGTTTACTACTTGTTGAGCATCAATTAAATTATCACCCGTAAATGGGTTTGGAAGTTTTCTGTATTTATTAGTTCGGGGTACAGACACAGTCTCTATCTGATGATATCTAGGTGAAAGAGTCTCTATGTGTTGGGATTTATCTGAATTCTGTGACGTGAGACAGCTAGCAGACGGTCGGTTTAGCCAGTCAGATGGACACCTGGATGAGGAAATCTACATGGAGAAACCAGATGAATGCATCAAAGCAGGGGAGGAACACTGTGTAGGTAGCTTACTTTATGCTGACACGACCTGACATGTGTTGTGTCAAAGTTCAATGCAAATCCCAGCTCTGCTCATCTGACTGCAGTGAAGAGAACTCTACGGTGCTTGAAGGGTCACTGGAGCTCTTAAGTATGAGCAGTCAGAGTTTGGAGCTTTGATCGGATACTCGGATGCTGACTAGGCTGGAGATCAGGACGATCGCCGCTCCACAACCGCTAATGTGTTCTTACTGGCTGGAGGAGCAGTGAGTTGCTCAGTAAGAAGCTCTTTCAACAGCAGAAGCTGAGCATGTTGATCTTAGTCAAGCGGCTCAGGAAAGTGCCTGGCTTAGACGACTACTGAGTGATCTTGGAACGGAGACTACGCCTGTGGTGATTCTGAAAGAGAACCAAGGAGCCGCTAAGCATTTTACAGTGAAACTAACACAACTACAAGATGTAACTAAGTGGGAGTAATATAGACATGCATACAAAAAGAAAAGCACAGGAAAAACACTTAGGGAATATTCATATTTTGATGAATGTCTCTATGTGTGTGCGTGGAATTCATGTCCCTGGTCTTGTGAGGGGGAAAGAATTTGGTGTGAGCTGATTAGTATCTTTTTGAAGTCGGGGAAACTTCCAAAGAGATTCTGCCTTGCCTCACACCTCGCCACTTAAAGTGTCACTTGTCCGTGGGGGGGACCAGGACATTCGGAGCCGACTAAGATTTACTTATGCGAGTCAAAAGGGTTAAAAGCTTTTCTTAAAACCTAAAAATGAATTGGTCATCCATGATCCAGTCCAGGCGCTACAGAACCTTAGCAGAAAATAACATGACGATGGATGCTGATGATATGAATGCTTCTGTGAACTATGACCTGGATATGTAAGATTTAACACTCCACCTCTAAGTACATGTCTTAAGTACATACTGTCATTGCATATAATTACTTGGATCATTTTAAACTATTGTTTGGCCTACGTGCGCTTGCTTTTTCGACCTTTCGACCCTCGAACTCGGTCGTAAGGCCGCCAAACTTTTCCGCCAGCCTCGGGGGGTTGTGACGAGAAGAAAGACACCGCCCCCTAGCGGATTGGAACCCACGCTGTCCGCGAACCCACGTCTGCAAACGCATTGGAATGGTGGGGTGTGGGATTTTTCCACAAGGGTCCCAAGGGCCCCAAATTTTGCACCGTAGCTCCTGGGGGGCCCCCGAGTGACATACCAAAAGCACAAGGCCCCTGAGCGCAGGCAAAATATTTTCAGCTTCTGATCCAAATCTCTCTCACACGCCGTGCGTTGGGGGCCCCAAGAGGTTCGGAATCTCGAATCTCGAGGTGCCACGGCCTTTCTCCATGCGGGGTGCATTTGCCATCTTTGATGAGTAATTGGACAAATTAGGGGTCCCTCGATGGGGGGAAATGGTCACTAGAGCCCAGTGTCGCCCCCATATGTGTCCATTAACACACATTTCCAGGGCAATCACAGCAATCTCTGTATGTCCAATTCAGTGAGATTGGGACCAAGAACTTGCTTCCTCCAATGCGAATGAGCCGCCTCTGCTGGGAGCCCGGTAGGTCTTACCAACGTTCCCGAACAACAACGCATCCTAATCATATACTCCGTACACTCCTCAGTGGGCACTGGCCATTCAGGGACCAACCATACCCCTTCACCGCTACAAGAACACTTCTGGTGGCCAAACATGGCCCAGGAGGTTAGAAGGTTTCTCCAGGAATGTGTGGAATGTGCTATCTCTATAACTCTATGGAATCTTCCCACCGGAAAGCTCTTTCCATTACCCATTCCTCAACGCCCGTGGTCCGTTTCCTCAGAACCTACTGCCATGGTCACCAGGACTCTTGGAGCCAATTTCTGAGCTGGGCCGAGTACGCACAGAACTCTTTACGCCAAGCAGCTACTGGATTGACTCCCTTCCAGTGCGTGCTCAGTTACCAGCCCCCTCTCTTTCCATGGTCTGGAGAGTCCTCAAATGTTCCTGCAGAAGATAATTAGTTCAGAGAGAGTGAGAGGGTTTGGGACCAAAGGGCAGTGCGCAGGCAACAAGATTACTCCAATGCTCGTTGTCTGGATTCTTCACCATATCAACTTGTATAGTTATCTACAAAGGAAATCAACCTGCACCTGCCCTGTAAGAAGTTGAGTCCCAAATATACATTGGTCCCTTCCCCAGACTGAAACAAATTAACCCGGTCACCTACAAGTTACAATTTCCGCCACAACACCGTATTCACTCTACTTTTCATGTCTCATTACTCAAACCTCATCACTTACCCATTTCTGTTCCCTCCACAGAGCCTGACCCAGAAGAGGGAACCGTGTATGCTGTAAGAGAAATTCTGGACTCCCAGCATCGCAATGGTCCGCTAGAGTACTTGGTGGACTGGGAAGGATACGGTCCTGGGTAGCCAGAAGAGATATCCTTGATCCCGAATTACTTACCACATTCCACCAAGACCATCCTGATCATCCTGCACCTCGGGGAAGAGATAGACTGCTGCGACA
The DNA here is from genome assembly GCA_037194245.1 of Opsariichthys bidens. Taxonomy (NCBI): domain Eukaryota; kingdom Metazoa; phylum Chordata; class Actinopteri; order Cypriniformes; family Xenocyprididae; genus Opsariichthys; species Opsariichthys bidens. Next base: position 615,582 of record CM074291.1, on the reverse strand, counting down.
CCGGGGTCCTCAGCCCTCTGGAGCGGGCCGTGGGGGGTGCTGTTAGAGGTCAGTCAGGCTCACTCACCAAACAATCACGATGCACCCCTTCACCGGAGTACTGATCACCTGTTCACAATCACCTCATCACCAGCTCAGCTCCCCTTCATAACCACACACTTCACATCAGCACTTCGTCCGGTCTCAACCTTGGATTACGGACTCACGTACCTGCGCTACATGCTGGACTATCCTGTTCCCCTGTCGGTTCCTTCTGTCTTCTGTGGATTTCGCCTATCTCAGTCTTCGTCTGCTCATACCTGCTGGTACTCACCTGTCCTGTTATTCCTGTTCCGAAGTGTGTGCTCTGTTCAGTGTTATCTACGTCTCACGCCATCAACTACAAGTAATAAACAAAGACTGTCAGTATCTCTACTAATAATAACCTGCTCAAATACTCTCTCATCATTACTCACCATTGTTCTCTATATCCGTTGTGTTCTAATAAAAGAAAATATACTAACCTCATCCTCTGTAAGTCTGTATTCTGTTACACCTAATAGGTAATTATTAACTGTGGTAAACATAATTTATACCCATATTCATATTTTTGTATTATTATAATTGTTTATTGTCATTACAACCACTATGATACAGAGCAGAACAGGTTCTTCCGCCCAAACAGGTGCACTGACCTCAAACCACCCATTTACAGCACGTTTCAAGTGAAGGTATTTTTCAACCAGGACTGTGTTTTCCCATGTTTTTGTGTCCAAGCACTAACTGAAGATGTAGTGCTGACCGTGACCGCTGCAGCCATGATCGGACTACAAATATAATACTTTAGAGATTTTGTGCACCGTCAGTGTTTGACTATAAAAGTGACAGGCTCGGATCGGACATTATACGTAGAAACGGATCCCCACAGGAAATTACATTTTGGTTAATCGCAAGATCCTTTTTGTTTAAACGTTGAAGGCTGTGAAGCTTTGTTTTGTGGGAAATGCCAACAATGACAAGGGGTTCCGCTTGTTCGACAAAGACAAAAAAGGATTTTAATTTGTCGGAGTGTGATCTTCAACAAGTCAGACTTTGGGTGAAAAAAAGAAGTGAACATTCCTGTACAGAGAAAGAAGTTATCAAGAAAACTGATGAGAGAACAGCAGTCAATACGACTTTCCGTGAAACTATAAGAGAAGAGAATCAAAAAACCACGCTGGAGATATGGATACGATGAGTTTGCCGATCTGGAGGCTGTTGATCCTTATACTAAAGTCTGTTGTGTTGCAGAAAAAACACACTGAAAGAAGCAATGATGAGTCCTAACGCAAAGGAATGGCAGGAGGTGCTGACCTGGAATATGAATCACTGCTGGAAAATAAGACAAGGATTTAGTAGATCAAGGGATCGGAAGGCTATAGGATCTAGATGGGTGTTCAAAGTCCAGCTTCAGAGTGATGGACGAGTGGAGAAATACAAGTGCCGACTCGTCTCTAAGAGCCACTCACAGAAGTATGATGCTGACTATGATGAAACTTGATGAAAAGATCGAATGGGTTTTCCCTTCACCATCCAGATTAATCTACATGTGCAACAGATGGATGTAGTAACCACATTTCTAGATGTCAAGTCAAGTCAAGTCATCTTTATTTATATAGCACTATTTACAATGCAAATTGTGGCAAAGCAGCTTTACATTAATAAGAAAATGGTGTCATTGTGCAGCTTATTCTATATATTATTGATTCATTCCGTTGGAAATATCAATAGTTATTAGTTTAGTTAATTTAGGTATATCAGCACTGCAGAAAACAGTGACATAATCATCCGGCTCAGCTCAGTGTGTATACAACGGCGCCAATGCAGGCATATCAAAAACACTGCTGAATATCAAGCAAGTGTCCCCAACTTAAGCAAGCCAAAGGCAACAGCGGCAAGGAACCAAAACTCCAACAAATGGAGAAAAAAACCTCGGGAGAAACCAGGCTTATTCGGGGGGCCAGTTCTCCTCTGGTCAACAGTGAACACTTGTCCGATACTCAGGCAGAGTTACGGGTCATTAAACCGATTTGGAATCGCAACAGTCAAAATATTTAATCTAGTTCCATCTAGTTTAAGATCTTTTTGATCACGCCGTTATGGGACGGTTTGTTGGGATATGTGCCACTGGCTGATGAGTCGGTAAGGTCTTAACAAAGGATGAGCTAGTTAACACAGTCTCCGCCGACACCACAGGGCCACATTGCTGCCGCACACAGGCACAGGTTCCCCGTCCGACCCGGACACGGCCCAGATCCAGCCAATCACGTTAATTGGTAAACCTCGGGATAAGCAGAGAGACAAAAAATTAGCGTAGACGCCATTCTTCTTCTGACGTACCGAGTACATCTGGTGTTATAGGAAGTGTTCCCGGTTCCGGCTGACCTGATTTATGCAGCCTAACAATCCTTTAACGGATATGAAGACAAAAGTTTATAGTGCGTCATGTGTATGCCAGGTTAAATAGATGCGTTTTTAGTCTAGATTTAAACTGACAGAGTGTGTCTGCTTCCCGAACAATGCTAGGAAGATTGTTCCAGAGTTTAGGTGCCAAATAGGAAAAGGATCTACCGCCTGCGGTTGATTTTGATATTCTAGGTATTAACAACTGGCCAGAATTCTGAGATCGTAATAGACGCGAAGGACTATAGTGCATTAAGAGCTCACTCAGGTACTGGGGAGCTAAGCCATTTAGTGCTTTGTAAGTTATTAGCAAGATTTTAAAATCTATACGATGTTTAATAGGGAGCCAGTGCAGTTTTGACAGAACCGGGCTAATATGTTCATATTTCCTGGTTCTAGTAAGGACTCTAGCTGCTGCATTTTGGACCAGCTGTAATTTGTTTATCACGCGAGCAGGGCAACCACCCAATAGAGCGTTACAGTAATCTAGTCTCGAGGTCATAAACGCATGAACTAGCTGTTCCGCATTTGTCATTGAGAGCATATGTCGCAATTTAGATATATTTTTAAGATGGAAGAATGTGGTTTTACATATGCTAGAAATGTGGCTTTCAAATGAAAGATTGGTATCAAAGAGCACACCCAGGTTCCTAACTGACGAAGATGACTTAACAGAGCAGCCATCAAGTGTTAGACAGTATTCTAGGTTTTTATGTGCTGAAGTTTTTGGTCCAATAATTAGAATCTCTGTTTTTTCTGAATTTAGTAGTAGGAAATTACTAGTCATCCAATTTTTTATATATCAGCTACGCATTCTGTTAATTTTGAGAATTGGTAGGTTTCGTCAGGGCGCGAGGAAATATAGAGCTGAGTATCATCAGCGTAACAGTGAAAGCTAATGCCATGCTTCCTAATGACATCTGCCAAGGGTAGCATGTACAGAGTGAAAAGCAACGGTCCTAGAACTGAGCCTTGTGGTACTCCATATTTAACTTGTGATCGAAATGACATCTCTTCGTTTACTACTACAAACTGATAACGGTCAGATAAGTATGATTTGAACCATGCCAATGCAATTCCATTAATTCCAGCATAATTTTCTAGTCTATTCAAAAGAATATTGTGGTCGATAGTGTCAAAAGCAGCACTGAGGTCTAGTAACACTAATAGAGAGATACAACCACGATCTAATGATAAGAGCAAATCATTTGTAACTCTAATGAGAGCAGTCTCAGTACTATGGTACGGTCTAAATCCTGACTGGAAATCCTCACAGATACCATTTCTTTCCAAGTAGGAACTAAGCTGAGATGATACTGCCTTTTCTAGTATTTTTGACAGAAAAGGTAGATTGGAAATCGGTCTGTAATTGACTAATTCACAAGGATCAAGTTGTGGTTTTTTAATAAGTGGTTTGATAATAGCCTGCTTAAAATTTTTTGGTACGTAACCTAGTGATAAAGATGAATTAATGATCTTAAGAAGAGGATCTATGACCTCTGGAAGCATCTCTTTCAATAGCTTAGTCGGTATAGGGTCTAACATACATGTTGTAGATTTTGATGATTTAACAAGTTTAGACAATTCTTCCTTTCCTATAGCAGCGAATGAATGGAATTTTTCCTCAGGGATACAACAACCCACTGTCTGATGTGATACTGTAGTAGACAGTTGCATGGCTATAATTTTCTCTCTAATGTTGTCAATCTTGCAAGTAAAGAAGTTCATAAAGTCATTACTGCTGTGCTGTTTGGAAACATCAGAAGTTGAGGCTGTATTTCTTGTTAATTTAGCCACTGTATTAAATAAATACTTAGGGTTGTGATTATTTTCTTCTAAAAGATTTGAAAAATAAGCAGATCTAGCGGTTTTTACAGCCTTTCTGTACTCCATCATTTTCTCTCTCCATGAAATCCGAAAAACTTCTAGTTTTGAATTCTTCCAGCTGCGCTCCAGTTTTCTGGCTGCTCTCTTAAGGGCCCGAGTGTGCCCGTTATACCATGGCGTTGGACTAATGTCCTTAATCTTTTTTAAGCGCAAAGGAGCGACAGAGTCTAGAGTGTTCGAAAAGAGAGCGTCAATAGTTTCTGTTGCAACATCGAGTTCTTCTAAGCTGTCTGGTTTGCTAAGTTGATGAAACTGATCAGGAAGATTATTTATAAAGCATTTTTTAGTGGTAGAAGTGATGGTTCTAACATATTTATGGCAGACAGGCGGTTTTCCAGCCTTGGATAAATGTAGCACGCATGAGACTAGATAATGATCTGAGACGTCATCACTCTGCTGCAGAATTTCAACGGCATCAATATCGATTCCATGTGACAATATTAGATCTAGAGTATGATTACGACAATGAGTTGGTCCTGATACGTGTTGTCTAACTCCAATAGAGCTTAGAATATCTGTTAATGCCAATCCCAAAGCGTCTTTTTCATTATCTACATGTATATTAAAATCACCAACAATAAGGACTTTATCCACAGCCAGTACTAACTCCGATAGAAAATCAGCTAATTCTTTGATAAAATCTGTATGGTGCCCTGGTGGCTTGTATACAGTAGCCAACACAAATTTCAAATGAGAGTTGTCACTTACATTATATAAACTTACATAGAGAACCATCACTTCAAAAGAGATATATTTGAAAGACTTTTGAGTAATACTGAAGATATTACTATAGATTACAGCAACACCTCCCCCTTTACCTTTCTGACGAGGTTCGTGTCGATAATAGTAACCTTGAGGGCTAGACTTATTTAAAGTAATGTAATCGTCTGGTTTTAGCCAGGTTTCTGTCAAACACAGCACATCTAGGTTATTTTCTGTGATAATATCATTTACAATAAGTGCTTTTGAAGAAAGGGATCGAATATTCAGCAACCCAAGCTTTATCATTTTGTTATCTTTATAATCTCTGTTTACTACTTGTTGAGCATCAATTAAATTATCACCCGTAAATGGGTTTGGAAGTTTTCTGTATTTATTAGTTCGGGGTACAGACACAGTCTCTATCTGATGATATCTAGGTGAAAGAGTCTCTATGTGTTGGGATTTATCTGAATTCTGTGACGTGAGACAGCTAGCAGACGGTCGGTTTAGCCAGTCAGATGGACACCTGGATGAGGAAATCTACATGGAGAAACCAGATGAATGCATCAAAGCAGGGGAGGAACACTGTGTAGGTAGCTTACTTTATGCTGACACGACCTGACATGTGTTGTGTCAAAGTTCAATGCAAATCCCAGCTCTGCTCATCTGACTGCAGTGAAGAGAACTCTACGGTGCTTGAAGGGTCACTGGAGCTCTTAAGTATGAGCAGTCAGAGTTTGGAGCTTTGATCGGATACTCGGATGCTGACTAGGCTGGAGATCAGGACGATCGCCGCTCCACAACCGCTAATGTGTTCTTACTGGCTGGAGGAGCAGTGAGTTGCTCAGTAAGAAGCTCTTTCAACAGCAGAAGCTGAGCATGTTGATCTTAGTCAAGCGGCTCAGGAAAGTGCCTGGCTTAGACGACTACTGAGTGATCTTGGAACGGAGACTACGCCTGTGGTGATTCTGAAAGAGAACCAAGGAGCCGCTGATCATTCAAGAACTAAACACATAGACATTCGCTATCATTACATTCGTGAATGGACAAATACCACTGAGAGACTGTCCCACAGATGACATGAAGGTAGATATCTTGACTAAACCATTGGAGAGACAGAAGTTTGAGCATTTCAGGAGTGAGATTGGACTTTCTTATGTAATTCTGTTTAGTGTTAAATCTGTTATGGTGAAAACTGCTAATGTGGTTAAAAATAAAAACACTAAGGAAAAGACCTTACTAGTTTGTATTAATATAATTTACTAAAATGGCTTAATGCTATTGTAAAATGAAGTGTGAGTGTTGTCATGTAGTGATTTTGCCAATAGGTGTCGCCATTTTACTGTGACACTGCAGTTCTGTTTCTGCTTCCTTGTTTCCTTGCATTTGACAAATAAAAACACATGAAGACAAATAAAAACTTTGTCTCACCGATTCTTGAGATAAGGGACAAAACAAGTTTCAGATGTTAGTTTTTATTAATTAACAACACATTATTATAAACTGATATATTTGCAGACAGAGGTCTCAGATAATGAAGCATGTAAGCGAACAGGTTTTTCTCAAAATGTACATTGATTCACTTCAGAACTCCGTCAGACACATTAAAAAGCAGCTATTTTAATTTGATCCATCCAACAACAGTGTAAAATACACATGACAAATATACAGCAGTCGTAGTAAAGTGAGATCTGTGTGTCTCTGAGAGAAATATAAACTATAAAGCCTCACAAATAAGATTTTTACAGTCTGACACTGAGAGAGCGGAAGCTCAAATAATCATCAGCATTTATTATGACAAAAACTCTTGAAGAATCTTTAAAGTTCAGCGTTCTGCTTTAGATTTAAGCCCTTCCTGAAAAAGATCAACATGTAAAGCCATAAATTAATAAATCTCACCCATATTAATATATGCAAAATCACAAATGGCATCATCAATCATGTACCTGGTGTGTGAATCTGTGCTTGATCTCGTTCAGCTCTTCCGGATCTGATCTCATAAACCACAATAAGGACAGTAGCCACGCCCACCAGAGCAGAGAGGACCAATCGGATCACAGCTTCAGTAGGACCACAACAGTGGACAGAGTCTGAGGAGTAAAAACATCAAACTGAGATCAGCTCAGTCAATAAACACTGATATCATCAGCGCTGCCGTACCTGAACATGTGTGACAGAGTTGAGTGATGTCCAGATGTTGAGTCTGGTGGCTGATGGGATTGTTCAGCACACAGCTGTAGGTGTTTTTATCCTGATATTCCACCTCCAGAGGTAGAGAGAGACTGATGCTGAGATCAGACACACTGATGCTGGACAATAAACTGCTTCCTTTGTACCAGGAGAGAGTCACATGACTCACATTCACAGCTGAACACACCAGTGAACATGATGATGATGATGATGAAGAACATTGTGAAGAGTTACTGCTGATGACAGGAACAGGCAGACGAGCTGGAAAACATGAGAGAATAAAGACAAATGAGGATGAATGAAGATCTTCAGGAAACATCCAGAGGAACCAAGATGATCAAAAGTGAAACAATTTCATCGAAAGTTCAATATAAACCTGCTGTTCATGTAAAAGTAAGAGAATTAGTCATTTGAACTAATTAGTCCTGATAAGATTCTTCTTTAGATCCAGCTGTAATAAATAAAACATGTGAAACTGATATTTAACTCACTGTAGACATTGAGAAGAGTATAAAATCTCCGACTGAAAGATTTGATCCATAGTTGATAAAGTCCAGCATGTTTCATTGTGATGTTTGTGATGGTCAGAGATCCAGTTTGATTGTCCAGTTTCAGTCTGTCTCTGAATCTCCCATCAAGAACATCATCATTTACAGTGATTCTGTCTTCCTGTTTATTGATTTCAGCTATTAAAGTTTCTTCAAACCCGCCTCCAAGCCACCACTGAATCACATCATCATCCTTCATCTCAGTAAGATCAGAGTTTAGAGTGACTGAATCTCCTTCTTTCACTGACACTGAAACAGGGTTTGTCACAGATAAACAGATTATAATGGTTTATTAAATTAAATAGTTTAACATTTGAATTTGAAATAAACAATATCATAAAACAGAAAAAAAAAAATGGTGAATTAATTCATTTCAACTTTGTCATTAAAAAACAGTTTTTGAACTCACCAATGACAGCGAGATTAAAATTAACCAACTTATTATTGGTCTCTGTTTGATAATATCCAGTATGTTTCATTGTGATGTTTGTGATGGTCAGAGATCCAGTTTGATTGTCCAGTTTCAGTCTGTCTCTGAATCTCCCATCAAGAACATCATCATATACAGTGATTCTGTCTTCCTGTTTATTGATTTCAGCTATTAAAGTGTCTTCAAACCTCCACCGAATCCAATCATCATCCTTCATCTCAGTAAGATCAGAGTTTAGAGTGACTGAATCTCCCTCATTCACTGACACTGAAACAGGGTTTGTCACAGATAAACAGATTATAATGATTCATTAAATAAAATAGTTTAACATTTGAATTTGAAATGAACAATATCATAAAACAGCAAAAAGAAACAAAATGGTGTATGAATTCACTTTAACTTTATCATTAAAAACAGGTGAAAACTTTTTTTGAACTCACCAATGACAGCGAGATGTAAAACAACCCACTCATCGTTGATCAATATGCCATAAACTCCAGCATGTTTCATTGTGATGTTTGTGATGGTCAGAAATCCAGTTTGATTGTCCAGTTTCAGTCTGTCTCTGAATCTCCCATCAAGAACATCATCATATACAGTGAATCTGTCTTCCTGTTTATTGATTTCAGCTATTAAAGTTTCTTCACCTCCAAACCTCCACTGAATCACATCATCATGCTTCATCTCAGTAAGATAAGAGTAGAGAGTGACTGAATCTCCTTCCTTCACCATCTTCAATTCCATAAAACCAATCCCTCCTGAAGAATAGAGTTTTTCACAGATTAAAGCTCTAAAATCACTTGATGTTGGTTTGATGAAGCTTCACTGAAATACTTTAATTCATTTAAATGTGACGTGAATAATATTCTGCAGCAGCACAAAGACAAAAGATGATGAACGAAAAGAGAAACAGGTTTATATGTGGAACAATAACTAAAAACGACACTTGAATGTTTAAAGTCACACTAAAACTGATGCTGTTGAGTATCTGAGCTTCATATTTATATGATTTTATTCAATCAATCCATAATAACTGAGTTTAGAGCTAAAATCACAGTTGAGTTATTTCTACACGAGACTAACTGTAACGTGTTTGTTCTGTTCAGGTTTAGTTTTCTCTGTTATTTTCCTGTGTTCGCTATCATTAGTTCATTAATCCCAGACCTGTTTCTGTTCTTCCAATGATCTCCCTGTGATTTAAACCCTGAGTTCTGTTCAGTTCATCGTCCGGTATCGTCTACATGACGTGCTTGTGTTTCTCCTCATGATTCTCCTGTGTATTGTGTGGATTATTAGATTAAAGACGGTTCTTTGAGTTATTTCCTGAGTCGTGCGCTTCACTACAGACACCGTCGCTGACACTAACAGTGAATGTTAATCTTCTCTCACTAATTTAACCAGTAATTGATCACATGGTACCAGAACAGAAACAACTGAAGTCATGAAAACACATTTAAAACTCACCAACCAGACGCCACAAACAGAGCAAAACCAATTTGAGAAACATTTTCTTCATCGCTTCACTGAAAAGCCCACGATAGTGACTCTCAAAATGTGTGAAAGCCTCGGATTGATCTGAAACACTGAACTGTGATATTTATCTGCTCGTGTGTGAATCCTCCCCCAACATCAGTTAGTTTCCGCTCACACATCCGTCTCCTTCAACATCACGAACATCAACAAGCTTTTGCTGATCTTCTATTTTCAAACGAATTCTGGGCCTGAATGAAAACTAACAGCAGAAGAGTGAAATATTGGATTAGATATCTGGATCTACTGGTGTGTTATTTAGTGCTGTGAGCTGTCAATCATATCTGACCTCTGACCTGTGACTCTTATGTGACTGTTGGTGGATTCACGTTATTTCAGTGTAAAGCCCTGGATATACTTAGTTTTTTTTTACAAGCACAGTCGAACTCACAGCCTTGCAAAGTAGACTTCACTTGACTCTCATAGACAGTTTTTTGACGCATGTGCAGTTTTGAGCAAATGAAGGTACTTTCTAACTTTTTCGCACAATCTGTCGTCTGTGATCGTCCATCATCGCTGTAGCTTGAATGGGTTCCGGTCTGTTCTGTTAATGCAGGTTTTCTTCAACTACCTTGTGAATCAACGCCCTCAGCTCACGGCTTGTGGATATTCGTGGTTACAAAAATCCGGCAGTGCGTGTACAGTATGGGCGTATTAATAAACAGGAGAATTAACCAAGAAAATGAGCCACACAAAACACTAAACTTAAATTTAATTAACGACAAAGACTGAACAGAACGTGAGGGTGTAAATACACAACAGAGGAGATAACGAGACTAATAAATTACACATAGCTGATGGGAGTGAACTAATGATGACGGTGGCGGGAACATGAACAAAGAGCTCATGTGACAGTCCAAAACAGAGACACACGTGACATTTACTCCCTCCTTCCAGAAGGTGTGGCCTTGTGCCAAAAAGAGTCCAATCTGGGGGGGGGGGGGGCACCCTGGAGGCCATGGGCAGGAGTAGGTAAGTCAGGTGATCTCCAGGGTGGAGCTGGAACATCAAGCAACTAGGGCGGAGTCCAGGGCTAAGCCGGGAGCTCAGGAGTCCCAGGTGGAGTGGCCTCCGTGGCCTTACCTCCGACCGTCTGCCCTGCCACTATGGCCACGGGTATCTGCCCCCCCAAAACTTTAAGGGGCGGAGGCCCCACTGGAGCGGACTCAGGAGGGAGCACTGGAGATACAGGACGGAGCGCTGGAGATACAGGCTCAGAGCAGAAGTCAATGAGCCACTCCACTTCGCGCTGTGGTTCGGGCTCGTGTCGCGGCTTGGGAGCAGCGGCCGTCTTGTGCCAAGGATTGGGAGCGGCCTGCAGTGCTGGACGGATATGTAGAGGGCGTCGGTGTGCGGTGAGCAGGAGAGGCAGCATGAGCCTCCGATGAGACGGGATGCGGATCCCTGATCCATTAGAACCTCCTCGACTTTTCACTGACAAGACAGCAGCCAGTTCTCAGCACGACTCACACAGGAACTCAGGTCATCCACATCCACTAATCAGAAGCAGAAGAATCAAAACTTTTCCTCTCCAGTCATCCCACTACCTGCCCTCTAGACCCCATCCCCTCACACCTTCTACAAGCCATCTCTCCCACTCTTTTACCAGCACTTACACACATTATTAACTCGTCTCTCCACACAGGCACTTTCGCTACCACTTTCAAGCAGGCTCGGGTAACCCCACTGCTTTAAAATCCCACATTAACCACATCACTTGTGGGCAGTTACAGACCTGTTATTCTCCAACCATTCATATGGAAAACACTTGAACGAGTTGTGTTCAATCAGGTGTCATCTTTCCTCACACAGAACATCCATCTGGACATCAGCCAATCTGGATTCAAGAATCCCTGTGGATTGCAAAGGCTGATTCCTAATCAACTGTTCTCATTCTTCTGGATCTATCTGCAGGAAGAACATCATCTGCAGCTCATCCCAGTAGAGACTGAGCTTTTAGTCTTCCCTGCCACTCCAACTCTACAACATGACTTTAACATCCAGCTAGGTACATCCGCAATTACCCCATCAAAGTCGGCCAGAAATCTTGGAGTTGACTAACTGACCTTCAACCACATCTCAGACCACATCTCAAAGACAGCTCGGTCATGCAGATTTGCACTACACAACATCAGGGAAATCAGGCCCTTTCTAACTGAGCATGCAACACAACTGCAGATCAACTTCCTGTGTCTATTTACCTCTTCATGAAGAATCGCTTGTTTGTTTTCCTCACTTCTAAGTCGCTTTGGATAAAAGCGTCTGCCAAATGATTAAAAGTAACTGTAAAAAATGACTTCAGTCTAAACCATATAAATAAAAAATAAGCTTAATTGACTCGATGAGGGAGAAATTGCCGGCAGGTTCATCATAATAACATAAACAAAGAGCACATGTGACAGTCCAAAACAGAGATACACGTAACAATAATCAGATGTTTTGCTTTTGATTGGCGGCATTTTGGTGAATCTGAGCAAAATTACTCTTTTAAAACTCTAGTTGAAACACATGTGAGTTTATCTTGATCTTTTCATCTGCAGAAACTGAGATGTGCAGAAGTGATCTTTGATGGCAATCTTTATTTTTGAAAAACTCTTTTTTCCATCTTAAAAATGTCTCTAAATTATGAAAAGATGATCTGATGATTCAGTCATCATGTAGTGGCCTGATTCACTGATCTCACCCTGTAATGAAAGGGCGAGTCAGCGAATGAGATCCAAATGCAGGCTTTAATGCAGCACAGAATGGTGTAACAGGCAGGGTCAAACGGTAGCAGACAGGGATGTCAGAGATAAGGCAGAATCATAAACAGTACACAGGCGGTTAGGGCGTCGGCAGGCGGCAGGCAAACAATAGTCCAGTAATCCAGAGCAGTAAAACCAATAAGGCCGGCAGCGAACAAACAAACAACGGAACAGACAGGCAGAAAACAAGACCGGGAAACAAGACAAGATAAAACGCTCAGAGATGACAATGATTAGCTAATCAAGACTTGACAGATGGTGTGGTGTGAGAATGGTGCTTATAAGTGGTAGGTGATGTGTTTCAGGCGTGTGTGTAATCAGTCCAGATACGAGGGGTTCATGGGAAATGTACTGCGATACCGAAATGGGTGAATGTGTGTGTAGTGCATTGTGGGAAGTGAAGTCCAAGGTGAGAGTGTGTGTGTGTTTGTGTATGTGTGTGTGTGTGAGTGTGTGTGAGTGAGTTTGTGTGTCTGGAGTGAAGTGCCCTCTAGTGATTTTTACGGGCACTTCAGCTGACAATCGTGAAACAAACCGATTCTAATCGGACAATAATTACATTTAATAATTTCACATTATAGGAACCCTAAAATATCACGGCAAGAAATTTTGACCTGCTTTAATATTTTGAACGTTTTTAGGTCTTGATGCAGAAATTTGGACTGGATCACGTAGACTCACACAGACATCAAGATTCAGCGTATGAACCTCAACAAAATATTCAGATCAACTCTGAGCATCACAAAACAAGCTACTAAAGTTTTGATTTGAAGCAGCTTGTGGACTGCTCTACACACATCAAGGGACACGCTAGATCTTGTCATCATTCTTGTCACAGTTCTCCTCCTCTGACTTGGGATTGTCTCGTCACTTTGCAATTTTTTTTAATACGGAATTGTCACATTTTAACACTTCCTCTTTCCGTACTGTAAATTATCGCAAATGGAAATCCATCGATCTTCCTTACTTCTCTGCCTGTATTGAGTCCTCATGAAGTGTTTCTCTCCATCTGACCCTCTGGAGGACAAAATCTCTTTGCTAAATACTGTTCTTTTGTCTGGTTTGGACTCCTTTGCACCTGTCAAATCCCGATCTGTTGCCTTTGTGTGTTCTGCTCCCTGATATAATGACGAGCTGCGCTCTGTGAAGATGGAGCAAAGATGGCATCTTTCTGGCCTGAATGTACATCACCAAGCTTGGAAAGACCATATTCTTGAAAATAAGACAGAGATTGTTTCAGCCAGGTCTCAGTATTTCTCTCAGATAATTGACAGTAATCAAAGTAACCCCAGAAAATTGTTTCATGCCATTAACAAACTTCTAAAAGGTAACAGTTCCTCTAATGTACCTCCCTCAGCTCATCTGTGTAACAGGTTTCTTGATCATTTCAGTTCTAAGATTGCCAAGGCTCGCAAATGCATTACTTCTGTCTCATCTGTTTCTGTTCTGACTATCTCTCATTTTTCTGGCTCCTTTTTTTCAAAATTGTCTTCACTTGATCTCTCTTGGTAAGGAGGTTTCACAAATGAAAGCTGCCACTTCTATAGTTGATCCCATTTCTACTGGTTTGTTTAAATCATGTTTGGCTTCTCTATGCCCTGTTGTCCTGAATATAATAATGACTCTCTGCACATGGGTGTTCTGCTTGCTTCCTCCCTTTCTTGCTGATTTGCGGCTTCTCAATTATACTCTCATCTCACTTACAACAATCTTTTTGAGACGCTGGTTGGGGGATACTGTCACCAGCTCCATTCACCATGCCTGTCTCCTCAGCACTACACTTCCCAGAATCCTCCCTGCTCACCACCTGCGCACACTCACCATCACCTGCACCTGCCAGCAATTACCCTCATTATCTCATCCTATATCAGCAGTCACCATCTATCCCACAATTGTCTGGTCTCGTCGTTGAGAACGCCCAATGACCGACCTGAACTACTGACCAGTGGTTACTATCATCCGTCTGAAGTCTTCAGTGTCATCCTCCGGTTGTCATCTGCAACATTAAGATCCCCATTATCCTCCAGCCAAGTGATCATCATCCTTCATCATCCCTCGTCTTCAGTGTAAAGCCCTCGTTATACTTCATTTCTTTTTTTTTAACGCATTCACTCACAGTCAAACTCACAGCCTTTCAAAGAATAGTTCAGTTGACTCGTACACGTACACAGGCGCTCTCTCGCCATGATTCACAACCCATGTAAATATATTATATTCTTTCGTGCTAAAGTTGTAAAAATGAGGGTACTCATCATTTCATCAGAAACACTTCAGCCACAAACTGCTGACACGAGAATCAACCACAAACATCCAGCAGAAGCTGATTATCCAGATCAAACCAGAAACACTGATGTTTGAACAGATAAAATAAAAGAGAAAAACCATCACAGGGTTCATTCGACTCAAACGCCAGTAAATCACATGTATAATGTTTGCCTGTGTTGTTACAACAAAATCCATGAGTGAACATTAATACAAACATACAGTAACCTGTAAATGTAATCGTTCATTTAGAGAAATATCATTTGGTTACCAGAAAGTTTTGGACTTGGGAAAAGTTTATGAGGAATTAGTTCATAATCAGATATTTTGCTTTTGATTGCAGACTTTGGTATTTTGGTGAATTTGAGCAAAATAACTCTTTTAAAACTCTAGTTGAAACACATGTGAGTTTATCTTGATCTTTTCATTTGCAGAAACTGAGAAGTGTAGAAGTGATCTTTGATGGCAATATTTCTTTTGAAAACCACATGTCTGGCACTTGTAAACCACTTTTTTCCATCGTCAGCTAGTAATGCTTATTTTTCTGCATCAGAAACAGATAAGATGTTCTGTGGCTTGGCGATGTTTCTGAGCTGGAAGAAGGTTGTTTTTGTAACATGTGAATTATGATTTTCGAAAGACAAGTTGCTGTCTAATATAACACCCAAGTCTTTAACTGTAGAGGATGAAGTAACTCTTAACTGTCTTACCCTTCGGGCTGTCCCTGTCTCCCCGCGTCTTCACGAAGGTCGTGGAGGGAGCCCTTGTTCCCATGAGAGAACAGGGTGTTCACATCCTCAACTATCTAGTCGACTGGCTCATTTTGGCTCAGTGGCAGGATCAGTTGTGCGAACACAGGGATTTGGTGCTCAGACACCTCAGCCAGCTGGGTCTTCAGGTCAACTGGGAAAAGATCAAACTCACCCCCGTGCAGAGGATCTCTTTTCTCGGTATGGAGTTGGACTCAGTCGAACAGACGGCACGCCTCACAGAGGAACTTTCCGGGTGGCAATCACTCGAGAGTGCCGCCATACCTTCAGCCCGTGGTCGGACGCCTTGTTTCTTCGGGCCGGAGTGCCCCTAGAGCAGGTGTCCCGGCATGCTGTGGTTTTCACGGATGCCTTGGCCACCGGCTGGGGCGCCACTTACAACGGGCATGCAGTGTCTGGGGTGTGGACAGGCCCCAACTGCAGTGGCACATCAATTGCCTCGAGTTGTTGGCAGTACGGCTCGCCCTGAGCCGCCTCAAGGGGCAGGCATGTGCTGGTGCTATTTATCCAGATCAAACCAGAAACACTGATGTTTGAACAGATAAAATAAAAGAGAAAAACCATCTCAGGGTTCATTCGACTCAAATGCCAGTAAATCACATGTATAATGTTTGCCTGTGTTGTTACAATAAAATCCATGAGTGAACATTAATGCAAACATACAGTAACCTGTAAATGTAATCGTTCATTTAGAAAAATATCATTTGGTTACCAGAAAGTTTTGGACTTGGGAAAAGTTTATGAGGAATTAGTTCATAATCAGAAATTTTGCTTTTGATTGCAGACTTTGGTATTTTGGAGCAAAACCACATGTCTGGCACTTGTAAACCACTTTTTTCCATCGTCAGCTAGTAATGCTTATTTTTCTGCATCAGAAACAGATAAGATGTTCTGTGGCTTGGCGATGTTTCTGAGCTGGAAGAAGGTTGTTTTTGTAACATGTGAAATATGATTTTCAACATTGCTGTTGCTGTCTAATATAACATCAAAGTCTTTAACTGTAGAGGATGAAATAACAGTACATCCTTCTAGATGCAGATTGTAGTCTAAAAGATTTTGTGAACAGGTTTTTGGTCCAACAAGTAATACCTCAGTCTCATCTGAATTTAATAGAAGAAAATTACTGGTCATGCAATATTTTAGATCTTTTACACATATCTTTATCTGTATCATCGGCATAGCATTGGAAACTAATTCCATGATCTTAAAAAATTACCAAGCAGCAGCTCATATACTGAAAACAACAGAGGGCCTAACACCGATCCTTGAGGCACTCCATAATTTACTGACATCATCTTAAATGTTTCCCCGTTTAAATAGACAAAATGGTGCCAGTCAAATTGATAAATTATCTAAACGACCTTAATGCCTGTCCCTGAAAACCAGTGTAATTTTGTAGTGAACCTAAGAGTATTTTATGATCTATAGTGTTGAATGCAGCGCTAAGATCAAATAAAACTAGTGTTGAGATACAGCCTTGGTTAGAAGCTAAAAGTAAGTGTAATTTTAACAATCACGGTTTCTGTGCTATGATGAGGCCTGAATCCTGACTGAATCCTACCACAATCTAAAACCAAAATACTGATATTAAATCGATGCCATACAGGGTCTAAATTTTGGAGTGGGTATTGTGCATAATTTTACTCATCCTCGCAGGAACGGTAGCTGTGCCTGAGTCGGACCCGGAAATAATGGCTATGCTTTCCCGGGCCGCCAACAGGGTCGGGCTCGTGTGGAACTCTCCACCGTGTCCCGAGCCCTCGAGCCTGGACGATTGGTTTCTCGGGGTGGCAAGGGCTGGTTCTCAGTCCCCCACCCCGGTTCCTTTCTTCCCAGAGGTGCATGAAGAGATCACTGGCACGTGGAAGGCACCTTTTACTGCCCGAAACTGTGCCAGTGGGACCTCCTCCCTCACCACCCTTGATGGCGGTATGGTGAAGGGATATTCCCACATACCCCCTGTGGTTACTATGCAACTGTGCCCTAACTCCACCTGGTGGATGGGACTGCTCTGTAGGAGATGGTGACCGCACCACTCCTTCCCCCGGAGGAGGGCCGGGTGGAGAATCCTGTGTTGTGTTTGTTTTATGTTCTGCCGCTGGCTCAACAGCCGGCGGTACCCAAATTTTCAATAAAAGAGCAGTTTCCTTCATCTCCGGGTCTGAAGAGGACTCAGAGAGTAGTGGGAGGGCTAGAACCTCACCACTCTCACTAGTCGACTGGCTCATTTTGGCTCAGTGGCAGGATCAGTTGTGCGAACACAGGGATTTGGTGCTCAGACACCTCAGCCAGCTGGGTCTTCAGGTCAACTTTTTTTCATTTTTTCATCATTTAGCAGACGCTTTTATCCAAAGCGACTTACAAGGGGAGCAATTAGGGGTTAGGTGTCTTGCTCAAGGACACTTTAGTCATGGTATCAAAGGTGGAGAGAGTGCTGTTCATTCACAATCCCCACCTTCAATTCCTGCCGGCGTGGGAATCGAACCAGCAACCTTCAGATTACAAGCCCGACTCCCTCACCACTAGGCCACGAGTACCCACTGTGTCAACTGGGAAAAGATCAAACTCGCCCCCGTGCAGAGGATCTCTTGTATCTTCTCGGTATGGAGTTGGACTCGGTCGAACAGACGGCACGCCTCACAGAGGAACTTTCCGGGTGGCAATCACTCGAGAGTGCCGCCATACCTTCAGCCCGTGGTCGGACGCCTTGTTTCTTCGGGCCGGAGTGCCCCTAGAGCAGGTGTCTTGGCATGCTGTGGTTTTCACGGATACCTCGGCCACCGGCTGGGGCGCCACTTACAACGGGCATGCAGTGTCTGAGGTGTGGACAGGCCCCCAACTGCAGTGGCACATCAATTGCCTCGAGTTGTTGGCAGTACGGCTCGCCCTGAGCCGCCTCAAGGGGCAGGCATGTGCTGGTGCTATTTATCCAGATCAAACCAGAAACACTGATGTTTGAACAGATAAAATAAAAGAGAAAAACCATCACAGGGTTCATTCAACTCAAACGCCAGTAAATCACATGTATAATGTTTGCCTGTGTTGTTACAATAAAATCCATGACTGAACATTAATGCAAACATACAGTAACCTGTAAATGTAATCGTTCATTTAGAAAAATATCATTTGGTTACCAGAAAGTTTTGGACTTGGGAAAAGT
This sequence comes from Opsariichthys bidens, assembly GCA_037194245.1. Lineage (NCBI taxonomy): Eukaryota > Metazoa > Chordata > Actinopteri > Cypriniformes > Xenocyprididae > Opsariichthys > Opsariichthys bidens. Next base: position 596,938 of record CM074291.1, on the reverse strand, counting down.
TTATGAGGAATTAGTTCATAATCAAATATTTTGCTTTTGATTGCAGACTTTGGTATTTTGGTGAATTTGAGCAAAATAACTCTTTTAAAACTCTAGTTGAAACACATGTGAGTTTATCTTGATCTTTTCATTTGCAGAAACTGAGAAGTGTAGAAGTGATCTTTGATGGCAATATTTCTTTTGAAAACCACATTTCTGGCACTTGTAAACCACTTTTTTCCATCGTCAGCTAGTAATGCTTATTTTTCTGCATCAGAAACAGATAAGATGTTCTGTGGCTTGGCGATGTTTCTGAGCTGGAAGAAGGTTGTTTTTGTAACACGTGAATTATGATTTTCGAAAGACAAGTTGCTGTCTAATATAACACCCAAGTCTTTAACTGTAGAGGATGAAGTAACAGTACATCCTTCTAGATGCAGATTGTAGTCTAAAAGATTTTGTGTGCAGGTTTTTGTTCCAATAAGTATTAACTCAGTCTCATCTGAATTTAATAGAAGAAAATTACTGGTCATGCAATATTTTAGATCTTTTACACATATCTTTATCTGTATCATCGGCATAGCAGTGGAAACTAATTCCATGATCTTAAAAAATTACCAAGCAGCAGCTCATATACTGAAAACAACAGAGGGCCTAACACCGATCCTTGCGGCACTCCATAATTTACTGACATCATCTTAAATGTTTCCCCGTTTAAATAGACAAAATGGTGCCAGTCGAATTGATTAATTATCTAAACCACCTTAATGCCTGTCCCTGAAAACCAGTGTAATTTTGTAGTGAACCTAAGAGTATTTTATGATCTATAGTGTCGAATGAAGCACTAAGATCAAATAAAACTAGTGTTGAGATACAGCCTTGGTTAGAAGCTAAAAGTAAGTGTAATTTTTAACAATCACGGTTTCTGTGCTATGATGAGGCCTGAATCCTGACTGAATCCTACCACAATCTAAAACCGAAATACTGATATTAAATCGATGCCATACAGGGTCTAAATTTTGGCGTGGGTATTGTGCATAATTTTACTGGTTATATTAATATTTAATATTTTTAGATTAATTTATGAATAAATATTTGGTATTCATTAATAAATGAATCAACTCAGATTATCTCATTAAATCAGTAGTTTAAACACTTTCTTGTGAAGTAATTTCAGCAATGCTTTCTCTCCCAGTACTATATAAGCGCTGCGGCTGCGATACTGCGTTCAGACAACTGAAGGAATTTACTTGCCCACGTCTTTAAAACCCTTGACAATATGCACATCCCAGCGATTTTATCATTCAGTAGTAATGTTCTTGGGAGCTCTTTGAGAGATGCTTTCTTTGCGCTACAAGTGATGGTGCTCTATGTAAGTTTATATAATGTTAGTGACAACTCTCATTTGAAATTTGTGTTGGCTACTGTATACAGGCCACCAGGGCACCATACAGATTTTATCAAAGAATTTGCTGATTTTCTATCGGAGTTAGTACTGGCTGTGGATAAAGTCCTTATTGTCGGTGATTTCAATATACATGTAGATAATGAAAAAGACGCTTTGGGATTGGCATTAACAGATAATCTAAACTCTATTGGAGTTAGACAACACGTGTCAGGACCAACTCATTGTCGTAATCATACTCTAGATCTAATATTGTCACATGGAATCGATATTGATGCCATTGAAATTCTGCAACAGAGCGATGACGTCTCAGATCATTATCTAGTCTCATGCGTGCTACATTTATCCAAGGCTGGAAAACCGCCTGTCTGCCATAAATATGTTAGAACCATCACTTCTACCACTAAAAATTGCTTTATAAATAATCTTCCTGATCGGTTTCATCAACTTAGCAAACCAGACAGCTTAGAAGAACTCGATGTTGCAACAGAAACTATTGACGCTCTCTTTTCGAACACTCTAGACTCTGTCGCTCCTTTGCGCTTAAAAAAGATTAAGGACATTAGTCCAACGCCATGGTATAACGAGCACACTCGGGCCCTTAAGAGAGCAGCCAGAAAACTGGAGCGCAGCTGGAAGAATTCAAAACTAGAAGTTTTTCGGATTTCATGGAGAGAGAAAATGATGGAGTACAGAAAGGCTGTAAAAACCGCTAGATCTGCTTATTTTTCAAATCTTTTAGAAGAAAATAAACACAACCCTAAGTATTTATTTAATACAGTGGCTAAATTAACAAGAAATACAGCCTCAACTTCTGATGTTTCCAAACAGCACAGCAGTAATGACTTTATGAACTTCTTTACTTGCAAGATTGACAGCATTAGAGAGAAAATTATAGCCATGCAACTGTCTATTACAGTATCACATCAGACAGTGGGTTGTTGTAACCCTGAGTAAAAAATTCCATTCATTCGCTGCTATAGGAAAGGAAGAATTGTCTAAACTTGTTAAATCATCGAAATCAACAACATGTATGTTAGACCCTATACTGACTAAGCTATTGAAAGAGATGCTTCCAGAGGTCATAGATCCTCTTCTTAAGATCATTAATTCATCTTTATCACTAGGTTACGTACCGAAAAATTTTAAGCAGGCTATTATCAAACCTCTTATTAAAAAACCACAACTTGATCCTGGTGAATTAGTCAATTACAGACCGATTTCCAATTTACCTTTTCTGTCAAAAATACTAGAAAAGGCAGTATCATCTCAGCTTAGTTCCTACTTGGAAAGAAATGGTATCTGTGAGGATTTCCAGTCAGGATTTAGACCGTACCATAGTACTGAGACTGCTCTCATTAGAGTTACAAATGATTTGCTCTTATCATTAGATCATGGTTGTATCTTTCTATTAGTGTTACTAGACCTCAGCGCTTCTTTTGACACTATCGACCACAATATTCTTTTGAATAGACTAGAAAATTATGCTGGAATTAGTGGAATTGCATTGGCATGGTTCAAATCATACTTATCTGACCGTTATCAGTTTGTAGTAGTAAACGAAGAGATGTCATTTCGATCACAAGTTAAATATGGAGTACCACAAGGCTCAGTTCTAGGACCGTTGCTTTTCACTCTGTACATGCTACCCTTGGGAGATGTCATTAGGAAGCATGGCATTAGCTTTCACTGTTACGCTGATGATACTCAGCTCTATATTTCCTCGCGCCCTGACGAAACCTACCAATTCTCAAAATTAACAGAATGCGTAGCTGATATAAAAAATTGGATGACTAGTAATTTCCTACTACTAAATTCAGAAAAAACAGAGATTCTAATTATTGGACCAAAAACTTCAGCACATAAAAACCTAGAATACTGTCTAACACTTGATGGCTGCTCTGTTAAGTCGTCTTCGTCAGTTAGGAACCTGGGTGTGCTCTTTGATACCAATCTTTCATTTGAAAGCCACATTTCTAGCATATGTAAAACCGCATTCTTCCATCTTAAAAATATATCTAAATTGCGACATATGCTCTCAATGACAAATGCGGAACAGCTAGTTCATGCGTTTATGACCTCGAGACTAGATTACTGTAACGCTCTATTGGGTGGTTGCCCTGCTCGTGTGATAAACAAACTACAGCTGGTCCAAAACGCAGCAGCTAGAGTCCTTACTAGAACCAGGAAATATGAACATATTAGCCCGGTTCTGTCAAAACTGCACTGGCTCCCTATTAAACATCGTATAGATTTTAAAATCTTGCTAATTACTTACAAAGCACTAAATGGCTTAGCTCCCCAGTACCTGAGTGAGCTCTTAATGCACTATAGTCCTTCGCGTCTATTACGATCTCAGAATTCTGGCCAGTTGTTAATACCTAGAATATCAAAATCAACCGCAGGCGGTAGATCCTTTTCCTATTTGGCACCTAAACTCTGGAACAATCTTCCTAGCATTGTTCGGGAAGCAGACACACTCTGTCAGTTTAAATCTAGACTAAAAACGCATCTATTTAACCTGGCATACACATGACGCACTATAAACTTTTGTCTTCATATCCGTTAAAGGATTGTTAGGCTGCATAGATCAGGTCAGCCGGAACCGGGAACACTTCCTATAACACCAGATGTACTCGGTACATCAGAAGAAGAATGGCGTCTACGCTAATTTTTTGTCTCTCTGCTTATCCCGAGGTTTACCAATTAACGTGATTGGCTGGATCTGGGCCGTGTCCGGGTCGGACGGGGAACCTGTGCCTGTGTGCGGCAGCAATGTGGCCCTGTGGTGTCGGCGGAGACTGTGTTAACTAGCTCATCCTTTGTTAAGACCTTACCGACTCATCAGCCAGTGGCACATATCCCAACAAACCGTCCCATAACGGCGTGATCAAAAAGATCTTAAACTAGATGGAACTAGATTAAATATTTTGACTGTTGCGATTCCAAATCGGTTTAATGACCTGTAACTCTGCCTGAGTATCGGACAAGTGTTCACTGTTGACCAGAGGAGAACTGGCCCCCCGACTAAGCCTGGTTTCTCCCGAGGTTTGTTTCTCCATTTGTTGGAGTTTTGGTTCCTTGCCGCTGTTGCCTTTGGCTTGCTTAAGTTGGGGACACTTGCTTGATATTCAGCAGTGTTTTTGATATGCCTGCATTGGCGCCGTTGTATACAAACTGAGCTGAGCCGGACGATTACGTCACTGTTTTCTGCAGTGCTGATATACCTAAATTAACTAGACTAATAACTATTGATATTAGCAACGGAATGAATCAATAATATATAGAATAAGCTGCACAATGACACCATTTTCTTATTAATGTAAAGCTGCTTTGCCACAATTTGCATTGTAAAAAGCGCTATATAAATAAAGATGACTTGACTTGACTTGACTTGCTCATCCTGACAGATGTTTGGCAAGGTTTGATGGTTCTTCATCATTTTTATAAGCAAAGTAATTCCAAATTATACGTCCACTATTTTCATTATTTATTAGTTTTAGATGTGTTGAGTGAGATTCAGCTGCTTCATCCATTTTGTTCCTCTATGTTGTCACATTTGTCGGTTTCACGTCAGTTTGGGGAGCACACTGCCACCTAGTGCTGAACTTCGACAAGAACCAAAACTCCAACAAATGGAGAAAAAAACCTTGGGAGAAACCAGGCTAAGTTCGACCTTTCTATTTCTGACTGTTATATAATCTGAACGAGGGTTCAACAAATTCCAATATATACTTTGAAAAACATTTTGATTGTTGAACTGAAATAGAGGAGCTGCCAGTTTAAAATACCTGAGAAACACTAATATATTTATCTGATAATCCTGGTGATAACTAGATAATAGACAAAAGATGGGATTAGAAAGGTACAGCTGACTAGAAAATACAGCTTAGTAAAAAGGTGTGAAAAATACATTGATAATTTACAGAGATATTACAGGACAACCTCCAAAAAATGGGCAAAGAGGAAAAATAGCTTAAATACAAAATGAGGAACATTTCATGTGGTTCTGTGCAGAGAAACTGAATCATTGATGGAAAATGGAGAAGCGAAAAGGTTGTTCTGTTCTTTAGACAGACAGACGAACATGAGCCGCTGTGCCTCACGTCACTTTATTTTACTGCTCCAGTAACAAAACATTCACCCCGTGACTCTGGATGTCATTATATCAGATGACCACTAGATGTCCTATTAACCTCATATGTTTACAACATATACAATATGTTACATCCCCCTTCTTAAGTATATTCCTTTAAACTGATGCATAGAACTTCTGCACAAACTTTTAAACACAACCTCTGAATTTACTTTACCAAAGTTTCAGCATAACTACCAAATTATTCAACACATTTTCACAAATGCATTAATACTCAAGACTATTGCATCTCAAACTTATTGCACATCTAACAATGCACATACATTACATTGTATTTTTCAGGTATTTTTACAATTCTTCCAGACCTTGTACGGTAAGCTTGCTCTTTCACTACGCTTTCATCATCATTTCTTTCATTTGAACAGTCCTCACTGTCAAGTGCATCAACCAACTGCTGCCTATCAGAATCCATGTCAATGCTTTTCTCAGATGTTGGCAAGTCTGTTTCTCTTGTTTTTCTTCAATGTCTGCGATTTCGCCTGAACAGCTTTCCATCAGGAGTCTTTACTGAAAAAGAACGTGGCTGTTCATGCTTTTCCAGAACAACAGCTGGCTTCCGTGAATCTCCCTTTTGCATCCTTATTCCTTCTCCAGGTTGCAGATCCGGTAAGTGTTTAGCCATCCTGTCCTAGTACTGCTTCTGTTTCTTCTGTCTCTGCTTAAGATGCTCATGCACTTGCGACATTGTCTCCGTGGTTAGCAATGCAGATGATGTTGGTAGCTTCGTCCTGAGACGTCTCCCCATCAGTACTTGTGCAGGTGATAATCCTTTCCCTTCCATTGGCGTGTTACGGTACTCCAGTAGTGCTATGTATGGATCACATTGACTACTCTGCGCTTTTTTCAAGAGATTTTTTACTGTTTGCACTGCTCTCTCGGCTTGTCCATTAGACTGTGCATAACCAGGACTTGAAGTCACATGCTTGAAACCCCATTCCTCTGCAAAACTGGAAAATTCAGCACTTGCATACTGAGGTCCATTGTCAGATACTTCTATATCTGCAATTCCATGCCTTGCCAAGATGGATTTCATTTCTCTGAAGACTCCACAGCTTGTCGTGTCCCTGAGTAGTTTAACCTCAATGTACTTTGAAAAGTAGTCCACACATAACAGAAATGCAGACCCACCATGGTAAAAAATGTCTGTACCTATTTTTTCCCGAGGTCGTCCTGGCACCTCATGTTGGACCAATGGCTCTTTTTGGTTGTTGTTCCTGTTTTCATTGCAGGTAGCACGTCTGGATACCGCATCCTCAATTTGGGTCGACATACCTGGCCAGTACAAAATGTCTCTGCCTCTCGCCTTACATTTGACAATTCCCAGGTGTGACTCGTGTATTTTGTTGATCATTTCCTGTCTTAGCTGATTTGGAACAATGAGCTCATTTGCTTTAAATAACAGACCATCTTCATAACTGATTTCCTCTCGAAATGTCCAGTAATGCTGTATTGATCTTGGCATCATAGATCCAGTCAGCACTGCCTTTCTGAACATTTGCATCTCTGCATCCTCTGCTGCTGCTTTTTTGAAAGCATCCAGTTTTTGTTCTGAAACAGGAAGCTGTGACGTGATCCAGTTCACTGCTAGATCTTCTTCCAGCAGATTTTCTTTCTGTTCTTGTAGATAAACACGACTTAGAGCATCTGCTATGTATAGTTCCTTACCAGGTTTGTACATCACCGTCAGATTGTATCTCTGTAGTGGTAGAAGCATTCTTTGTAATTCTCATAGGAACCTGATGCAGCGGCTTCTTAAATACACTCTCTAACGGCTTGTGATCACTTTCAATCGTGATGTCCTTTCCGTACACATACTGGTGAAATTTCTCACACCCATAAACTATGGCTAGCAGCTCCTTTTCAATTTGTGCGTATCTACGCTGACAGTCGTTCAGAGCTCTCGGGCCATAAGCCACTGGCCTTCCTTCTTGCAGGATCACAGCGCCTGTTCCTTCTGAACTGAATCTACTGACAATGTGACCGGTTTGCTCACATCAAAGAATTTCCAAGTAGGACTTTGAGTAACCAAATATTTCAGTCTTTTATATGCATTCTTCTACTCTGACTCTGCAGCTCTTTGGTATTTCACATCTTTGCAAACTGATTTTTCTTCTGACAAGACGTACATGTTTTCCCATAGGCTGGGCATTTTCTGTGCCGCATCTGCTGCATTCCTTTCTCGTCACTGACGTCTGGTCTGATTTGGTGTCTTTTTTCTTTGACTTTATGGATTCAACTTTGTGTACATGTACTTCATCACTGAGTGCTTTCATCTGACTCGACGTGATCTCGCTGGCCCTGCAAATGTCTATGGCCTTTTCTAACGTGAGATGCGTTTCTCTTAGAAGTTGATCCTCTCTCATGCCACATACAATCCTATCACGAATTAATGAATCGTGCAGATCACCAAACTCAAACTTTTCAGATCAGTGACGTACATGTCGATTGTTTCTGCAGGCCCTTGTGATCTCGTGTAAAACACGTGTCTGATGTATGGTAGGTTTTTTCGAGGCTCGCAGTCATTTTTAAACTTTTCTTTTAGAACTTGTATTTTATTTCTCTCCTCATCTGAGAACCCAAATGTATTACGTACTTTTAAGGCCTCTTCCCCGCAACGTGCAGAAATGTAGCGCACTGAGGTGTTGTTCATGATTCGTTCATGTTAACTAACGCATTAACTAATGTTAACTAACGTTAACAGATGCATTAATATATACGTGAATTAACGTTAATGAAGATTAACTAATGTTGAACAGAGGTGTTGTTCATGATTAGTTCATGTTAACTAACGCATTAACTAAGGTTTAACTAATGAACCTTATTGTAAAGAAAATAGAAAATATTATTTATCAGTCATGTTGTTGTGACTATTCATTTCATGTTTTTAAGTAATGCTTACCTTTTTTTCACACAAATGACAAAAAAGAGGATGAAACTGTCAAACTATAATGCAAGAAAATTATTTATTGGGTAGAACACCTCAAAAAAAGTTTAAACATGAACTCAAACATTCTCAACAACAGAGAGGAGGGGGGGGGGGCTCAGTAAGCCTAGTCTGAGTCACAGCTGTGGCACGTGTAAAAATCCCTTCCGTCTGCGCAGTCCTTGTGTACCCAGGCTTTACAGGACCAGCACTGGAGCCAAACCTCCCTTGACCTGGAGAAGCTTTCCAAGCACACAATGCAGAACTCATTTTCATCATCAGATGAGTCCTGAATTTTCTTCTTCAGTTTGGATTTTTTTTTTTGTTGTTGCTGAAATTCATTTTTCTTTTAGCTGCAGACCTGCTTTTCTCGGCCTCCAGCTGTTTTTTAACGGGAGTATCTGTAAGGACAGTGGTTTCCCTTCTTTTCCTGCCCTTTGTTGTCTGCTTTCTTGGGCCAGCTTTTGGGTGCGGACGGATGGACATAGGTGAAAAAGTTGTGCCCATAGCAGAGCATGATGGCTCAGGCTCAGGCTTGGACACCACACATGGTGTGACGGGATGATGCTCTAAGTGGCATGGAGGATGCCACCGTTGCCACATTGGGTGATGTAGTTGTAGAGGAAGATGGAACCTCTGGTGTCACTGCTGGCATTGGGCGGTCTGTGACTAGGGATGGTGCAAAGTCACTGTCAGTGAAAATATCCCTATTAAAAGGCCAAATTCCAGTGCATGCAAACCCTGCCTGAATATTTGTCGGTGATGCAGCACGGGGAAGGGCACTCTTCACAATGCCTGGCAGATCATAAATGGTCATTGTGGCTCCAGGATGAGCTTTCATCCAGCTGTCACAGCAGTTGTACACCAGCCTCTTCAGTGGCCCATATACACTGCGATCCAAGGGCTGCAGCTTATGGGAACAGTGTGGGGGGAATGAGAGGAGGACGATGCCATGGCTCTTGCAAAAGTCAATCCCCTCCACAGAAAGGTGGGAGGTATGGTTGTCCAGAATTAGCAGCACTTTTGACTCCAGTGAGGACTTGGTGTGAGACTGGAAGTGCTTGAGGAAGACCAAAAAGTCCTCCCCTTGCATCCACCCAGACCCATTTGCTGTACCGATACAGCCAGGAGGGCCATTGCTGGTAAAGGAAGGATGGATTTTTTTCCGTGGGAAGATGAACATTGGTGGGATGGAATTCCTCAAGGCATTCACTGCACAGGCAAGTGTAATTAGTGCCCCACGTTCTGCAGAGGTGACGGCACCTACTTGCTTGACTCCCTTTCTAGCCACAATTTTTTTCAGGATTTTGCACTGTGGTGATTCCTGTATAGAAAAACACTATGTTATTTAGTGCTTTTATTCTGTAATGCTTTTATTTTGTAAGGCTGTGAGCCTCTGGAAGGTGTTTCTGAGGGAGATATAGATCATTTCCACCACACCTGTTTCATCCATGTTCCAGATATCCTGTGCAGCAAATCTGTGTTTGTCCAGGACAGAAAACAAGTTGTCAAAAAACGTATTGACGTTCGTCTGATTGAAACTCGTAGCCTGTGAGAGGCTTGTAGCCTGAGGGCTTCTTATGGAGAGTGTGGGGTGCCTCTTCAAAAATGTTGTGAACCAGTCGGCTCCAGCCATCCCGTTCTCTGCCCAGGTTTCGGGGTACCTGCAACTGTAGGTCTTTGCCAAATCATAGGCAAACTTCCGGACCTAAATTATATAAATTGTTAATTAGTTTAATACACAACTAATGTAGGCCTACATAGCATAGCCTGCTCTAGCTTAAGACATATCTAGCCTTCCTCCTTTGGGCTCAATCCATAATACATATCAGCTGCCTGCATTAGGTAGTCTCTTAAGAGGAGCTCCTGCTCTACTGAGAAAACCCTTTTTGGAGTCCAGTATCCAACTCTGGAAAGTGTCTTTGATCCCTGGCTCCTCTTCTTGTGGAATCGGTGCAGAGTCACATGGCAAATGCCATATGATTTGGCCACTCCCCTGACTGACTTTCCCTGTCTGATTTCATCAGAAGCCCTTTCCAGCACAGGAAATGGGACTCCCCTGTCTGTCTCCCTCTTTCTGATATTTGGCATCACACTGACTATCTTTACATAAAAAAGATAATTAGCCTACCTTAAAATGTGATTTGATGACATTTTATATTTAATTTGCAATGCGCATTGCACATTTTTCTTTTAATTTGCACATTAAAGAGAAACGATGCAGTTCTTTTTTTGGCTTGATTAGTTTTTAAAATATAAATGAGACTTGGTTGGTGATACTGGGACAGTTGTAACGGGGTGTTACAACCATGTTTTCATCTCATGTGAGCTAGCTTGACTGCTAGTTTGACACTTGTTAGCCATTTCTATTTTTAGCTTACTGTGGGATTACAAATTTATAAAAAGTTATGTACATGGTGGTTTCTTACATTTTGTGTTGCAGTCTAAGGAGATTAATTCAGACAGACATTAACCTTTGGTCTGTGGGTATCTTCCTGTGTATTTGGCATGACAAGTTTAACAGCTGCTCTATGTTAATGTAAAGGTATGGGCTATACCGTCAGACTGATCTGATTAGCACCCCTTGCATTTGAATGACACTGTTATGCTGATTAGATCAGGGCTTGGGAAATGCTGGGAACAGACATTTTGTCTCCACCCCTTGTCTCCACCTATACTGTTGAATGTATTTAACTGCAATGTACACTTGCTTAGGAGAGACTTGGATGACCACAGCAACGCAACGGACGTTCTCTCAATAAAGAGCAACCTCTGCTTAAAAGATATCCCAAGATCTCCTGGTCTTTACTTCAACAAGGAAAAAGATTTCCAACAGTTTTGGTGCCGTGACCCGGATAGAGTTCCTCACTTGAATCCTGTGAAACTTCAAGCCAGACTGAATTCTGCTGTACAACCAAGGGTTGGTGAGTTCCACTCTATCCAAAAGAACCTTTAAGACCAGTACAAATTTGTGTGATCCTCTCCATCAGAGAAGAGTTAACAGACAGCTATAGGGTTTGGTTAACTAAGTTATCCCCTAAAATATTCTTTTAGGGAAGAAGTTATCCTGTTTTGTTTTTCAGGCAGGGAAGATTAGCATCACATGCTAATATAAGTTATCCTCTGTCTTTCTTTTCAGGCAGGGAAGTTTAGCACCAAGTGCTAAAATTTTGTGTTATCCTCTGTTTTGTTTTTCAGGCAGGGAAGATTAGCATCACATGCTAATATAAGTTAGCCTCTGTTTTTTTTTCAGGCAGGGAAGTTTAGCACCAAGTGCTAAAATTTTGTGTTGTCCTCTGTTTTCCAAGGAAGGTTAACAATAGTTGATCTGTGTTTACAAGTATACCCTCTGTTGTTCAGAGAAGTTTAATGTTTTGACTGTGTGGTAACAAAAGAAACTCACAAAAATGTTTAGAAAGAATGCTAGACTGACCCCTACAACTGAAAAAGGTGGTCTCACGACTCCTTTGTGGTCAGATAGCGAATTCAAATCAAAGTTAGGAGTGCAAATGGACATAATAGTCACTGAGAAAGTTAGGCAAGAACTAACTCAGAAATATGAGATCCATCCAGACAAGACTTGGTCTGTAGATGAGTGTAAAAAGGTTTTAGGAGCATGTATTCGTAAGAACAATGTGAAAGGTATTATCTGCTGCCATAGAGAATTTGGTTTAGCACTAGCTAGACAACAGTCTCAGCGTATCTCAGAGCTTGAGGAACAGAACAAAGAGCTTCGTGCTAGAGCAGCCTCTTTGACTAAGAAGTTGAACCGCAACAAAGTTGCAGCAAAAATTGATGTGGATGAAGTTAGTCAGCCGGATAACAATTATCCTGACTTAAAAGCTTTTTTTGAAACAGAAATAGCCATCCAATCAGTAACTGATGTGCCTGTAGATTCAGTGAAGGTATGTGGTGCGAGGAGGAGATCTCAGGGAATTGAAAGTGTTCCTCCAAACTCTTCTGTTGTCCAAGTACAAACTGTAGCAAAAGTGCTAGGACCTAAAGATATAGAGAGACTATCCCAGAGTTTACCCTCAGCACACAGAAGTTTTTCTGAATTTAGAAGGGCATTGATAAGTAAAATGCGTCTCTATGACATGTCGTTAACAGAAGTCACACAGCTGATGTCACAAATTCTAACTGAATCTGAATACAACAGTTTTGAATCTGCTGTCACTTCTGAACTACAACATGTCAGTAAAGGCGATTTGAGAGAAGGTGTTGTAAAAATTCTAAAGAATATCTTGGGGCCCAAAATAGACTGGTCCAGAGTCACTAACTGTGTGCAAAGGAAAGAAGAATCTGTGAGCGAATACACTGAAAGGTTTTGTCAGTTAGCTGTAACTTACAGTGGAATAGTTGAGGATTCTGAATGTGTGCTCGATGACAAGGGACCCTTAGTCCGCATCTGGTCAGATGGCCTTTTAGCCGAGTACAGAAAAGCTTTGCCATTCCTAGATCTAACTTGGTCTAACAAAACCGTCAGAAGTAACCTAGAAAGGTTAGCTACATGGGAAAGAGATGCGGATGTCAAGGCAAGAGTAAAGATTGCAGCAGCATCCTTTAAGGCCAACACTGAGAATCAACAGAAATGTAAATGTCCTAAGAGAGAGGGCATTTGTCATTATTGTGGTAAGCCTGGACATTGGTTGAAAGTCTGTAGGAAAAATAAAAAGAACTTAAGAGAAATTAACAATGTCACTCAGCTCCTACACAGTCTTTTGGCAACTCTGAAGCAGCCCCTCCCCTCGTCATTAAACTCGTGGGGCAGCTTTCTGAGATGTTAACCATTTGGGCTGTGAGTGCTTAATTTCCCCAGTAATTTACAAGAATGCTGAAAGACTCATTCTGAACAAAAGACTGTCACTTCCACCATTTGGGGAAACACTGTTTAAGTACACTCACAGCCATAAAAGCCATACTACAGAACTCTCCATTCACTTATCCATTCTCTATGGGTTATGATGTCTGCTACGACTGATGTTTCATTGAAAGATGGAGATAGCACAGTAAAGTTTGCCAATTAACTTCAGAGAGTTGAGTCGTGTTGGCAGACTCCACCAGAAGGTTGAGACACAATCATCCCAGGTCAGTGGGTGAAGTCATTCAAAAACAAGCCGTTAGAACCTAAGTGGCACAGACCACATCAAGTGATGTTGATTACAGTAGCTGCAGTGTTGTGTCAGAGAAGGAATACTTGGACTCATGTGTCACACTGTAAAATTGTTCCTCCACCTACAGGGATAGAATAGGACAGACGGACCAGTGAGGAGCCCGGGAAAGAACCGAAAGCAACAGGCTTCGGGGGCCAATCCTGTGGTGAAGACTCCCTCATAGGCCTTCCCCCACTCACTAGTCCATCCTTACCTCACTGTTCCTTAGGTGTCGCAGGAATTAAGAAATAGGGAAAGAAGGAACAACAGTAGCAGACTCAGATTGAACAGAGGATAAAACCCTAATGTTTGTTGTCTTTTACAACAAATACTGCTCTGCTGTCTTTTGTTTTCTTTCTTACTCTGTGCAGGTACCACTTGATGGCTGTCCCAAGACCCATATGAACCAACCTCCTGACCTGCGTATGAAGCCACAACCTCTAAAAGACAACCAGACCCACTACCGAGCCAACTGTCACGAAAAGAAAAAAATACACAACGCAGAGAATCACATACGGGAACTTCAGTCATCCGTCAGCATGATCAAGATTGTCGTACTAGTAATCATCATGGACATTGCACAAAGTGTAGACACCAGAAACAACATATTCTTACATCTGTTGAGTATGTCAAGAAATGCCTTGTTTGCTGGAAAGAACATTTGCATGCCACACGCACCAAAGAAGATGGCTGCATTCCAGAACTCACTTGTGCACAAACATGGTGGTCCAGAAATCTTGGAGCATTAATCCCATCTTATGGTGTACATTCTTGCAACGTGTTGGAAATCTTTTTCCTTGTCGAAGTAAAGACCAGGAGATCTTGGGATATCTTTTAAGCAGAGGTTGCTCTTTATTGAGAGAACGTCCGTTGCGTTGCTGTGGTCATCCAAGTCTCTTCTAAGCAAGTGCACATTGCAGTTAAATACATTCAACAGTATAGGTGGAGACAATGGGTGGAGACAAAATGTCTGTTCCCAGCATTTCCCAAGCCCTGATCTAATCAGCATAACAGTGTCATTCAAATGCAAGGGGTGCTAATTAGATCAGTGCTAATCAGATCAGTCTGACGGTATAGCCCATACCTTTACATTAACATAGAGACACGGAAGGCAGCTGTTAAACTTGTCATGCCGAATACACAGGAAGATACCCACAGACCAAAAGTTAATGTCTGCCTGAATTAATTCCCTTAGATTACAACACAAAATGTAAGAAACCACCATGTACATAACTTTTATAAATTTGTAATCCCACAGTTCCCCCTTTGAGAGTTCTAATAACTCTCACAAAACACAAATTTAGACACTTCAAAGTTTCGTTCTTGTAACTTGTGATCGTTACAGGCACATTTACTTGTTCTGTGTTGATTGTCTGTAGTAACGGGTGCATGTCGACACAGAAACAGACATGCAGCTAGGGTCCGTGTATTTTTTTTACGGGTAATAGTCTTTTCTGGTTGGAATGGTCCTTTCCTCGTGATGGGAGTGAGTCATTTGTTGGGTGAAACATTTGATACTGTGGATGCATAGATAGTACAGCAGTAATAAAAACAACAGCAGCATTGCTATTTCCTTGATCCACAGCCAAGGTTTACCTAACAAGTTTCCGAACCATGAAGAATTATCTTCAGTCATCTGGTGTAATTTTGCTGAGAGATCAAGAATGTCTTGTTGGATTTTGTTCAAGTTCTCTGTTGGATCCACTAGCCCGGTACAGCACTCAGGTCCAATAATGGTGCATGCTCCCCCTTGCGTTGCAAGAATGTAATCTAAGGCCACTCTGTTCTGTAAGATCATTATTTTGTGCGAAGCCAGAGCGTCCGTGATGTTACCCAAGGCCAAAAGCCGTGTCATTGGCCAGTTTCTGTACAGAATTTGATAAGCTTCTGACTTGATCGAGGGCCTGTATGACACCATAAGATGGGATTAATGCTCCAAGAGTTCTGGACCACCATGTTTGTGCACAAGTGAGTCCTGGAATGCAGCCATCTTCTTTGTTTGTAGTAGGAACTGAATTATGTAGACGTGGAAAGCTTGGGGTGGAGTGTGTATTTTCTCTGACAGCCGGTAGAGTATAAACCAGGGTGCACCTGCCGTTGAATTGGCTGGGTAGGATGTTGTAGACAGAAGTACCACATAACCAAAAAATGCCAGTTGGTGGAGGAATCATACACCACCGGTTTATTGCGAAGAGTTTTTGGAGAGATGGTGCTCTGCGGAGACACCCTTCTAAGTCTTTTTCCTCTCTCCCTGCTGATGGAGTAATGTCCACATGGGCTGTTCTCATTTCGACCACAAGGTTGCAGCGTTCACGAGGAATTTCACCCAATGGAGTTGAAGCTGGAGCATAATTTTCCACGCACCAAGGAAATGTAATTGGCAAGAGTAGATCTGTCATGATGGGAGTAGCTGAAGTTAGGTTGCAGGATGGTAATCCAGGAATGCAACACTGAGAAGTTGGAGGAGTTGTGATGTTGTGACATGCACTCTTGTTATATATTCCACTTGTATGAACTCCAAATAAGGTACATGTGTCGCAGTTGGAGATGGGGTGTGCCACCCATGGCATTCCTGCTCCTACTGAAGGCGGGTGTGGCATGCAAACGTTCTTTCCAGCAAACAAGGCATTTCTTGACATATTCAACAGCTCTAAGAATATGTTGTTTCTGGTGTCTACACTTTGTGCAATGTCCATGATGATGACTAGTACGGCAATCTTGATCATGCTGACAGATGACTGAAGTTCCCGTATGTGATTCTCTGCGTTGTGTATTTTTTTCTTTCCGTGACAGTTGGCTCGGTAGTGGGTCTGGTTGTCTTTTAGAGGTTGTGGCTTCATACGCAGGTCAGGAGGTTGGTTCATATGGGTCTTGGGACAGCCATCAAGTGGTATCTGCACAGAGTAAGAAAGAAAACAAAAGACAGCAGAGCAGTACTTGTTGTAAAAGACTGCAAAAATTAGGGTTTTATCCTCTGTCCATTCTGAGTCTGCTATTGTTGTTCCTTCTTTCCCTATTTCTTAATTCCTGCGACACCTAAGGAACAGTGAGGTAAGGATGGACTAGTGAGTGGGGGAAGGCCTATGAGGGAATCTTCACCACAGGATTGGCCCCCGAAGCTTATTGCATTCGGTTCTTTCCTGGGCTCCTCACTGGTCCGTGTGTCCTATCCTATCCCTGTAGGTGGAGGAACAATTTTACAGTGTGACACTTGAGTCCAAGTTTTCCTTCCCTGACACAACACTGCAGCTGCTGTAATCAACATCACCTGATGTGGTCCATGCCACTTAGGCTCTAACGGCTTGTTTCTGAATGACTTAATCATGACCCACTGACCTGGAATGATCGTGTGTCCACCTTCTGGTGGAATCTGCCAACACTCTCTGGCACTCTGTACTGCCTTTGTGAGGTTTTCACAGTAAGTTATCAGGGCATCTGAGGCAATGTGTACATCAGCACTTCTAAGATCAATCACACCTGGCATCTGCATTGGTCGCCCTGTAATAATCTCATGAGGGCTCAGTCCTACTGTTCTGTTAGGTGACGCTCTCATACTACACAGTACTGCTGGCAGAGCCTCAACCCATGGAACTCCTTCCTGCTGCATTTTGCTTAGCCTGGTTTTGATTGTTCTATTTGCTCGTTCCACCTGTCCTGATGCTTGTGGCCTGTAGGGGCAGTGAAGATTCCACTTAATCTTCAACATTTTAGACACTTCCTTGACTACCTGTCCTGTGAAGTGTGTACCCTGATCTGAGTCAATGTAATCTGGTAACCCCCATCTGGGAATGAAATCAGTGACAAGACATTTCGCAGTATGTGCAGCTGTAGCACGCCCTGTTGGATAAGCTTCTATCCATCTCGAGAACTTGTCTATTACTACCAAAACGTCAGTTTTTCCCTTACAAGGAGGCAACGATATGTAATCAACCTGCAAGTGACGGAACGGTCCTGGTGGAGCTGGGGTATGTGTTGCTGTTGTAGTTGCTGCTGGCACATCATTATTTTTCTGACATGTCACACATCTCTTGACTATTTCAGTGGCTACATTTCTGAATTTTGGATTCCACCAATGATTTGAGAACCTGTGATTCATTGTCGCTGGACCACTGTGACCTAAATTGTGTATTTGTTGAGCCAAATATGGCAGCAGTGATTCTGGGGCGACATACTTTCCCCCTTTGGTCCAGCAGCCGAATGAATCCACTGTGGCTCCTTTGTCTAACCATGTCCACGCTTCATATAGAGGAGCATCTTTGTACAGATCAATTATCGATTCAGGAGGCAAAATTGTCTTCTGTCCTGTACTACCTGCACACACCTGTACAGTAGCATAGGAACAAGCTTGTTTAGCAGCTACATCAGCAAGAGCATTACCTTTAGCTTCCACAGTATTAGTTGTGAGATGTGCTTTCACTTTGATCACTGCTAATTTCTTTGGAAGTTTCATGGCAAACATTAGATCTTTTACTAATTCAGCATGTTTAATTGGGGATCCCGCAGAGGTTAGAAACTGTCTGCTTTGCCAGATGACACCAAAATCATGAATTACCCCAAAAGCATACCTGGAATCAGTGTAGATATTTGCAACCGATCCTGAAGCTAGCGTGCATGCTCTAGTTAAGGCTACTAGTTCTGCAGCTTGAGCTGAAAAATGATCTGGAAGACGACCTGAAGCTACCACTTCAGTGGTGGAAGTGACTGCATAACCTGCTCGTCTGTTACCTTCAATTACTTGAGCTGAACCATCAACAAACAACTCCAATTCTGCATTTTCTATGGGAGTTTCTGTTATTTCACTAGTAACTGCATATGTAAGCGTAACACAATCGTGAGTCATTTCTCCTTCATCCTCTAACACAACTTCAGTCATTGCAGACATCATACATGAGGATGGGTTCGTGACTGGTGCACGCTGTAAAACAATGTTCGGGGCTGTGAGGGTTGTTAACCAATTTCCCCAACGAGAGGAGGTGACAGAAGTGACTTTTGCTTGATTCATTAATGCGGACACTGCATGAGGGCATCTTACATTTACAGTTTGTCCTAACACCATTCCTGATGATGCCAGAATAGCTAAATAAACTGCCTGCACTGCTCTAAGACAAGGACCCATCCCTTGAGTGACTATGTCAAGTTTACCAGAATAGTAATGAATTGGGCGTAAACTGCCCCCATGATCTTGCATTAGACATGCAGTCATAAAGCCTAAGTGTTCATGGACATAAAGCACAAATGGCCTATCAGATTGTGCAATTCCTAATGCTGGTGCTTGACATAGTGCTCTTTTCAAATCGTTGAAAGCTTTGAGTTGGATTTCTTCCATACAAACAGTATCAGAATCTTTAACTTGGCCTTTCAACAAGTCATAGAGAGGCTGAGCAATCACGGCATATTCTTCAATCCAGGGTCTACAGTAACCTGCGGTTCCTAAAAATGATCGGAGTGTTTTAATTGTATTGGGCGGAGGTATAGCTTTAACTGAAGCAGCACGATCCTGTGTAATAGATCTTTGTCCTGCACCAATTGTTTGACCCAGAAATGTGACTTGGTTTTTAGCAATTTGAGCTTTGTGAAAGCTGCATTTGTGTCCTCTTTTATGCAAATAGTCCAACAATGCTTTCAATTCAGTTTGATGTACCTCATGATCTGTAGAGGCAATCAAAATATCATCGACATATTGAATCATAGTGGACTGCTCGACTGGACATTCTGGGTCACACAAATCACGTCTGACAGCCTGATGGTATATGGTTGGGGAATTCTGAAATCCCTGTGGCAACCGTGTCCACTGGTATTGCTCATAGTCAACTGTGAAAGCTAACCATGCCTGGCTGTCAGAGTGCAAGGGTACAGAAAAGAATCCATTAGACATATCAATTACTGAAAAAAACTTACAATCTAATGGTAAGCCATTACAAATTGTAGATGGATCTGCTACTAGGGGAGTGATTTTATCAATATGTTTATTGGCTACTCTGTAGTCTACGGTAAGTCTCCATGTCCCATTGGCTTTCTTGATGGCCCATATGGGTGAGTTACAGGGACTATTGGTTTTAATTAGCACTCCTTGCTTCAGCAATTTTTCTACAATAGGTTTGATTCCCTGTATGGCTTCCCTATTGATCGGATATTGTTTGGTAACAGGAGGTGGGCTTCCTGTCAATTTGACTGGTTCTACGCTAGTCAAAAACCCACAATCATCCTTGTCTTTAGCCCAAATTAGATGATTCTGTAAGAAAGCATACTCGGGAATGGTTGCATTATTGTTAGAAACTTGTGCTGAGGAAATTCTTATGCTAGCAGATTCTGAGGACATGTCTAAAGTTAGATGTACTTGTCTGAGTAGATCCATGCCTAGAATTGCACCTGTATTTAATGGAGCACATAACAATTTTGTAGTCAGAGTCTTTGGGCCTAACTGTACCTCTATGGATGGGGTTTCATACAAAACAGAATCTTCACCTATTACGCCAGTTAAACATAGTTTAGTTTTCTTGTATGGGATGTTTAAACCTTCAGCCAATTTTGTAGGAATTACTGTAATTTCTGCACCTGTATCAAGCAAAAAGTCAATTTCCTTCTCTTGTATGCTACCTTTCACAAAAATCCTTTTGTCATTGAGATGGATTACCGGGGAAAGGTAGCTACTCACAGCCCCAACAATTAGTTTTTTTTCCTGGTCTTTTTGTGCTTTTAGAAGAGCTTGAGCAAGCTGTCCTAAAGTTTCAGTGTACCCTGGTGAAACTACTTCAGGGTTGTAGGCAGGCTGAGAAGGAGGAGAGTAATGCACAGTATTTCTTTTACTATCTCGCAACTTCTTCCTACACTCTTTCTCCCAGTGACCTGATTTTTCACAGTAGTTACATTTGTCTTCTCTTTTAGGCCATCTGTGGTCTTGATTCCTTGTGCTAAACGTAGCTGCTGCTACTCTCACTTTTGCCTTAACATCAGAATCTCTTTCCCATGTAGCTAATCTTTCTAGATTACTTCTGAGGGCTTGGTTAGACCAAGTTAGATCTAGGAATGGCAATGCTTTTCTGTACTCGGCTAAAAGGCCATCTGACCAGATGCGGACTAAGGGTCCCTTGTCATCAAGCACACGTTCAGAATCCTCAACTATTCCACTGTATGTTACAGCTAACTGACAAAACCTTTCAGTGTATTCGCTCACAGATTCTTCTTTCCTTTGCACACAGTTAGTGACTCTGGACCAGTCTATTTTGGGCCCCAAGATATTCTTTAGAATTTTTACAACACCTTCTCTCAATTCGCCTTTACTGACATGTTGTAGTTCAGAAGTCACAGCCGATTCAAAACTGTTGAATTCAGATTCAGTTAGAATTTGTGACATCAGCTGTGTGACTTCTGTTAACGACATGTCATAGAGACGCATTTTACTTATCAATGCCCTTCTAAATTCAGAAAAACTTCTGTGTGCTGAGGGTAAACTCTGGGATAGTCTCTCTATATCTTTAGGTCCTAGCACTTTGGCAACAGTTTGTACTTGGACAACAGAAGAATTTGGAGGAACACTCTCCATTGCCTCAATTCCTTGAGATCTCCTCCTAGCACCACATACCTTCACTGAATCTACAGGCACATCAGTTACTGATTGGATGGCTATTTCTGTTTCAAAAAAAGCTTGTAAGTCAGGATAATTGTTATCAGGCTGACTTACTTCATCCACATCAATTTTTGCTGAAGCTTTGTTGCGATTCAACTTCTTAGTCAAAGAGGCTGCTCTAGCACGAAGCTCTTTGTTCTGTTCCTCAAGCTCTGAGATACGCTGAGACTGTTGTCTAGCTTGCGCTAAACCAAATTCTCTATGGCAGCAGATAATGCCTTTCACATTGTTCTTGCGAATACATGCTCCTAAAACCTTTTTACACTCATCTACAGACCAAGTCTTGTCTGGATGGATCTCATATTTCTGAGTTAGTTCTTGCCTAACTTTCTCAGTGACTATTATGTCCATTTGCACTCCTAACTTTAATTTGAATTCACTGTCTGACCACAAAGGAGTCGCGAGACCACCTTTTTCAGTTGTGGGGGTCAGTCTAGCATTCCTTCTAAACATTTTTGTGAGTTTCTTTTGCTACCACACAGTTAAAACACTAAACTTCTCTGAACAACAGAGGGTATACTTGTAAACCAGATCAACTATTGTTAACCTTCCTTGGAAAACAGAGGACAACACAAAATTTTAGCACTTGGTGCTAAACTTCCCTGCCTGAAAAAACAGAGGCTAACTTATATTAGCATGTGATGCTAATCTTCCCTGCCTGAAAAAAACAGAGGCTAACTTATATTAGCACTTTATGCTAATCTTCCCTGCCTGAAAAAAAAACAGAGGCTAACTTATATTAACACTTGATGCTAATCTTCCCTGCCTGAAAAAAAGACAGAGGATAACTCCTTTCCTAAAAGAATATTTTAGAGGATAACTTAGTTAACCAAACCCTACAGCTGTCTGTTAACTCTTCTCTGACGGCGCAGAGGATCAGACAAATTTGTACTGGTCTTAAAGGTTCTTTTGGATAGAGTGGAACTCACCAACCCTTGGTTGTACAGCAGAATTCAGTCTGGCTTGAAGTTTCACAGGATTCAAGTGAGGAACTCTATCCGGGTCACGGCGCCAAAACTGTTGGAAATCTTTTTCCTTGTCGAAGTAAAGACCAGGAGATCTTGGGATATCTTTTAAGCAGAGGTTGCTCTTTATTGAGAGAACGTCCGTTGCGTTGCTGTGGTCATCCAAGTCTCTCCTAAGCAAGTTCACATTGCAGTTAAATACATTCAACAGTATAGGTGGAGACAATGGGTGGAGACAAAATGTCTGTTCCCAGCATTTCCCAAGCCCTGATCTAATCAGCATAACAGTGTCATTCAAATGCAAGGGGTGCTAATTAGATCAGTGCTAATCAGATCAGTCTGACGGTATAGCCCATACCTTTACATTAACATAGAGACACGGAAGGCAGCTGTTAAACTTGTCATGCCGAATACACAGGAAGATACCCACAGACCAAAAGTTAATGTCTGCCTGAATTAATTCCCTTAGATTACAACACAAAATGTAAGAAACCACCATGTACATAACTTTTATAAATTTGTAATCCCACAAACGCAAGGGGGAGCATGCACCATTATTGGACCTGAGTGCTGTACGGGGTTAGTGGATCCAACAAAGAACTTGAACAAAATCCAACAAGACATTCTTGATCTCTCAGCAAAATTACACCAGATGACTGAAGATAGCTCTTCATGGTTTGGAAACTGGTTAATTCAACAAATGACCCACTCCCATCACGAGGAAAGGACCATTCCAACCAGAAAAGACTATTACCCGTAAAAACTACACGGACCCTAGCTGCATGTCGGTTTCTGTGTCGACATGCACCCGTTACTACAGACAATCAACACAGAACAAGTAAATGTGCCTGTAACGATCACAAGTTACAAGAACGAAACTTTGAAGTGTCTAAATTTGTATTTTAGTGAGCGTTATTAGAACTCTCAAAGGGGGAACTGTGGGATTACAAATTTATAAAAAGTTATGTACATGGTGGTTTCTTACATTTTGTGTTGCAGTCTAAGGAGATTAATTCAGACAGACATTAACCTTTGGTCTGTGGGTATCTTCCTGTGTATTTGGCATGACAAGTTTAACAGCTGCTCTATGTTAATGTAAAGGTATGGGCTATACCGTCAGACTGATCTGATTAGCACCCCTTGCATTTGAATGACACTGTTATGCTGATTAGATCAGGGCTTGGGAAATGCTGGGAACAGACATTTTGTCTCCACCCCTTGTCTCCACCTATACTGTTGAATGTATTTAACTGCAATGTACACTTGCTTAGGAGAGACTTGGATGACCACAGCAACGCAACGGACGTTCTCTCAATAAAGAGCAACCTCTGCTTAAAAGATATCCCAAGATCTCCTGGTCTTTACTTCAACAAGGAAAAAGATTTCCAACATTACAAAACAGTGATTCTAATAATACTTGTTTGAATTCATAGACA
Organism: Opsariichthys bidens; assembly: GCA_037194245.1. Lineage (NCBI taxonomy): Eukaryota > Metazoa > Chordata > Actinopteri > Cypriniformes > Xenocyprididae > Opsariichthys > Opsariichthys bidens. The sequence goes on along the minus strand of CM074291.1, from coordinate 573,294 downwards.
TTTGATCCTATAACAGCATCCAAAAAAGTACATCAGAAAGAAAAGTAATTTTTTTACCTCAAAAACAATCTTTTGTAGAAAACTCCGTCAGGAAGATTCAAATGTGGCTCCTTATATGGCAAGACTGGAGGGAAACTAACTGAGCATGTGCACAGTGAGTGTCATCACTGTAGTTTGTTTCTGATTGGAGGAATTCAAGGTGTTACAACCGTCCCTGGTCTCCCTAACTACAGTTGCCATGCTGTTGACCCCTTCAGCTGGCTCCCCATCTGCTCCATTCTTCGTAGTTCTTCAACCACGTTCTCCTGCAGAGCTACAGGTATTCTTCTTGGCGCATGCACAACTGCTCTGATATATGTGGTGTTCTCCTGGTCAACAGCCTAATCCTTCAAATCGATCGTCAAAATCCCTGAGAATGTCACGGCTCTTTTCAATTTCATTGCAATTCCATTTTTTGACATGCAGATCGTCCTAGAATGGCAGGTGCATCATGCTTCATCATTTCAAACAGGATTTTGTATTTCTGTCCTTTGTACACACAATTTAGTGCTTTCTTGCCCAATGGCGCCATCTTGTGTCCAGAATATGCAACAAGTTTGCAGCCTGACTTCTGCGGTGTTGATCAACTTGTACTCTTTCTGACATGACTTTACATTCAGCTGCTGTATCCAGTGTCACCTTTACATCATTCTTGTTTATCTGGATTGTGTCAAGCCATTGTTCATCCTCTTTGCTTGAGTTGATGGACATTACATTTCTTTCTTTTTGCAGATGTTACCATCTTGTTCAATCATATGCATTCTTCTACTCTGACTCTGCAGGTCTTTGGTATTACACATCTTTGCAAAATGTTTTTCTTCTGACAAGACGTACATGTTTTCCCATAGGCTGGGCATTTTCTGTACTCGTGCTTGTTGCCGCATCTGCTGCATTACTTTCTCGTCACTGACGTCTGCTCAGATTTGGTGTCTTTTTTCTTTGACTTTATGGATTCAACTTTGTGTACATGTACTTCATCACTGAATGCTTTCATCTGACTCGACGTGATCACGCTGGCCCTGCAAATGTCTATGGCCTTTTCCAACGTGAGATGCGTTTCTCTTAGAAGTTGATCCTCTCTCATGCCACATACAATCCTATCACGAATTAATGAATCGTGCAGATCACCAAACTCAAACTTTTCAGATCAGGGACGTACATGTCGATTGTTTCTGCAGGCCCTTTTGATCTCGTGAAAAACACGTGTCTGATGTACGGTAGGTTTTTTCGAGGCTCGCAGTACTTTTTAAACTTTTCTTTTAGAACTTGTATTTTATTTCTCTCCTCATCTGAGAACCCAAATGTATTACGTACTTTTATGGCCTCTTCCCCGCAACGTGCAGTTTTATTCTGACACCATGTTCTGTTCTTTAGACAGACAGACGAACACGAGCCGCTGTGCCTCACTTCACTTTATTTTACTACTCCAGTTTGTTAGATGTGGTGAATAAAACAAGTCTGACCACCAGATGTCGCTAATGCACATTGTGTTCAAAGCTTCGAGTCATGAACCGTTTCAGCACAATTTGATGAAAGCTTCAAACACTTCACAAAGTTTCGGTTTCCCATCACTAGTAAACGCTGTAAAGTTGTCTGGACGGATTGCATTGATTTAAATACTTTAAAATATTTAAAATGACAAACCTCTGTTATGACGTCACATCCCCAGACTAAAATAAAAGTCCTGTGGTAGTTTGAACTCTTGGTGAAACTCCTATTTAAGTTATTGTTGTCCATGATGGGATGGAAATATTAGAAACTACTAATAAAAGAGCATGAGACTATGTCTTGAGTGCAGAAAGCATTTGTTGTGTTTGTTCGAATAACACAAATAAAAGTCAGGACTACAATGGGCAGTTCTTCTTTTTTAGTTTTTACTGAGCAAATTACTGATAGTTAACTTCGTTAACACAGGTGTCTGCCTGAACGATTCACTGGCCAACCAATATCAAACCCAGAGTGGCCAACAGTGCTTATTCCTGAGTTTGTGTATTTAACTCAATACACTACAGTTCCTCCCCCTCTAGACAAGAAAATCTACAACAATAAAAAAAAAACAGTTTCACCCTTAACAAAACATTCCACATACAAAAGAAATAACTTATGCTACTTTATGACTATAATGTCCCATTTAAGGTTTCTTCTTATCTTTTTTCCTTTTTTTTTTACTTTCTTTCTTTTATAAATCAAGACGAGTTGGTGGCTTCCGTATATGGGTAGGGTAACGTTTCTCTTCACAAGTTGGATTTGGTGTTTGTGGTGCTTCACTGGAAGATACAGTGCCATCTTGAGGTGTTGTCGTCTCACTTCCACTGGTAACAGTATCAGTGGTGGTGAATGGAACACTGACAGAACCACTTTCCGGAGAAACATTTGATTTTCTCAACTGATCAATGTGCCGTCTCCAGATGGTATCTGGTGCCATCTCAACTGTATATGAGAGCGGTCCTGTTCGTTCCTTGACCTTTGCAGGTGTCCATTTATGATCTCCTCTGTAGTTTCTAGCGAGCACACTCTCTCCAACTTCAAACTCTCTCATTTCTCCTCCCCCTTGTGATTGTTTCATCTGTCTGTCGTGTACAGTTCTCCTCAAATTGGGTTTCAACAAGTCTAGCCTTGAACGTAATGGTCTACCAAGGAACAGCATGGCAGGTGTTCGATTCGTGGTGACATGAGTTGTGATAAGAAGTCACAACCAATAAGCTTGCTTGTTATTGTGTGACGTCAGTCAGTCGCGAGCAGAAGAGACGGGATCATTAAGTGTTCTGAGCTGATCAGTTAAATTTCATAAAGTGGACATTTATTTCGTGAGTCATTGACACAATGTAAGTTTGATTTGCCATACTTTAATAGTAGCTTCTTTATTTATGCTTGTCAAGTGACTGTACAATTGTATTCGTTTACTACCGCTAGATTGTTCATTTACTGTAGCAGCGATAGCAATTCGCGTGTACAAATTTATCTGCTCTATCGCTTTCCTAATAAGTTTGATTCCTCGTTACATAGATTTGAGTGATGTTGTATGTGCAGGATTTATAGTACTTGATATTGTATATAGTGTGGATTGTTAATTATGTGCTTTTAGTTATAATTACCGTTCTACTTAATGACGCAGCAAATTATTTTACCTTTTACCTACTTCTATTTGTGAGCTTCATGTGCCACCTATCGGCCTTGCACAGTACTACAACAATGTTTATTTGCAGTACATTATATACTATTGTTTCTAGCTTGTTTGAGGATTATTAATGTTTACTGATTATCTTTGTTATTTCTTGTTAATTCCAGACCACACACCTCTATAATGTCCACACCTGTGCCAAATAGGAATGCCCTGTGATCTGACTGTGCTGTCAATTGCTGTCAGTTGCTGTCAGTTGCTGTCAATTCTGAATCGTTCTATTAAATTCTGGAATTGAATCCTTGTCTCAGGTGTCTTTACCGACACGCCAGTGCGAACACATACCCACCTGAACTAGTGCATAGACAGTCCTACTTAACCCTTTACCACAAGTTGCATTTCGATATGCAAACAAGAAATTGTTAAGCTTCTGGCTTAGTGTGAGCTTCTCATGTGTCATGGCTCGCAGTGCATTCTTCAAGCTTTGCACAAATCTCTCAGCTAAGCCATTAGTAGCTGGGTGGTAGGGTGCTGAGGTTACATGCTTGATTCCATTGTTCCTTAGGAAGATCTGGAACTCTAGAGATATAAACTGAGGACCATTGTCACTCACTAGCTGTTCTGGTACCCCAGTCCTTGCGAAAAGTTCTCTCAGAACCATCACAGTTTGGGTGGCGGTTGTTGAGGTCATGCTGAACACTTCTGGCCACTTTGAACATGCATCAACAACAACCAGAAATGTAGTGCCCATGAAAGGACCAGCAAAGTCAACATGGATTCTTTGCCACGTTAATGCAGGCCATTCCCAAGGATGTAGAGGTGCAGGTTTTGGCGTCTTTTGCACATTTTGACATCCTGAGCAGTGCATGGCGAGTTGCTCGATCTGCTGATCTATACCGGGCCACCATACAAAACTTCTTGCCAGTGACTTCATCTTTACCACTCCAATATGTCCAACATGAAGCTCCTCCAAGACTCGAGTTCGCAACTTAGGTGGTACAACAACCCTTAAACCCCACATGATGCAACCACCATCTAGAGTGAGTTCATCACGGTGCTGATAGAATTGTGCGAATCGAAGTTTCTGCTCTGCATTCCAGCCAGACTGTATAGTCAAGTCAAGTCAAGTCATCTTTATTTATATAGCGCTTTTTACAATGCAAATTGTGGCAAAGCAGCTTTACATTAATAAGAAAATGGTGTCATTGTGCAGTTTATTCTATATATTATTGATTCATTCCGTTGCAAATATCAATAGTTATTAGTCTAGTTAATTTATGTATATCAGCACTGCAGAAAACAGTGACGTAATCGTCCGGCTCAGCTCAGTTTGTATACAATGGCGCCAATACAGGCATATCAAAAACACTGCTGAATATCAAGCAAGTGTCCCCAACTTAAGCAAGCCAAAGGCAACAGCGGCAAGGAACCAAAACTCCAACAAATGGAGAAAAAAACCTCGGGAGAAACCAGGCTTAGTCGGGGGGCCAGTTCTCCTCTGGCCAACAGTGAACACTTGTCCGATACTCAGGCAGAGTTACAGGTCATTAAACCGTTTTGGAATCGCAACAGTCAAAATATTTAATCTAGTTTAAGATCTTTTTGATCACGCCGGTATGGGACGGTTTGTTGGGATATGTGCCACTGGCTGATGAGTCGGTAAGGTCTTAACAAAGGATGGGCTAGTTAACACAGTCTCCGCCGACACCACAGGGCCACATTGCTGCCGCACACAGGCACAGGTTCCCCGTCCGACCCGGACACGGCCCAGATCCAGCCAATCACGTTAATTGGTAAACCTCGGGATAAGCAGAGAGACAAAAAATTAGCGTAGACGCCATTCTTCTTCTGATGTACCGAGTACATCTGGTGTTATAGGAAGTGATCCCGGTTCCGGCTGACCTGATCTATGCAGCCTAACAATCCTTTAACGGATATGAAGACAAAAGTTTATAGTGCGTCATGTGTATGCCAAGTTAAATAGATGCGTTTTTAGTCTAGATTTAAACTGACAGAGTGTGTCTGCTTCCCGAACAATGCTAGGAAGATTGTTCCAGAGTTTAGGTGCCAAATAGGAAAAGGATCTACCGCCTGCGGTTGATTTTGATATTCTAGGTATTAACAACTGGCCAGAATTCTGAGATCGTAATAGACGCGAAGGACTATAATGCATTAAGAGCTCACTCAGGTACTGGGGAGCTAAGCCATTTAGTGCTTTGTAAGTAATTAGCAAGATTTTAAAATCTATACGATGTTTAATAGGGAGCCAGTGCAGTTTTGACAGAACAGGGCTAATATGTTCATATTTCCTGGTTCTAGTAAGGACTCTAGCAGCTGCGTTTTGGACCAGCTGTAATTTGTTTATCACGCGAGCAGGGCAACCACCCAATAGAGCGTTACAGTAATCTAGTCTCGAGGTCATAAACGCATGAACTAGCTGTTCCGCATTTGTCATTGAGAGCATATGTCGCAATTTAGATATATTTTTAAGATGGAAGAATGCGGTTTTACATATGCTAGAAATGTGGCTTTCAAATGAAAGATTGGTATCAAAGAGCACACCCAGGTTCCTAACTGACGAAGACGACTTAACAGAGCAGCCATCAAGTGTTAGACAGTATTCTAGATTTTTATGTGAAGTTTTTGGTCCAATAATTAGAATCTCTGTTTTTTCTGAGTTTAGTAGTAGGAAATTACAAGTCATCCAATTTTTTATATCAGCTACGCATTCTGTTAATTTTGAGAATTGGTAGGTTTCGTCAGGGCGCGAGGAAATATAGAGCTGAGTATCGTCAGCGTAACAGTGAAAGCTAATGCCATGCTTCCTAATGACATCTCCCAAGGGTAGCATGTACAGAGTGAAAAGCAACGGTCCTAGAACTGAGCCTTGTGGTACTCCATATTTAACTTGTGATCGAAATGACATCTCTTCGTTTACTACTACAAACTGATAACGGTCAGATAAGTATGATTTGAACCATGCCAATGCAATTCCACTAATTCCAGCATAATTTTCTAGTCTATTCAAAAGAATATTGTGGTCGATTGTGTCAAAAGCAGCACTGAGGTCTAGTAACACTAATAGAGAGATACAACCATGATCTAATGATAAGAGCAAATCATTTGTAACTCTAATGAGAGCAGTCTCAGTACTATGGTACGGTCTAAATCCTGACTGGAAAACCTCACAGATACCATTTCTTTCCAAGTAGGAACTAAGCTGAGATGATACTGCCTTTTCTAGTATTTTTGACAGAAAAGGTAGATTGGAAATCGGTCTGTAATTGACTAATTCACCAGGATCAAGTTGTGGTTTTTTAATAAGAGGTTTGATAATAGCCTGCTTAAAATTTTTTGGTACGTAACCTAGTGATAAAGATGAATTAATGATCTTAAGAAGAGGATCTATGACCTCTGGAAGCATCTCTTTCAATAGCTTAGTCGGTATAGGGTCTAACATACATGTTGTAGATTTTGATGATTTAACAAGTTTAAACAATTCTTCCTTTCCTATGGCAGCGAATGAATGGAATTTTTCCTCAGGGATACAACAACCCACTGTCTGATGTGATACTGTAGTAGACAGTTGCATGGCTATAATTTTCTCTCTAATGTTGTCAATCTTGCAAGTAAAGAAGTTCATAAAGTCATTACTGCTGTGCTGTTTGGAAACATCAGAAGTTGAGGCTGTATTTCTTGTTAATTTAGCCACTGTATTAAATAAATACTTAGGGTTGTGTTTATTTTCTTCTAAAAGATTTGAAAAATAAGCAGATCTAGCGGTTTTTACAGCCTTTCTGTACTCCATCATTTTCTCTCTCCATGAAATCCGAAAAACTTCTAGTTTTGAATTCTTCCAGCTGCGCTCCAGTTTTCTGGCTGCTCTCTTAAGGGCCCGAGTGTGCTCGTTATACCATGGCGTTGGACTAATATCCTTAATCTTTTTTAAGCGCAAAGGAGCGACAGAGTCTAGAGTGTTCGAAAAGAGAGCGTCAATAGTTTCTGTTGCAACATCGAGTTCTTCTAAGCTGTCTGGTTTGCTAAGTTGATGAAACTGATCAGGAAGATTATTTATAAAGCAATTTTTAGTGGTAGAAGTGATGGTTCTAACATATTTATGGCAGACAGGCGGTTTTCCAGCCTTGGATAAATGTAGCACGCATGAGACTAGATAATGATCTGAGACGTCATCGCTCTGCTGCAGAATTTCAACGGCATCAATATCGATTCCATGTGAATATGTATAGCTGAATATACCTGGGACAATGCAGGATCTCTCCTAGTTTCTCTCCGAATCATTTCGTCAGTAACAGGAGAACTCTCTAGCTGAGCAATTGTGAAAACATCCACAGGTATGCTTACATTCTCTATTTTTGAATCACACCCATCCAATGGTAGGCGTGATAGCCCATCGGCGTTAGCATGTTTGTGCGTTCTTTTGAATTCAATCTGGTATCTATGTCCTCCCAGAAACAATGCCCACCTTTGCATCCGTGCTGCTGCTGTCAGTGGAACTCCTTTCTGAGGACTGAAGATGGAAACCAGCGGCTGAGGGTCTGTAACCAAGGTGAACTTGTTTCCATACAGATACTGATTGAATCGTTTCACACCCCATACCAGGCTCAAAGCTTCTCTGTCGATCTGTGCGTAGTTCTTCTCCGCAGCAGTAAGGGAGCGTGACGCAAAAGCTATGGGGCGCTCTGTTCCATCTGCCATCACATGCGACAAAACTGCTCCAATTCCGTATGGTGAGGCGTCACATGCTAACCTTAATGGTTTGTGAGGGTCAAAATGAGTCAGAACTGTATCTGACATCACCAGTTTCTTTGCTTCCTGAAAAGCTTGCATGCATTGCTTTGACCACGTCCATTTCTTTCCTGCTTGCAACAAGGCATTTAGAGGATGGAGAACAGTGGCTAGATTTGGCAAAAATCTGTTGTAGTAATTGATAAATCCAAGGAAGGACCTTAATTGCGAGACATCTTTCGGCTGTGGAGCCTCAGCAACAGCTTTTAGCTTGTCATGACACTTGTGCAACCCATTTGCATCGATTTTGTGCCCACAGTATGTGATTGTTTCCTTAAAAAACTCACACTTATCACGTCTTGTACGGAGTCCATACTCTTCCAATCTCTTTAAGACTCGTGCTAAGTTCTCCAAGTGACTACTGTCACTGTCACCTGTGACAATGATGTCATCGAGGTAGCATTGGATACCAGGGCAACCCTGAAGTACCTGATCCATAGCCTTTTGCCATAAGGCTGGCGCTGAGGCGACACCGAAAACAAGCCTGTTATAGCGGTACAAGCCCTTGTGAGTATTGATAGTCAAGAACACTTTCGAGTCCTCCTCCATTTCCATTTGTAAATATGCTTCCGCCAAGTCTATTTTGCTAAAAAGCTGTCCTCCTGAAAGTGTAGCAAAAATATCCTCTATTCTCGGTAGTGGATATTGTTCTGCCTGCAGTACAGGGTTGACAGAGACTTTAAAATCCCCGCACAGTCTTACAGTTCCGTCTTTCTTCGCGACAGGAACAACAGGAGTGGCCCAGGGGCTCCAGTCAACCTTTAAAAGTATTCCTTCAGCTTCCAACCGATCCAGTTCAGTTTCCAATTTCTGGCGAATAGCATAGGGAACGGGCCTTGCCTTGTGAAACTTTGGAACAGCGTTCTCATCCAAGGTTATCTTTCCCTTGATATGTTTTAGAGTTCCAATTCCCGATTGGAACACTGCTGAAGCCCCATCCAGCACTTTTTCCAGTTTCTTTTGCGTGCTAGGTGACGTCGGAACTGTGATTTGCAGACTTTTTATGGATTCCCAGTCCAACTGCAACTTTCTCAACCAGTCACGTCCCCAAAGTGCTGGTCCCTCTGTTCGTACTATGTACAGATCCAACTCACTCTGTTGATTATTGTACTTTACAGTCACGGGCATCACTCCTATAGGAATTATGGGCTCCCCAGTATACGTTTTCAGTTTGAGAGGCGATGGCTTTAACTTAGTTTAACTTAGTGTCCAATTCCATTCTAATTGGTTGTCCATTCACTTGAGGTGTAAGCCAGATTGCTCGTTTCAAGTCACTTTTCAGGCTGTAGATTTCTAAATTTGCCAACCCTGTATCACTATCTTCATCAGAATTTTCAGCGACAACATGCACATTCCTACTTTTCTTTTTCTGAAACTTGTGCTGTCTCTCCTTTTCACTATATTGTAAATCAGATCGACATGCTCTTTGTATGTGTCCAATTTTATTCCACTTTCTGCATATTTCGGTTTTGAATCTGATTTGCTCTGTGTCCACCCCGATCACAACGGTAACACAGTTCAACTTTCTGCATTGTCTTCTTAGATTTACCTGCAGTGGCCAGCTTATATACAGACACTTTTGCTCCTGATCGCAGCTCGACTGCGTCTCTGGTAGCCGTTTCCATGGCGACAGCAATTTCAACTGCACGTTTGAATGTTAGATCGGCCTCAGAGAGCAATCTCTTCTGTATTCTCTCTTGAGAAATGCCACAGACTAGACGATCTCTCAGCGCGTCATTCAGTCCATCTCCAAACTGACAGTGTTCCGACAACTTCTTCAATTCGGCGACATAAACTGCGATTGACTCTCCGTCGTTCTGATTCCGTTTATGAAATTTGAATCGTTCTGCAATAAGCAGCGGTTTTGGGGCTAGATGCTCTTGCATTACTTTCACAATGTTGTCAAAACTAAGATCGGCAGGCTTTGTGGGAGCAGTGAGGCTTCTTAGCAGCGCATAAGCTTTCCCTCCTATCGCACTCAACAACACTGACACCCTCTTGTCATTATCAATGTCATTAGCTTTGAAATACTGCTCAATTCGTTCACAGTACAAAGTCCAATCGTCTGTAGCATTGTCAAATGCATCTATCTTTCCAATATATCCTACCATCTTTCTGATTTCACTTACTATTCTGCGCTGAATCTACCCCTCAATCTCCGTGAGTCTAGGTTTTCTTCTCTCTCTTTTTCGCTTTTTCCCCGGGAAAAAAAAAAACGCCCATCAGTAAAAAAAAAACTAGGAGAAAGCGCTTCCATAAAATCCGTAAAATCCTCGTCGCCAACTGTTGTGTTTGTTCGAATAACACAAATAAAAGTCAGGACTACAATGGGCAGTTCTTCTTTTTTAGTTTTTACTGAGCAAATTACTGATAGTTAACTTCGTTAACACAGGTGTCTGCCTGAACGATTCACTGGCCAACCAATATCAAACCCAGAGTGGCCAACAGTGCTTATTCCTGAGTTTGTGTATTTAACTCAATACACTACAGCATTTATATCCCAATATTAAACTAGGAGTTGATAAAGAATGATTTATACACAATCTGGGGATCTGTGAGAAAGTCCTATCATGCCCCCTAGTGGTGTGAAGCATTTTGCAACCCAGTCAGAATCGCAGCTGAATTTCGTTTAGGACGTTACACGCTTCCTGATTGTCATATTGAGAATACGCAACGATCGTGCGATTTGCTCATCATTGTCTGTTTAATTATGTGTGAATATAATCGCCATGCAGTTAAACCATGAATGTTCCTTAATGACTGAATAATTTGGTAATTCACTGATATATTTACAACTGTTTTCCTTGTTTCTCTTCTGTTTATTACAGACCACATGTGTGAACTAACATATTCAAACCTCCTTTGATTAAACTAATTCAACTGGGATTCCCTCTCCTGTTTCTCTCACCGGAAACACACACTTCCCATCTTTGCTGAACTACACCTGAACCCACTGAGCGTCCCGTCCTTCATTAAAGAACATGGTTCCTCTCATCTGAACCCTATGAGATTTTTTCACACTTTAGGAAATTATTGAGATGAATGTGTGACTACAATTGTTACAGAGACTCTGACAGGAGGATGTTAGTGAACCCAAAACACAAGAAACAAGTGTGCAGGAATGAAGTGATCCTGAAACGGCAGAATTATGGCAAGAATAGAAGTCGAACTTAATCTCACCGATTCTTGAGATAAGGGACAAAACAAGTTTTAGATGTTAGTTTTTATTATTTAACATCACATTATTATAAACTGATATATTTGCAGACAGAGGTCTCAGATAATGAAGCATGTAAGCGAACAGGTTTTTCTCAAAATGTACATTGATTCACTTCAGAACTCCGTCAGACACATTAAAAAGCAGCTATTTTAATTTTATCCATCCAACAACAGTGTAAAATACACATGACAAATATACAGCAGTCGTAGTAAAGTGAGATCTGTGTGTCTCTGAGAGAAATATAAACTATAAAGCCTCACAAATAAGATTTTTACAGTCTGACACTGAGAGAGCAGAAGCTCAAATAATCATCAGCATTTATTATGACAAAAACACACTTGAAGAATCTTTAAAGTTCAGCGTTCTGCTTCAGATTTAAGCCCTTCCTGAAAAAGATGAACATGTAAAGCCATAAATTAATAAATCTCACCCATATTAATATATGCAAAATCACAAATGACATCATCAATCATGTACCTGGTGTGTGAATCTGTGCTTGATCTCGTTCAGCTCTTCCGGATCTGATCTCATAAACCACAATAAGGACAGTAGCCACGCCCACCAGAGCAGAGAGGACCAATCGGATCACAGCTTCAGTAGGACCACAACAGTGGACAGAGTCTGAGGAGTAAAAACATCAAACTGAGATCAGCTCAGTCAATAAACACTGATATCATCAGCGCTGCCGTACCTGAACATGTGTGACAGAGTTGAGTGATGTCCAGATGTTGAGTCTGGTGGCTGATGGGATTGTTCAGCACACAGCTGTAGGTGTTTTTATCCTGATATTCCACCTCCAGAGGTAGAGAGAGACTGATGCTGAGATCAGACACACTGATGCTGGACAATAAACTGCTTCCTTTGTACCAGGAGAGAGTCACATGACTCACATTCACAGCTGAACACACCAGTGAACATGATGATGATGATGATGAAGAACATTGTGAAGAGTTACTGCTGATGACAGGAACAGGCAGACGAGCTGGAAAACATGAGAGAATAAAGACAAATGAGGATGAATGAAGATCTTCAGGAAACATCCAGAGGAACCAAGATGATCAAAAGTGAAACAATTTCATCAAAAGTTCAATATAAACCTGCTGTTCATGTAAAAGTAAGAGAATTAGTCGTTTGAACTCATTAGTCCTGATAAGATTCTTCTTTAGATCCAGCTGTAATAAATAAAACACGTGAAACTGATATTTAACTCACTGTAGACATTGAGATGAATATAAAAACTCAGACTGAAAGTGTTGGTCCATAGTTGTAGTTGATAATATCCAGAATGTTTTATTGTGGTGTTTGTGATGGTCAGAGATCCAGTTTGATTGTCCAGTTTCAGTCTGTCTCTGAATATCCCATCAAGATCATCATCATTTACAGTGATTCTGTCGTCCTGTTTATTGATTTCAGCTATTAAAGTGTTTTCAAACCTCCACTGAATCACATCACGATCCTTCATCTCAGTAAGATCAGAGTTTAGAGTGACTGAATCTCCTTCATTCACTGACACTGAAACAGGGTTTGTCACAGATAAACAGATTATAATGTTTTTTATTAAATTAAATAGTTTAACATTTAAATTTGAAATAAACAATATCATAAACCAGCAAAAAGAAACAAAATGTGTATAAATTCACTTCAACTTTATCATTAAAAACAGGTGAAAATGTTTTTGAACTCACCAATGACAGCGAGACGGAAATAAAACCTCTTAACGTTGATCTTTAGTTTATAAAGTCCAGCATGTTTCACTGTGGTGTTTGTGATGGTCAGAGATCCAGTTTGATTGTCCAGTTTCAGTCTGTCTCTGAATCTCCCATCAAGAACATCATCATATACAGTGATTCTGTCGTCCTGTTTATTGATTTCAGCTATTAAAGTGTTTTTAAACCTCCACTGAATCACATCATCATCCTTCATCTCAGTAAGACGAGAGTTTAGAGTGACTGAATCTCCTTCTTTCACTGAAACAGTAAACCCTCCTGAAGAACAGAGTTTTTCACAGATTACAGCTCTAAAATCACTTGATGTTGGTTTGATGAAGCTTCACTGAAATACTTTAATTCATTTAAATGTGACGTGAATAATATTCTGCAGCAGCACAAAGACAAAAGATGATGAACGAAAAGAGAAACAGGTTTATATGTGGAACAATAACTGAAAAAGACACTTGAATGTTTAAAGTCACACTAAAACTGATGCTGTTGAGTATCTGAGCTTCATATTTATATGATTTTATTCAATCAATCCATAATAACTGAGTTTAGAGCTAAAATCACAGTTGAGTTATTTCTACACGAGACTAACTGTAACGTGTTTGTTCTGTTCAGGTTTAGTTTTCTCTGTTATTTTCCTGTGTTCTCTATCATTAGTTCATTAATCCCAGACCTGTTTTTGTTCTTCCAATGATCTCCCTGTGATTTAAACCCTGAGTTCTGTTCAGTTCATCGTCCGGTATCGTCTACATGACGTGCTTGTGTTTCTCCTCATGATTCTCCTGTGTATTGTGTGGATTATGAGATTAAAGACGGTTCTTTGAGTTATTTCCTGAGTCGTGCGCTTCACTACAGACACCGTCGCTGACACTAACAGTGAATGTTAATCTTCTCTCACTAATTTAACCAGTAATTGATCACATGGTACCAGAACAGAAACAACTGAAGTCATGAAAACACATTTAAAACTCACCAACCAGACGCCACAAACAGAGCAAAACCAACTGGAGAAACATTTTCTTCATCACTTCACTGAAAAGCCCACGATAGTGACTCTCAAAATGTGTGAAAGCCTCGGATTGATGTGAAACACTGAACTGTGATATTTATCTGCTCGTGTGTGAATCCTCCCCCAACATCAGTTAGTTTCCGCTCACACATCCGTCTCCTTCAACATCACGAACATCAACAAGCTTTTGCTGATCTTCCATTTTCAGATGAATTCTGGGCCTGAATGAAAACTAACAGCAGAAGAGTGAAATATTGGATTAGATATCTGGATCTACTGGTGTGTTATTTAGTGCTGTGAGCTGTCAATCATATCTGACCTCTGACCTGTGACTCTTATGTGACTGTTGATGGATTCACGTTAGTTCAGTGTAAAACCCTGGTGTGACGAGCAGGGCGGGCGAGAGCCGTGAGGGAACGGCGCGAGGCCGGTGACGCGAGTGTTAATGAGCTTCAGGTGCTCGGCGCACCGGTCTCGAGTCCTTCACGGAGGAGCTCCGGAAGCATAAAGGAGGAGCGACGACAGTGAAGGGCGAGAGAGGACCAGGCCTGGGATTTTATGTTGAGTGTTATTTGGTTTGTGTGGGCGGCAGTCGCCGTGAGGAACCCTCATACTTTTTGGTTTTATTGTCAGTTTATTTGTTTATTAAACGTGTTAAATGTTCGCCGGTTCCCGCCTCCTTCTTCCCTTTCTACGAGCTATGTTACACCTGGATATACTTTTTTTGGGGGTTTTTTTACAAGCACAGTCGAACTCACAGCCTTGCAAAGTAGACTTCACTTGACTCTCATAGACAGTTTTTTGACGCATGTGCAGTTTTGAGCAAATGAAGGTACTTTCTATCTTTTTCGCACAATCTGTGGTCTGTGATCGTCCATCATCGCTGTAGCTTGAATGGGTTCCGGTCTGTTCTGTTAATGCAGGTTTTCTTCAACTACCTTGTGAATTAACGCCCTCAGCTCACGGCTTGTGGATATGCGTGGTTACAAAAATCCGGCAGTGCGTGTACAGTACGGACGTATTAATAAACAGGAGAATTAACCAAGAGAATGAGCCACACAAAACACAAAACTTAAATGTAATGAACGACAAAGACTGAACACAACGTGAGAATATGAATAAACAAAACAGAGGAGATAGCGAGACTAATAAATTACACACAGCTGATGGGAGTGAACTAATGATGACGGTGGCAGGAACATGAACAAAGAGCTCATGTGACAGTCCAAAACAGAGATACATGTGACATTTACTCCCTCCTTCCAGAAGGTGTGGCCTTGTGCCAAAAAGAGTCCAATCTGGGAGGGGGGAGGGCACCCTGGAGGCCATGGGCAGGAGTAGGTAAGTCAGGTGACCTCCAGGGTGGAGTCCGGGGTGGAGTGGCCTCCGTGGCCTTACCTCCGACTGTCTGCCCTGCCACTATGGCCACGGGTATCTGCCCCCCCAAAACTTTAAGGGGCGGAGGCCCCACTGGAGCGACTCAGGAGGGTGTGCTGGAGATACAGGGAGCACTGAAGATACAGGCTCAGACCAGAAGTCAATGAGCCACTCCACTTCACGCTGTGGTTCGGGCTCGTGTCGCGGCTTGGGGCCAGGAGAAGCACTGGATAAAGGAGAAAGTTGGTTTTTAACTCCCTGTGGGGAAGCACTGGCAGACAAGAATGGCCTGCACTGCTGGACGGATATGTAGAGGGTGTCGGCGTGTGGTGAGCAGGAGAGGCGGCATGTGCCTCCGATGAGACGGGATGCGGATCCCCGATCCGTTAGAACCTCCTCGACTCCTCACTAACAAGACATCTTCCATCAGCAGCCAGTTCTCAGCACGACTCACACAGGAACATAGGCCATCCACATCCACTAATCTTCTCTCTTCCTTCTCTCTTCTCACTGAGGCAGAAGTATCAAAACTTTTCCTCTCCAGTCATCCCACTACCTGCCCTCTAGACCCCATCCCCTCACACCTTCTACAAGCCATCTCTCCGACTCTTTTACCAGCACTTACACACATTATTAACTCATCTCTCCACACAGGCACTTTCACTACCACGTTCAAGCAGGCTCGGGTAACCCCACTGCTTTAAAAACCCACATTAATCACATCACTTGTGGGCAGTTACAGACCTGTTTCTCTCCTACCATTCATATCGAAAACACTTGAACGAGTTGTGTTCAATCAGGTGTCATCTTTCCTCACACAGAACATCCATCTGGACGTCAGCCAATCTGCATTCAAGAATCCCTGTGGATTGCAAAGGCTGATTCCTAATCAACTGTTCTCATTCTTCTGGATCTATCTGATGGAAGAACATCATCAGCAGCTCATCCTAGCAAAGACTGAGCTTTTAGTCTTCCCTGCCACTCCAACTCTACAACATGACTTTAACATCCAGCTAGGTACATCCGCAATTACCCCATCAAAGTCGGCCAGAAATCTTGGAGTTATCTTCGATGACTAACTGACCTTCAACCACATCTCAGACCACATCTCAAAGACAGCTCGGTCATGCAGATTTGCACTACACAACGACAGGGAAATCAGGCCCTTTCTAGCTGAGCATGCAACACAACTTCTTGTCCAGGCCCTGGTCCTTTTGTGGTATAAAATCACTCTCCAGAACATTCTCGCTCTCTGCTCCCTGCTGGTGGAATGATCTCCCTACCTTCATCAGGAACACAGAATCCCTGGCTATATTCAAAACACAGATGAAAAATCATCTCTTTTGCGAGCACTTAACCCCTTCATGAAAAAAAATTTCTATCCTTTCCTTTTCCCTTCCTACTCTAGTTTATGTTACTCTGAGCAATGTATTGTGAGCACTTCCTGTGTCTATTTACCTCTTCATGAAGAATCGCTTGTTTGTTTTCCTCACTTGTAAGTCGCTTTGGATAAAAGTGTCTGCCAAATGATAAAATGTGACTGTAAAATGTGACTTCAGTCTGAACCATATAAATAAAAAATAAGCTTAATCGACTCGATGATGGAGAAATTGCTGGCAGGTTCATCATAATAACATGAACAAAGAGCACATGTGACAGTCCAAAACAGAGATACACGTAACAATAATCAGATGTTTTGCTTTTGATTGGCAGTATTTTGGTGAATCTGAGCAAAATAACTCTTTTAAAACTCATGTGAGTTTATCTTGGTCTTTTCATCTGGAGAAACTGAGAAGTGTAGAATGCTACCAAAGTGTAGAAGTGATCTTTGATGGCAATCTTTTTTTTTAAAAACTCTTGAAAAATGTGATCTGATGATTCAGTCATCATGTAGTGGCCTGATTCACTGACATCACCCTGTAATGAAAGGGCGAGTCAGCGAATGAGATCCAAATGCAGGCTTAAATGAAGCACAGAATGGCGTAACAGGCAGGGTCAAATGGTAGCAGACAGGGATGTCAGAGATAAGGCAGAATCATAAACAGTACACAGGCGGTTAGGGCGTCGGCAGGCAAACAATAGTCCAGTAATCCAGAGTAGTAAATCCAATAAGGCTGGCAGAGAACAAACAAACAACAGAACAGATAGGCAGAAAACAAGACCGGGAAACAAGACAAGGGAAAACGCTCAGAGATGACAATGGATAGCTAATGAAGACTTCACGGATGGTGTAGTGTGAGAATGGTGCTTATAAGTGGTAGGTGATGTGTTTCAGGCGTGTGTGTAATCAGTCCAGATACGAGGGGTTCATGGGAAATGTACTGCGATACCGAAATGGGTTAATGTGTGTGTAGTGCATTGTGGGAAGTGAAGTCCAAGGTGAGAGTGTGTGTGTGTGTGTGTGTGTGTGTGTGTGTGTGTGTGTGTGTGTGTGTGTGTGTGTGTGTGAGTGAGTGTGTGTGTCTGGAGTGAAGTGCCCTCTAGTGTTTTTTACGGGCACTTCAGCTGACAATCGTGAAACAAACAGATTCTAATCGTTGAGGACAATAATTACATTTAATAATTTCACATTATAGGAACCCTAAAATATCCCGGCAAGAAATTTTGACCTGCTTTAATATTTTGAATGTCTTTAGGTCTTGATGCAGAAATTTGGACTGGATCACGTAGACTCACACAGACATCAAGATTCAGCGTATGAACCTCAACAAAATATTCAGATCAACTCTGAGCATCACAAAACAAGCTAGTAAAGTTTTGATTTGAAGCAGCTTGTGGACTGCTCTACACACATCAAGGGACACGCTAGATCTTGTCACAGTTCTCCTCCTCTGACTTGGGATTGTCTCGTCACTTTGCTATTTTTTTTAATACGGAATTGTCACATTCTAACACTTCCTCTTCCTGTACTGTAAATTATCGCAAATGGAAATCCATCGATCTCCCTGACTTCTCTACCTGTATTGAGTCCTCATGAAGTGTTTTCTCTCCATCTGACCCTCTGGAGGACAAAATCTCTTTGCTAAATACTGTTCTTTTGTCTGGTTTGGACTCCTTTGCACCTGTGAAATCCCGATCTGTTGCCTTTGTGTGTTCTGCTCCCTGATATAATGACGAGCTGCGCTCTGTGAAGATGGAGCAAAGATGGCGTCTTTCTGGCCTGAATGTACATCAACAAGCTTGGAAAGACCATATCTTGAAAATAAGACAGAGATTGTTTCAGCCAGGTCTCAGTATTTCTCTCAGATAATTGACAGTAATCAAAGTAACCCCAGAAAATTGTTTCATGCCATTAACAAACTTCTCAAAGGTAACAGTTCCTCTAATGTTCCTCCCTCAGCTCATCTTTGTAACAGGTTTCTTGATCATTTCAGTTCTGAGATTGCCAAGGCTCACAAATGCATTACTTCTGTCTCATCTGTTTCTGTTCTGAGTATCTCTCATTTTTCTGGCACTTTTTTTTTCAAAATTGTCTTCACTTGATCTCTCTTGGTAAGGAGGTTTCACAAATGAAAGCTGCCACTTCTATAGTTGATCCCATTTCTACTGGTTTGTTTAAATCATGTTTGGCTTCTCTATGCCCTGTTGTCCTGAATATAATAATGACTCTCTTCACATGGGTGTTCTGCTTGCTTCCTCCCTTTCTTGCTGAATTGCTTGAGTGAACTGAGGCTTCTCAATTATACTCTCATCTCACTTACAACAATCTTTTTGAGACGCTGGTTGGGGGATACTGTCACCAGCTCCATTCACCATGCCTGTCTCCTCAGCACTACACTTCCCAGAATCCTCCCTGCTCACCACCTGCACACACTCACCATCACCTGCACCTGCCAGCAATTACCCTCATTATCTCATCCTATATCAGCAGTCACCATCTATCCCACAATTGTCTGGTCTCGTCCTTGCGAACGCCCAATGACCGACCTGAACTACTGACCAGTGGTTACTATCATCCGTCTGAAGTCTTCAGTGTCATCCTCCGGTCGTCATCTGCATCTGCAACATTAAGATCCCCATTATCCTCCAGCCAAGTCATCATCATCCTTCATCATCCCTCGTCTTCAGTGTAAAGCCCTCGTTATACTTCGTTTCTTTTTTTTTACGCATTCGCTCACAGTCAAACTCACAGCCTTTCAAAGAATAGTTCAGTTGACTCGTACACGTACACAGGCGCTCTCTCGCCATGATTCACAACCCATGTAAATATATTATATTCTTTCATGCTAAAGTTGTAAAAATGAGGGTACTCATCATTTCACCAGAAACACTTCAGCCACAAACTGCTGACACGAGAATCAACCACAAACATCCAGCAGAAGCTGTTTATCCAGATCAAACCAGAAACACTGATGTTTGAACAGATAAAATAAAAAAGAAAAACCATCGCAGGGTTCGTTCGACTCAAACGCCAGTAAATCACATGTATAATGTTTGCCTGTGTTGTTACAACTAAATCCATGAGTGAACATTAACGCAAACATACAGTAACCTGTAAATGTAATCGTTCATTTAGAGAAATATCATTTGGTTACCAGAAAGTTTTGGACTTATTTAGTTCATTAATTAGTTCATAATCAGAAATTTTGCTTTTGATTGCAGACTTTGGTATTTTGGTGAATTTGAGCAAAATAACTCTTTTAAAAACTCTAGTTGAAACACATCTGCAGAAACTGAGAAGTGTAGAAGTGATCTTTGATGGCAATCTTTCTTTTGAAAACCACATGTCTGGCACTTGTAAACCACTTTTTTCCATCGTCAGCTAATAATGCTTATTTTTCTGCATCAGAAACAGATAAGATGTTCTGTGGCTTGGCGATGTTTCTGAGCTGGAAGAAGGTTGTTTTTGTAACATGTGAATTATGATTTTCGAAAGACAAGTTGCTGTCTAATATAACACCCAAGTCTTTAACTGTAGAGGATGAAATAACAGTACATCCTTCTAGATGCAGATTGTAGTCTAAAAGATTTTGTGTACAGGTTTTTGTTCCAATAAGTAATACCTCAGTCTCATCTGAATTTAATAGAAGAAAATTACTGGTCATGCAATATTTTAGATCTTTTACACATATCTTTATCTGTATCATCGGCATAGCAGTGGAAACTATTTCCATGATCTTAAAAAATGACCAAGCGCCATCTCATATACTGAAAACAACAGAGGGCCTAACACCGATCCTTGAGGCACTCCATAATTTACTGACATCATCTTAAATGTTTCCCCGTTTAAATAGACAAAATGGTGCCAGTCAAATTGATAAATTATCTAAACGACCTTAATGCCTGTCCCTGAAAACCAGTGTAATTTTGTAGTGAACCTAAGAGTATTTTATGATCTATAGTGTTGAATGCAGCGCTAAGATCAAATAAAACTAGTGTTGAGATACAGCCTTGGTTAGAAGCTGTAGCAACTTGCTCAAATGGATGAAATATATTCACAACCGAATCATAACACGTTATGACTAATCGTGAATATGAATCAACCACGAAGGGAATTAGGTATATATCGATAATCAATTACAATGAATTATAATTAATCATGAACATATATGATCTAAAATTATTTCTAAGTTTAGAATTAATTTAGAAAGACTGGTTTGTTTTGTCCAGCAAAACTATCAGTCCGATTTTCTTATCAATTCTAGAAAGGAAGTTTTCTTCTCTGGCCACGAAAAGGAAACTTATTCTAGTATTAAAAAAACATAAAGCTAGCGAAATCAAACGTTAAAGTGACTTGGTTCATGTATGAGTTACCCAGAGACAACGAATTGTGTGAATACAAGGTGTTTAATATATGATATATATACACAAATACATACAACTAAATCTAAGCAGAGCATACAATAAAACAACGAAAGGAAAGAAAGAAAGAGTTGATCAAAGAAGGCAAGATTACAAACAGTTCAACCTTTTGAGAGCCAGCAACGAAATCACTTCAGACAATAAAGTTAAAGCGCATCGAAATTAATTCAGATACTTGCATTTGTACTTTGTGCTGTGGTGAATGCCGTTCAAACTTCCGTGCGGAGCTGGAGTTTCTATTGGTCTCTTCCTGAGGTGATTCTTCGGCGGGAATTTCAAAACGGAATTAACTGTTTGTAAAATGCCGGAAAATAAAAGAAAGAAGTGTGTCTCGTCTAAGATGAAAACGACTGAGCGTGGATCCGCTCGTGTTTAGGTGTTATAAAGGTAACTCCAGTCACACCCATTCTGGGCCGTACGGACCAATAGGGAACATGGACTTTTAGCGGGAAAACGTTCCTTTGTCTGTTTTTATGGCCTAATTTGCATTATCTACAGAGGTGCTTAAGCTGGGTTCTTTTCCCTCCAAAGTACCTTAAAAGTAGAATAATGCATATTATCACAATAAGACACCAATATCTAGGTATGAAATTAACAGAGGAACGTTTTGAATCCAAGAAACGCATGTTTCTGACTCTCTTTTAGGGAGTAAATGTTCTTACATTCAAATATAAGCATTTTACAGTGAAACTAACACAACTACAAGATGTAACTAAGTGGGAGTGATATAGACATGCATGCAAAAAGAAAAGCACAGGAAAAACACTTAGGGAATATTCATATTTTGGTGAATGTCTCTATGTGTGTGCGTGGAATTCATTCCCTGGTCTTGTGAGGGACACAGAATTTGGTGTGAGCTGATTAGTATCTCTTTGAAGATGGAGACCTCCAAAGGGATTCTGCCTTGTCTCGCACCTCGCCACTTAAAGTGTCACTTGTCCGTGGGGGGGACCAGGACATTCGGAGCCGACTAAGATTTACTTATGCGACTCAGAGAGTTAAAAGCTTTTCTTAAAACCTAAAATGAATTGGTCGTTCATGATCCGGTCCAGGCCAGGCACTACAGTCCCCCTTTCGGCCGACGACGTTCATGTTTGGAACATCGTGGGACGTTCCTCTGGCAAGTGGATCATGATGGTCGGGCAGCAGGTGGGTTTCAGTTGTCCTGCTTGTCCCCTCAGTTCAATGTCAGATGCTGGACCTGGTGATGTTAGGTCAGACAGCTGTCCTCTGGTTGCCTGGAGGCACAGGAGGGTGAGCCACAGCAGCATCCTGGCACAGAAGAGAGAGAGAGAGAGAGAGAGAGAGAGAGAGCGGGGGGGGGATTGGTAGGTGAGCGAGGGATGTCCTTTGTTGGTGAGGACAGTCTTTTAGCTCCGAGGATTGCAACAGAGTTTAGCTTGCATTGTCCCCTCCCTGCCTGTCTCTGTCAGCAGCCACATGTCTTTTGATTTGGTTACGGTGGACCCACTTGAAAATTGGGTCTTTCTGTCCCCGGCTCAGTTGGATTCGGTACGCAACAGGGGAAAGTTTGTCTACAATCTCATAAGGTCCCATCCAGTGAGGCAGAAGTTTCTTTGACAGCCGCTTGGAGGCTGTCTTGGGTGGCTGGATGAAACGGTAGTACCAGACCCTGTCACCCACCGTCAGTTCCTGGTGTGATGCTTTCCGGTCATAATATGCTTTCTGGCCCTCAGCACTCTTTTGAAGCTGTTGTTGGCAAAAAGCAAATGTTGTTCTCTGGTGTCTGTGTAGTTCGTCAAGGTACTGGTGAGTGGTGTAGGCTGTGACAAGGCTGGAGTCTCCCGGTTGATACAGCAGGTGCAGCGGCAGTGTCATCTGCCGGCCTGTCATTAGTTCAAAGGGAGACACACGTGTTGACTCCTGCGGTGTAGCTCTGATGGCCATAAGCACCAGAGGAAGTTTCACATCCCAGTCTTTCTGGTTAGCCGACACATATTTCCTCAGCATGCTGACCACAGTTCGATTGGTTCGTTCCACTTGCCCTGATGAGATGGGATGGTGGCTGATGTGCAGTTGAGCTTGTATACCCAGGAGTTTCCACATATGCTGCATGATGTCAGCTGTAAAGTGAGTGCCTCTGTCAGAGTTGACTCTCAGTGGCAGTCCGAACCTGGAGAAGATGTGGTTCATCAGGAGGTATGCCGTGGTCTGGGCAGTGTCGTTAGGTGCTGGAAGACACTCTACCCACTTGGTGAATTGGCACACCACCGTGAGGAAGTACTTGTTACCTCTTGTCGACCTGGGCAGAGGTCCCACCCAGTCTATTTGGAGGTCCGACCATGGGAATGTGACTCCTCTGCGTTGCAGTGGAGCTCTGTGATTTGGGTTTGCTGGTTGGAATTGACAGCAAACCAGACACCCTCTGACATACTCTGCCACATCTTGCTGCATGCCGGGCCAGTATGCCACTTGTTTCAAAGTCTCATAAGTTGCTTTGGTACCATGGTGTCCGGCAAATGGTGCGTCGTGGGCGTACATTAGCATGACCCCCTTTTGGCCCTGTGGCACCACAAGCCTTGGCGCGGTTAGGGCGTCAGGGACATACCACAGGATGTTTTTGTCCACACGCAGCATGTCCTTCTTCTCTAGCAAGCGTTTGATGCCAGGGGCCGCAATGTGGTCAGATGCTGCGATCGGGTGGTTGGAGGGGTCTGAGAGGTGGTTTATCATAGCCTGTATGGAAGAGTCAGAAGCTTGTAGATCAGCTATGTCATTGCTGGAAATTTGTGGGGCAAGCGATAGTGGCTGTGAAGCAGGCACAGTTGCAGGAACTGTTCGCTGACTGCGAGTTATTGCTGCCACACTATGGGTGGGCGGCTGGGATGGAGGTGACCATGGTTTTGCCATGTGATGCGCCAGTCTTGGCAAGGGCATCGGTTTGGTCATTCAAGTCTTTGTCAAGGCCTGGTTGCTTTGAGTGGCCTTTCACCTTTTTCCAGTAGATGATCATGTCGTGTGTTCGAGTGATGTCATCACATGCTTGGAACAGGTGTTGGTGTTTGACCGGCTTGTTATTTGCGGTCTTAAAGCCATTTTGTTTCCAGCCCGGAAGGTGGCATGTGAAACTGAGTCTGGCATAGTTTGAGTCTGTGCATATGAGGAGTTCTCTGATGTTATGGGCTGAGGCGATTTGAAGGGTTATGAGGATGGCTGCAACCTCAGCATACTGTGATGACTGGGGACCCAAATTGAAGTGTCGTGGTGAGCACGGTAGGTCGTTTAACCATAGCACCCCTGCACCTGCCTTTAAGGTGCCCTCATGGTTGTAGGAGCATCCATCGACGTAGGCAGTGGGCATGCCCTGGCACGCATTCTCTTCGAAGTACCTGTGACAAGACAGTGGTTGTTGTTGGGGTCTCTCTCCGTCCAGCGTCGCAGCTGGTGTGTCATCAGAGCAGTTTTGGCAGGCGGCCAAGCCGTTGCCCAGCACAGACTTGTGATTTTGAGCGTATCGTGCCTCAACGCTGCGCCCCTGGAGGGCCATCAACCATGTGGCTATGCGTGAATTGGTGACCACACCATCTCGGATGCGTTGGCTGTTGAGGAACGTGACAGGCTGGTGACAAGTCTCTATAATAACCTTCTGTGCTCCAATGTAGTTGGAGAATCTTTGGATAGCCCATACAGTGCAGAGCAAAGCCTTTTCACAGTCTGAATATTTACACTCTGGTGATAGAAGTGTTTTACTGGCATATGCAACCACTCTTTTGTCCTGGTCGTATCGTTGGTAAAGACCAGCACTAAGACAGTCGTCGGAGAATCCAGCATCCAAGTAGAACTCCTTCTGTGGATCAGGATAAGCCAGACATGGAGCTGTACACAAATGTCGTTTCAGTTCATTCATGGCAGTTGCTTGAGCTTCTGTCCAGACAAACGGGCAGTCCTTTTTCAGCAGGGCAGTTAGAGGTCGTGCAATGTCCGAGTAGTTCTCAATGAACTGCCGTGAGTAGTTGCAGACACCTAGAAAACTGCGCAGCTCTGAGACATTGGTGGGAGGCTTGATGTTCTGAATGGCTTGGACACGGCTGGACTGTGGTTCAATACCCTGGGATCCGATGAGTAGACCCACATAATTGACCTTGGTTCGGCACCACTGTCCTTTGTGGAGGGCAATCTTTGCGCCAGCAGCCGTTAACTGCGTTAGAACATGGTCTATCTCTTTCATGTGGTCAGCCACAGTTGTGCTTTTCATCAAAACATCGTCCACATAAATTAAATTCCCTCTAATTCTGGCATCTGGGCATGCTTTGTTCAGGAAGATGTTGAACTCAGCTGGTGAGTTGGCATAGCCGAACGGGCACCTTGTGAAAGTGTACTGTCGGTTGCAGAAGGTGAAAGCCAGCTTGTGTTGATCCCCTGGATGCACGGGTATGGTCCAGAATCCCGAGGCAACATCGAGTGTAGAAAAGATTGTGGCCCCTTTGATTCTAGGTAGCTCCTGCTCCAGCTGTGTCATGGGCCATCGTGACAGCGGCACTTGCTGGTTCAACTTCCTGTAGTCGATTGTAGGTCGCCACTTGCCGTTTGGCTTGAGAACGGGCCATATGGGGGCAGAATAGGTGCTGTTGCATGGACGGATGACACCTTTGTCAAGCATGGAGTCGATGATTTCCTGCACTGGTTCATGTGAGGCGATGGGAATCTTGTATTGCTTGACAAAAGTGGGAGGAGCATTTGGGTGTGTTGGAATACGCACCGTGTGGAGGTTAGTGAGGCCACAGTCTAAAGAGTCTTTGGCAAATGATGCTTTGAACTTGTACAGGACCTGTCTGAGTTTTTGACGGTCTGCATTGTTCTTTAAGGCGTCTGCGTCTTTCAGAATTTGTTGGACCTGAGTCTCAAATCCTGGGAATGGCTCCTCCGTTGTTGTGGCACTGGTCAAGTCAGCAGTCAATGGTGAAGCAATTTCATCACTCTCACAAGCAGGCTGGTTAGAGACTGTGTACACTGTAAGGTGTCGGTCCTCTGTCAGCTCCGTTCTGCATACTTGTTCTGTGGCCACTGGCATGACAGACGTTATGGAAATGATCTTGAAGGGTGCTGTGAACACTGTATTGTCCAAGCTCCCTTCTGGTATCATTACAGATGGGATTGAACCAATGACTGGTAAAGTGAGATCAAAGTCATGGAAATCGTGACTCACTAGCCAACCCAAGCGGTAGGCCTTGGGAATTCCAATGTCTGTTGCCGTGCAGTTGTTGAACAGGATGTAGACTACGCGGGATGACACTTCCGTGAGGGGAGTGGCTTCCAGAGTGAGTCCAAGTTCTACGCATTCAGGTGACTGTTGAAAGAAACCCAGTGTGTGGTTTAGAGTTTGACCACGTCGCATGTTGAGCCGAACAGCAACCCCTTTGGTGTAAGCTGGTACTACAGTTCCTTGTTCACTGACCAGGGTGCAGACCTCTGGAATGGTCTGGCCTGACAGGAGGTTCTCAGTGTCGACGGGCGTAACAGGGGGCTGTGAGGTCATTGGGGCCCACACCACCTCGTTAATAAAGTCTACATGAGCCTTGAGGCGAATCAAAACGTCCGCTCCAATGTAGACGTCATGTGGCAGGTCCCGAAGAACCAGGAAGTAATGAGTCAAACACCGGCCGTTCCATTTCAAGTTCAAAACGCAGATGCCCTTGGCAGTTGTCATGGTTGACAGATGAGGGTCCAAAGGGAAGCGGGTGCGCTTTTTGGCAGACGGAAGGTCAGGTGTGTCCTCAATGAGAGCATTGAAGAGTGTGTGACTGATGGCTGAGTTGTCAGCCCACAGTGCGAGAACAATGTCTGTTGTCTTTGCATCATTCAGTTGCAGGTCTGCCATGACCTTAGGGCAGTAGGAGTCAGAGTCTCTGTTAAGTTGCAGAGTGCAGAGTAGCGAACTTGAACTTTGCTCTGGTGCTGAGACGATGTTCTCACGCCTAGCTGTGAGATTTCCCGTGACCTCGGTGACCTGACAGTCTGGCTCAGGTGATCTGGGTGACTGGAGAGACAGAGGTTCTCGTACTTGAGCCCAAATTTTCAGCTGTCTGAAGTCCAATAGGGGCTCAAAGCGATCTAGCAGATCTTTGCCAATGAGAAGGGGAAATGTGTCCATTTGTGATATGTACACAGGATGTACCAGGCTCATTGGACCGATGGTCAGGTGAATGGGAGCTATCTGTTCAAGTTGGACCTCATCTTGACTGTATGACTGCACATTCAACTCACATTTTTGTGATTTAAGAGTTCGATTCTGTCTCTTAGCTTCAGCTCTGAGTCTATCAAAGAGGTCTGATGACATCAAAGTGAGATCTGCGCCGGTGTCTACCAGGGCTTCAATTTTCACATCATTTTCCACAGTGATGGTGAGGTAGAGTTTCCGGGCCACCCCCTTTTCGATCAGATTCCCCAGGAGTCTTGGTACTAGGGCTTGTGTGCTGACCGATAGGCAGTTGGGGCCGGTCTCTTGCAGTTCGTTAGGGAGGCAGACAACCAAAACAGCACTTTCTGGTACCTTGGAGTCTTTGTTGACAGCGTGATGAAAGGTGTTGGTCTGCTCCGGGTGTGCAACCATCAGCTGAGGTGATTGAGAGATGCTGTCATTTAGTGATGCGTGAGCTGTTTCTGTGGTCAGTGGCTGGTCAGCAGGGATCTGGGGTTTAGGTTCTGTCTGAGGAATGTCAGAGCTGATCTTGGAGACAGGCCTCACTCCTAGTCATAAGGAGTCTGGCTTCTCTGTCTTGTCTTCCTTGTGGGGTTTCTTTTGGATCAGTTCCTTGAGAATCCTCAAGATCTCCGCAGACTCAGACGCTGCTGCTCTGTTCTGCTCTTGCGAGGGCTCAGACTTGGGCTTGTTAGGGACCTGTCGAGAGGCATTCCGCTGCTGGCTGTTGGGACTTGATGCTCTGGCAGATGAGTGTCTGCCATTTCTGGACCGTCGGCTGGCATTCCACGCCGCATCACCCTTTGGGTTGTTGGATGGACCTGAGTAGTCCCAGGTTCTTTCAGAGCGTCCGGCCGGGTGCTTGGGACGGGCACCCTCAGCGTGAGGCTGCCCTCTGCTGGCTGGGAGCGGCTTTGACGGCCTGTTATACACTCTGTCACTGTGGGGTGGCTGTGCGCCCTCTAGGGCCAGTTCATTTTGAAAGTGAGCAGAGACAGGGTAGATGGCTGGGTTTTTTACAGTCTTTTCAGAAACAGTCTTTTGCTTGACATGAGCCTTATGGACTAAGTCTCGCAGCTGTTGGGTAGACATGCTGCGCGGACAGGCCAGGACTCCTAGGTGATGACTCACCGCAGGATGCAGGTTTCGGAGGAACAGAGTTCTGAAGTTGAAGTCCTCCTCCATGCCTGGCTCATTGCGTGCTCCGAAGTAGGCCCGTCGCAGCCTGTTGTAGTAAGCCTGTGGAGTTTCAAGTCGGCCCTGTTTAAGGTCCATAGCAGCGATGAGCCCTTGGTCCGATTCAGGGTCAGAAAACTCTCTGATCAGAGCCTGTCGCAGCTTCTGGTAGTCGGACTTGACAGTTTCTGATTGCCGATCTAGAAAGCTTCGCACATCACGGCTTGACGTGATTCTGAGCAAATACAATCTGTCCCATGCATTCACGTTGGGCACATTTTGCAAAAGAAAGTCTATGTCCTGCAAGTAGGCGTGCACGTCGTGGCCTCCTGCAGGGTTTGGGGTGAATGTGGGAATGTTTCTGGCAAGCTTGTCAAGTTCTTTGGGAGCCATGCTGTGACTTGTGGCACGGACTTTCTGGAAAGGCTCCCACCCCTTTGTTGCCGATGAAGGGTCTGGGATGCCGGAGGGTGGCATCCTGAACGGTGAGCTTTCACCCCCTTTTTGTACAAGGGACTCTTGACTGGGAGGCCTGGGCTCACGGGCCAGGGAAAACTGTGTGATGGGTGTTTCCCCTCCCTGGTAGCTTTGCAGGTTATAAGAGTATTTCAATTCTCTGTGAACACTGTCAAGTTCATCTTTTAAATAGTCTCTTTGTTGTACTAAAGAAAGGATTTCAGCTCGGGCCGCCTGCAGGTGGTTTTCACAGGCCTTGGCCTTAGCGTCCCTTTCTTTTAGTTCAGTCTCTACTCTTGCTAGGAGAGCACCACTGTGTTGGAGTTTTTCAGTAAGTTCCTCTCTGGATTCGTTCTCCAACTGCTCTTTATGCTCTGTCTCTAGATGGAGCTCTGCCAGGGCTTTTTGGAGTCTTTCCACCTTCTCCTGTAGCTCTGGGTCCTTTTCATCCGCTGTCCCGTGCTGGTTCTGGGTCTCGAGGAGTAGCTGGTCTAGGCGCTGTTGAGCAGTGGCCTGGTTTCTCCTGGCCTCCTCGGCCTGGAGCTTGAGCGCTGTTGCTTCTTGCTCCAGTTGGATGTTGCTCTGTTCGCTGAGACGTGCCTGGACGATGAGGTTGTGGGCGAGTCCACCGACGATCTTGGCCCATTCTTTGTGGGTGTAGCTCTGCGTCGGATCGTGGGCCATCAGCCTGTTCAAGTCGTCGTCCAGTTGTTCTCTGCTCAGTTGCTGTAGGTCCCCAGCGGCGTTGGGCAGGAACGTGTTGGTCATGTCACTCAGCCAGGTCTCGAGATGATCCCAGTGGGTGCCAGGGCTGGATGATCGGGACATAGTGGCTCACTGTTGGCGAGAGAAAGACAGCACAAAGAGACCAATGCAAGTCCGTGCAAAATTAATCGAGCTACGGTAATATGTAATTCTGTGCACGCAGTGTGATTTTGACAAACTGGGGTAGACAGTTAGTCGAATATTAGGCCAGACACTTAACGTCTATGGCCGTGAATGGCCAGGTGGGGCCGATTCGTGTGGGTGAGCGCCGGGTCTAAATAAAGATTTTGACGGGTAGCTTAGTTGGTCATCTAATGACTCTGGCTGCTTGGGTCGTCGATCTATTATTCAGCTTTCCTTGATGGCTCTCATAGGTTCTGCCTTTTCGTGAACTGAAAGGAGAAAGAAAAACAAAAACACAAGAGAAAGCAACAGAAAACTGACCAAAAATACCAAATGATGAAAGAGAAAATAAAACAAATAGAAACAAAATAGGAACAGGAAAAGATAGAGGGGAGGAAGAAGGCTTAAGCTTGCTATCACTGCTGGGGTTTATGGCAGGCCTGACGAGGGCGCTGTCGAATTATACACCCTAGGGGGATGGTATGGCTTAAGAACCGAAGAATAAGCCAAACACTTAAATGCTCACAGAATATCTAATATTCTATGGATTACTTGAAGTGAATGGGCAGTATACCATTTAACTATGCCTGGAGTGAGTTGTGATTGCTCAGGTGGGAACTCAGTGGCAGGGCTAACCTCCCTGACGGCTCCAACCACTCGACTACGGTGTCCTCGGGCACCCTGCTCCCCTTGTGTCACGGTGCGACCGCTCAAACAACAATGACTTTTAGCACAATTGGACAACACTCAAGTGAGGCGTGTCAACGGCCAGACTGCCGAGTCAAAATTGGGTTTCGCCTGATAACCCCCTTTGGAGTCAGTCACCGCAGTGGTGTACTGCTACAAATCGGGCGGTTCCGTCGGTGCGGACACCTAATCAGGGTAATTAACCAAAATTGGCCTTGTGGACAGCTGGACTCGTTGACTCCTACACCTGAAGTGTCCAATTGCTGATGTCGGCTGCGTGTCAGCACCAATAGCACGAGAACAGAAATGTCCGAGATTCACACACAGCCAGCGTCGTGTCCGGCAGACCAGGCGCCTCTGCTCACCGGCACTCAATCTGAAAACAACCGTCACTTCACAACAGAGCACTAGGGGGAGTACTATCCGCAAGTACACAAAATGGCTGAACAACTGCAACTTAATGTAAATTTAGATTTAAATTCTTGCTTAAACCAAATTTAAATCATTAAGTATATGGGGTAAAAGAATGGAGCTTATAATGATATTAAACAGAATAAACCATCTGAAAAGCAGAAATAACACAACTCAAAGTGAAATCTCAAGAGAAAAGAGAGAAAGCCTTCTTTGTCTGGGACTGCCCGCTAGGGGGAGTGCAACAAAATGAGCAAATGCCAATGGATGGCACAGAAAAACTTAATTTAAATTCAAATTAAAACTTTGTTTAATTAAATTTAAACAAGTGTGCAAAACAAGAGAGGCTTAACTCAAATAATAAGGAATGCAGGTGAAACACTAATAGAATTAATAAAATAGCTGAGAAGGAAGAAATTGCAGTAAAATGATATAAACTAAAAATAAAAGGAGAGAGAGGAAGGAAATTGACTTATCTGGGGAAGGCCCACTAGGTGGCGTGCCCCCAGTAAGTGAATTCCCGGTGTTGGAAGGGGAAACTTAATTTAAATTTGAATTAAAACTTGTTGAACCAAATTCCAAATAAGTATGCCAAGTTCCAAATAATAGCAGTCAATAAACTAACAGAAACAGGATTAAAAATAGCCAAAGGGAAAAATTGGAATGACCACAATGGAATAAACAAGAGGAAAGAAAAGCAGCAGACCTAACGGAGAATGCCCACGAGATGGCGTCAGTGAGCCCACACAACAATGACGTCACGAAAGTGGGGTGTGTCTCCCGCTTACACGGGTCGCCCTCTGGTGGTTAGTCAGAGGTACTGTGACCTACCCTCAACTCAGTCGTGAGTGAATTAAATAATGATGCGTTCGTGCACGCATACAATGTTTTAGATCTCAGCAGATCCTTTTGCGCTAGTTTACAGCACAAGAATGTGTAACTTTGCAGGATTTCTTCGCTGCTGTTACAAATTAACACTTGATCAATGTGTTAAAATAAATGACTCCGATATACAAATAATTCAGATAACTGTTCTTCTAAATAGATTTGCATTAGGCGAGCACTGGGTAGCTAAGCCAGTGGTTTGACCTAACAGAGTCAAATCGCTTAGTTGAATAACACTGGATATACGCAATGAATCAAATCTAGCGATACAAATAAAGGCCTTTTAGAAAGATAAGAGGAACATCGCTCAAATCAATCTGTCTTCGCGCTGAAAGAAGGTTTCTTCGTTCTAACAGGCGGAAAAAACTAATATTAAAATGTGCTGTGAAGAGATTTGATCCTCTTTACAGGAACAATTTTAATATTGTGAACTGCAGTTAATTCTAGACGGTTAACAGTAGCTACAATGTTAGACAAATATAGCAGTTGTTACCGCGGGGCAATGGTGAGACGCGCGTTGCGACTCTCACTGCATGAA
This sequence comes from Opsariichthys bidens, assembly GCA_037194245.1. NCBI lineage: Eukaryota > Metazoa > Chordata > Actinopteri > Cypriniformes > Xenocyprididae > Opsariichthys > Opsariichthys bidens. The sequence continues at coordinate 541,001 of CM074291.1, read as the reverse complement.
AACGCGCATGAACACATTAATAAACACACAAAGATTGAAACTGTGTCGCTCAACACAAAACCAAGTTTAAAACGACGCCCGCATTCTCCACCAAAAATATATGTAGCAACTTGCTCAAATGGATGAAATATATTCACAACCGAATCATAACACGTTATGACTAATCGTGAATATGAATCAACCACGAAGGGAATTAGGTATATATCGATAATCAATTACAATGAATTATAATTAATCATGAACATATATGATCTAAAATTATTTCTAAGTTTAGAATTAATTTAGAAAGACTGGTTTGTTTTGTCCAGCAAAACTATCAGTCCGATTTTCTTATCAATTCTAGAAAGGAAGTTTTCTTCTCTGGCCACGAAAAGGAAACTTATTCTAGTATTAAAAAAACATAAAGCTAGCGAAATCAAACGTTAAAGTGACTTGGTTCATGTATGAGTTACCCAGAGACAACGAATTGTGTGAATACAAGGTGTTTAATATATGATATATATACACAAATACATACAACTAAATCTAAGCAGAGCATACAATAAAACAACGAAAGGAAAGAAAGAAAGAGTTGATCAAAGAAGGCAAGATTACAAACAGTTCAACCTTTTGAGAGCCAGCAACGAAATCACTTCAGACAATAAAGTTAAAGCGCATCGAAATTAATTCAGATACTTGCATTTGTACTTTGTGCTGTGGTGAATGCCGTTCAAACTTCCGTGCGGAGCTGGAGTTTCTATTGGTCTCTTCCTGAGGTGATTCTTCGGCGGGAATTTCAAAACGGAATTAACTGTTTGTAAAATGCCGGAAAATAAAAGAAAGAAGTGTGTCTCGTCTAAGATGAAAACGACTGAGCGTGGATCCGCTCGTGTTTAGGTGTTATAAAGGTAACTCCAGTCACACCCATTCTGGGCCGTACGGACCAATAGGGAACATGGACTTTTAGCGGGGAAAACGTTCCTTTGTCTGTTTTTATGGCCTAATTTGCATTATCTACAGAGGTGCTTAAGCTGGGTTCTTTTCCCTCCAAAGTACCTTAAAAGTAGAATAATGCATATTATCACAATAAGACACCAATATCTAGGTATGAAATTAACAGAGGAACGTTTTGAATCCAAGAAACGCATGTTTCTGACTCTCTTTTAGGGAGTAAATGTTCTTACATTCAAATATAAGCATTTTACAGTGAAACTAACACAACTACAAGATGTAACTAAGTGGGAGTGATATAGACATGCATGCAAAAAGAAAAGCACAGGAAAAACACTTAGGGAATATTCATATTTTGGTGAATGTCTCTATGTGTGTGCGTGGAATTCATTCCCTGGTCTTGTGAGGGACACAGAATTTGGTGTGAGCTGATTAGTATCTCTTTGAAGATGGAGACCTCCAAAGGGATTCTGCCTTGTCTCGCACCTCGCCACTTAAAGTGTCACTTGTCCGTGGGGGGGACCAGGACATTCGGAGCCGACTAAGATTTACTTATGCGACTCAGAGAGTTAAAAGCTTTTCTTAAAACCTAAAATGAATTGGTCGTTCATGATCCGGTCCAGGCCAGGCACTACAAAGCTAAAAGTAAGTGTAATTTTAACAATCACGGTTTCTGTGCTATGATGAGGCCTGAATCCTGACTGAATCCTACCACAATCTAAAACCGAAATACTGATATTAAATCGATGCCATACAGGGTCTAAATTTTGGAGTGGGTATTGTGCATAATTTTACTCATCCTCGCAGGAACGGTAGCTGTGCCTGAGTCGGACCCGGAAATAATGGCTATGCTTTCCCGGGCCGCCAACAGGGTCGGGCTCGTGTGGAACCCTCCACCGTGTCCCGAGCCCTCGAGCCTGGACGATTGGTTTCTCGGGGTGGCAAGGGCTGGTTCTCAGTCCCCCACCCCGGTTCCTTTCTTCCCAGAGGTGCATGAAGAGATCACTGGCATGTGGAAGGCACCTTTTACTGCCCGAAACTGTGCCAGTGGGACCTCCTCCCTCACCACCCTTGATGGTGGTATGGCGAAGGGATATTCCCACATATCCCCTGTGGTTGCTATGCAACTGTTCCCTAACTCCACCTGGTGGATGGGACTGCTCTGTAGGAGATGGTGACCGCACCACTCCTTCCCCCGGAGGAGGGCCGGGTGGAGAATCCTGTGTTGTGTTTGTTTTATGTTCCGCCGCTGGCTCAACAGCCGGCATGGTACCCAAATTTTCAATAAAAGAGCAGTTTCCTTCATCTCCGGGTCTGAAGAGGACTCGGAGAGTAGTGGGAGGGCTAGAACCTCACCACTCTCATCCTTCTCTTCTGTCGCCAGCGGACAGCAGAGCGCAGCAGGTAGCCAAGGCTTCACCTGCTTCCACTGTCTTTCCGTGGAACCAGGTAAGTGTTGCACAGCACACTCTGACCCCGCCTCGGGCCGCCTCACAAAGAGAGCCTCCCAGGCCGCGTCCCTGCGTTCCACCTCGCTGCCCCACGGCAGATACGCCTACGGTCCCTTTGGTCCCGCTTGAACGGTCTCTGTGAGCCTGGTTAGCGCTCCCCAGTCCGTCTCGCTGGCTCATTCGGACCATCAGGCTTGGCTATGCAATTCAGTTCGCCCGGCGAGGTTCAGGGGCATCCACTGCAGCGATCGACCTGAAGGACGCGTACTTTCATGTCTTGATCCTTCCGTGACACAGGCCATTCCTGCGATTTGCATTCGAAGGTCGAGCATATCAGTACAGAGTCTTACCCTTCGGGCTGTCCCTGTCTCCCCGCGTCTTCACGAAGGTCGTGGAGGGAGCCCTTGTTCCCATGAGAGAACAGGGTGTTTACATCCTCAACTATCTAGTCGACTGGCTCATTTTGGCTCAGTGGCAGGATCAGTTGTGTGAACACAGGGATTTGGTGCTCAGACACCTCAGCCAGCTGGGTCTTCAGGTCAGCTGGGAAAAGATCAAACTCACCCCCGTGCAGAGGATCTCTTTTCTCGGTATGGAGTTGGACTCGGTCGAACAGACGGCACGCCTCACAGAGGAACTTTCCGGGTGGCAATCACTCCAGAGTGCCGCCATACCTTCAGCCCGTGGTCGGACGCCTTGTTTCTTCGGGCCGGAGTGCCCCTAGAGCAGGTGTCTTGGCATGCTGTGGTTTTCACGGATGCCTTGGCCACCGGCTGGGGCACCACCTACAACGGGCATGCAGTGTCTGGGGTGTGGACAGGCCCCAACTGCAGTGGCACATCAATTGCCTCGAGTTGTTGGCATTACGGCTCGCCCTGAGCCGCCTCAAGGGGCGGTGCTGGTGCTGTTTATCCAGATCAAACCAGAAACACTGATGTTTGAACAGATAAAATAAAAGAGAAAAACCATTTATGATGAGAAAAACCAATTATGATTTTCGAAAGACAAGTTGCTGTCTAATATAACACCCAAGTCTTTAACTATAGAGGATGAAATAACAGTACGAAATAACAGTACATCCTTCTAGATGCAGATTGGAGTCTGTCAGCATCCTGCCTCCTGTAGTGTGTCTCCGTGCCTCTAGAGGTCCCCTGTGTTCTCATCTGCCTTAGTTCTTCCTCATGTTACCTTGTTAGCGTTATCCTGCTCACCTGTGCCCCATTTCCCCCCGTGTATTTAAGTTGTGTTTTTTCCCTTTGTCCCTCACTCGGTTTTTGAGTCGTTGCCCTGTGTTCCCTTCCTGGTATACTGAAATCTCTCTAGAGAAGGTATTGTGAGTTCTACGTTTTGTTTTGTGACTGTTCTCTGGCTTTGTTTTCTCCCCTCGTGGAGTGTTTATTTTCTCATTTTGTGTTCTAGTTACTTATACCTCATTCTGAGAAGATCTTTTGTTTTATTATTCCTGCAAAGACCTTTTGTTTTAATAAATCTACGTTCCCTGAAAGACTGGCTTGAGTATTATCGTTTGGGTCTAACCTCATCACTCCCGTGGCTCTGCCGTTCGCCTGTCTCACGACGGCCAATCAGCGCGAGCTGCTCCATCTTCGTGGAGCGAATCGCGTTCTCGGGCTTCATCTTTCTCCATCTTTGCGGAGCGAATCGCGTTCTCGGGCTTCATCTTTCTCAGAGTTCCTCAGCCAATCACGCGTCGGATCTCCATCTTCGCGGAGCGAATCGCATTCTCGGCCTTCATCTTTGAGAGGATTCCTTGGCCAATCACGCGTCGGATCTTCATCTTCGCGGAGCGAATCGCATTCTCGGCCTTCATCTTTGAGAGGATTCCTTGGCCAATCACGCGTCGGATCTTCATCTTACAGTCGACGTGGAGGCGGGGCTCTTTTTCATTCTCAGATGTACCCCATCGAAGTATTGCTATTCATTCAGTGGATGTCAACAGCGAGAAAGTAAGATCCACTACATTAACAACAATAGATTAATACATTGTCGTCTTGTAAAATGATCCATTTTAAGGAGTTCGTCTTTATCTGCTGGCAACCTGCAGCACTTCTCGTGTTACTGTATGTTATGATGAACTACATTAACATCAGCAACAGATTCATATATTTCTAAGTTTTTAGTATGTTATGCTGCATTAAGGTGCTTTTGTAATGTCTCCTATGATGAACTACATTAACAACAATAATACAGGCATTCAATTTTATCTTTTAGTGTTCTTTAAAGGTTTGTTGTAAATGTCAGTCATCATGATCATGATATTGGTGTGTTATTGTTTAGTGTTTAACTGTGTTGTTATTGCATTTATTTACAGTAACAAGTTAATAATAAGTAAATTTAATATTTTAGCTAAAGAGACTAAACATGCTTGCTTCAAATATTCCAGAGATGTCTAAAGTCACACAAGGCCATGGGGGACGACGAGTGGATGTCCCGTCTGCGGCGGTTTGCCAGCACAGGGGTTTGGCCCTCTGAAACTGGCAACAGACCTGCCCCCCGCCAGAAGAAATGGTTTGACCTCTTTCAGAGGGTATGTACTGACAAAAGTTAATGAGAAAACATGCTTAACCCCATTTAACATAACCTAGAGGTCTTTATTTTTACAGATAGAGAAATGTCCAATGCAGGTCCGTGGCAAGGCAACACTTTTTGGTGGACCACAGAAATGCCTTTGTGGATTCCATCCATCTAAGGTATGCATTTCAGACTTTCAGGTAATCATTTCTTTCATGTCACTTCACAATCATATTTTTGACCCAAATACCTACAAAGTTCTCTGCTGTGGGATGCAGCAATAGTCTTTCTGCTTTCTATTTATAAAGCTTGATAATGTGATACTGCTGTTTACATGTTTGACTGTAGAAAACTGTTAGCATTATCTATTCACATCCAGTGTTTTAAAAGGCAGAGACAACTTCTGAAAGGCTTTATTTTTTCTCATTTATTCAGAGTTTTTTTTTGTACAAAGCTTTTAAATCTTACCTCTAACAAAGTTGATGTGTCAGCAGTCATTACCCATATGATAATATTTATATAATAAAATATACAATTTATTTGCAGCTTAGAATTAGTCAATTACAACTTCAATGGTGATTCGTCGCAACAGTCAGGCTCTATTAATTAGGGTACACTTGTAAATAAAAAATAAAAAAACAATGTGGGTAGCACCTTATTTTACAGTCCTATTTTGCATGTACATACTATATACTTATTGTAGTAATTACAACAACTGAGTAATAACTAAGTACTACTCCTGAATTTACCCCTAAACCTAATCTTAACCCATGTAGTTACCTTATATCATACAGAACTTTCTTTGTAAGTTCATTGAAAGTCCACGTACTGTAAAATAAAGTGCAACCACAATGTGGATATATTTTATGTGTGCCCACTGTGTCAATATGAAAGACATCAAAATAGATGTATCCACAGATTATGAAGGACAGGGTTTTTTGTTTGTTTTTTTATGACCTCATAACAGATATAAAAACACAACAAGCAAGACAAAAAAATTGAAATGGATTAGTATTTTAAAATTGCCAGAGGGACCAGTTAGAAATGATTTTATTTTTATTTTATTATTATATTTATACAGCTTCTCCTCACTGCTTCTGCCCTCAGAGTCCCGCTGGTTTACAGAGAAGGATTGTCATGATTAAATGTATAAATGTCTGTGAATGTTAGATTTTGGCATGCCTGTGCTTATTTAGATCTCTAAAAAAGTACCATGACTGAAAGCTGGATAAAACCGGTTTTCCACATTCTTGATCGTTCTTTTACCAGGCCACAAGTGCTCCACCTGCCTCCACTCCTACCACTGTCCCGGTCTCTACCTCACCCCCGACCTTTACAAGGCCTGCACTACGTCCACTTCCTATAGCCCCAACCACTCCCACCTCCTGCCACGGTCAGTGAGTCTCAACTCCCTCTCCCTCGTCCCTACCACAGGAAAGTTGAGGCAAATACTTGCAGGAAATGTGGGCAGTTTAGGACAGCAGCGACTGGGCACAGCCAGTTTAGAGGGACTATCTACTGCCCTGTCACAGAGACTCTTTCAAAAGAGCAGTGGCTTGAAAAGGTTCAAAAGAAGAAATAGTTCATTTTTATTGTTTATTTTTCATCTCACACACACACACACATATATATATATATATATATATATATTGTAATGACCTGGCAGTTAGTGCTAGCAGCCAGGTGTATTATGGGTATCTGTTGTTTAGAAGTTAATTCATGCCCTACGTAAGCAATATGGTTGAGTTTGGGGTTAAACAAAGTTATATGCATTATGTTCAAGCCGGTTGGGTGGGTTTAGTTCATTTATTGTGTTATTAAAAATGTGACTCACCGTCATGGAGAGAGGTGTGCAGGGAAGTGTCATACTGATGTGCCCAGTTAGTGGGGGCTTCTGTTTAGTGAGTGTTCAGAATTAAAAAAGGAGAAAGTGAATAATACTGCCTCCTACTACTTTATTCTGACTGTGTTTTGTTAAATTGAGACTCTCACGGTCGAGTGGTGTATGAGACATGTGTGCTCAGATTGATTGAGTAGAGATAGTTAGCTGCAAGTTATAGATTAGCTTAGCTCCATTTCACCCACGTTCAGTGAGATAACTTACAGTTATTACAATATATATATACACACACACACAAGCTGGGGAACAACAGTCTGTTAAGGGGGGGAAGGAAGGAGAGGGAAGAAGGAAAAAAGGGGAAAAAATGAGAAGAAAAGAGAATAAAGGGAATTTTGTGCCTTTCTCCTCTAAAAGTAATATTTTTGAGAGTCTATGTGTACAATAAGTTATTTTAAAAACATTTTTTTCTGTTTTCCTGTACATTTATATGGTAGAAAGGTTGATCACAAGGTGGTCAGTTCGAATCCCACTGTTGCCAGAAATTAAGGTTGTTACTCAATGATGTAAATTAGTGAGTTTTATTAGTAAAAATCACGTAAATGGTGACCATGTTATTGAAATTATTTCTGCTATGCCATTTTGATATATAAGTGAACATTGTGTTAATGATATATTACTGATTCTTGATATTTACAATTCTGAGTTTGTGCACTTTTAATTTTAAATATATTTCTGCTCCAGTTGTTTTCTACACATTAAATTAATCCCATAAATATAACAAAGCATCATGACATTACAATAGTTTTCACAAATGCCTAATGAAAGTTTTGAGTGATACTATAGCAAAGCAAAACACAAAGAGAGAGAGTTATTTAATCATGACCAAACTTTTATTGTCAAGCAACCATAGCCAATCATTCATTAATTTCTTGATTCATTCACATTTTCATTCGTTTAGTCATTTTTTGCATGTGCATAGGAACAGAAAACAGAACAACACACATAAATAAAAACTTCAAAATGTCCACGGCTCTGGTGCAAAAGAACAGTAAAAACACAGAACTATACACAGAAATAAAACCCTCCAGTGTCTACAGCTCTTGTTAAATCTTTGCAAGTGCAAAATAGAAGAAAAAACTACACGCATAAATAAGAGTTTTTTTTATTTTATTTGTTTTTTAAGTGTGTAAAATGTGAATGGCCTGACTGATCAGTCTGCATGAGCCATTCTGAAGCAGATCCTACCAAACAAATAAATAAGTAATCATTAGTTACAGACAGAACATTCACCATTGACAAACTAGGAGAGGGCCTCAGGAATGTCCGTGGTTCAGGAGCCGTGCCTGAAACTTCAGACCGCGGAGGTGCGGCAGAAGACTGAGTGGAAGCGGCAGTGGCAGGAAGATGTAGTGAAACAGCATTTTAACAGATGTGTGATGCAACATTAAATGTCATTTTCAAATAGATCATCTTACTGGTGTGGAATCCACAGTTGCAAGGTCCCTCCAAAGAGGGTTAGGGTTAGTCCATGGGCCTGCATGGGGCATTTCTCAATCTGAAAACATAAGAATTGTAATTTTCTGATATTGTCTGGACCGTTGTCAGGTGACCTGCATACTACATACTGCGTTATGAGATACAGGTAACTTTGCTTTACCTTCTGATAGAGGTCGTACCACTTCTGCTGCCTTTGGGATGATCTATTTCCTCCTCCAGAAGACCAAACTCCAGAGCCGGCTAAAGCCCTCAACCTCGCCATCCACTCGCCATCTCCCCTTTCCTTTCTTTGGCTTTGTGCTCATCTAAACTTAACATGGAAATAACAGTAAACAAGTGTGTTTTTGCAAGTACTGGACAACTACACTTTTTCTTTTTCCCCCCATAAAATTATAATGATGCAACTATAAATTGGTAACACTTTATTTTAGGGTCTTTTATCTAGTTGCTTATTATCATGCATATTACAAGAATGTTGACTGTTTATTAGTGATTATTAAGCTCATATTAATGCTTTATTCTGCATGACCGTATTCTACATTCATAATCCTACCCTAAACTTAACAACTCACTTACTAACTATTAATAAGAAGTAAATAATAATGAATACATGTTCCCTACACTAAAGTGTTACCAAACAAATTCATTGAAACAAAACTGCAAGCTAAATAAATGATGGTAAATTAACCATGGTTTTACTACAAATAAAAATTAAAAACCATTGTTCATATAGTTAAACATTTGTTACACTAGCCATAGTTTAACCATGTTATTCATAGTAAAAACTGTGTTTATACAAATGGACTTCAATCCACCAACAAAAAAACATGGTTATTACACTTTTACCATATTAAAACCATGGTTATTATAAAGAATGACAATATCTACAACTATGACACTGTTTTTTTATACAAACCGAACTTCAAGCGACTAAATGGTGTTAAAAATGTTAGATGACATGCAACGCGTCAAAAAGTGACCACAGTTTATAAACACAAACATTTTTACCATAGTAAAACCACATAACCATCGCGGCAGACAGATCTGAGCAACAGAACACGGATTCCTACTAACATCTCACAAAATAAAGTCTTAACATGAACTTAATGAGGATTTCATTCAAAATGAAGCTGAAAAAAAGTTAGTTATAGAACTAGCGATTACTAAAAGGAGACACTCGACAAAACGATTTTGTTTATAGATGAAACGTATCGTCATATAAGATATAGTGAACAGAAGAAGAAAATGAAAAACATTTTACTTACTTTGCTCAGTTATAACGGAGTATTTTTCTGTTCAGTGTCGTCATCCAATCTCACAATGCAGGTAAACGCGGTGAGTGGCTGTGTCCATTCTCATCTCGCGACGCGATTGGCTCTCATCCAATCTCACAATGGACAGCTCGCGACGTGATAGGATGAGGGGGGAGAGCGACGAAACAGACGATCCTGTTCCAGGTGGCGCCAATGTGCACAGTGAGTGTCATCACTCTAGGTTGTTTCTGATTGGAGGAATTCAAGGTGTTACAACCGTCCCTGGTCTCCCTAACTACAGTTGCCATGCTGTTGACCCCTTCAGCTGGCTCCCCATCTGCTCCATTCTTCGTAGTTCTTCAACCACGTTCTCCTGCAGAGCTTCAGGTATTCTTCTTTGCGCATGCACAACTGCTCTGATATATGTGGTGTTCTCCTGGTAAACAGCCTAATCCTTCAAATCGATCGTCAAAATCCCTGAGAATGTCACGGCTCTTTTCAATTTCATTGCAATTCCATTTTTTGACATTTACATTTACATTTACATTTAGTCATTTAGCAGACGCTTTTATCCAAAGCGACTTACAAGTGAGGAAAACAAACAAGCGATTCTTCATGAATTGGCAAATAACACAGGAAGTGCTCACAATACAAGTTTCATACATTGCTCAGTACCATAAGCTGGAGTAGGAAGGGAAAAGGGAAGGAAAGGGTATTTTTTTTTTTTTTTTTTATGAGGGGATCAAGTGTTCACGGAAGAGGTGAGTTTTCAGCTGTCTCTTGAATATTGCCAGGGATTCTGCGTTCCTGATGAAACTAGGGAGATCATTCCACCAGCAGGGAGCAGTGAAGGAGAATGATCTGGAGAGTGATTTTGTGCCTCTCTGTGACGGTACCACAAGCCTACGCTCCTTTAGTGATCGCAGGCTTCTGGTGGGGACATAGCATTGTAGCAGTGTGTGGAGGTAGGAAGGTGCAGAGCCTGTGGTGGATCTGTAAGCATCAGCGCTTTGAACTTGATGCGAGCAGCGAGGGGTAGCCAGTGCAGAGAGATGAAGAGGGGCGTGACGTGGGCTCTCTTAGGCTCGTTGAAGAAAAGACGTGCAGCAGCGTTCTGGATCATTTGAAGAGGTTTGATTGCACTTGACGGCAGACCAGCCAGAAGAGCATTGCAGTAATCAGAAGAGCATTGCAGTAATCAGTAAAAAATGACATGCAGATCGTCCTAGAATGGCAGGTGCATCATTTCAAACAGGATTTTGTATTTCTGTCCTTTGTACACACAATTTAGTGCTTTCTTGCCCAGTGGCGCCATCTTGTGTCCAGAATATGTAACAAGTTTGCAGCCTGACTTCTGCGGTGTTGATCAACTTGTACTCTTTCTGACATGACTTTACATTCAGCTGCTGTATCCAGTGTCACCTTTACATCATTCTTGTTTATCTGGATTGTCTCAAGCCATTGTTCATCCTCTTTGCTTGAGTTGATGGACATTACATTTCTTTCTTTTTAAACATGTTACCATCTTGTTCAATCATATGCATTCTTCTACTCTGACTCTGCAGGTCTTTGGTATTTCACATCTTTGCAAAATGTTTTTCTTCTGACAAGACGTACATGTTTTCCCATAGGCTGGGCATTTTCTGTGCCGCATCTGCTGCATTCCTTTCTCGTCACTGACGTCTGCTCTGATTTGGTGTCTTTTTTCTTTGACTTTATGGATTCAACTTTGTGTACATGTACTTCATCACTGAGTGCTTTCATCTGACTCGACGTGATCTCGCTGGCCCTGCAAATGTCTATGGCCTTTTCCAACGTGAGATCCGTTTCTCTTAGAAGTTGATCCTCTCTCATGCCACATACAATCCTATCACGAATTAATGAATCGTGCAGATCACCAAACTCAAACTTTTCAGATCAGGGACGTACATGTCGATGTGATCTCGTGAAAAACACGTGTCTGATGTACGGTAGGTTTTTTCGAGGCTCGCAGTCATTTTTAAACTTTTCTTTTAGAACTTGTATTTTATTTCTCTCCTCATCTGAGAACCCAAATGCATTACGTATGTTTATGGCCTCTTATAACGTGCAGAAATGTAGCGCACTGCACCGTCTCAGACTTCTCTGGCTAGCGAGAAAAGTTTGAACCTCTGTATCCAGTTCTTCCAATTTTCCGATAGGTTGCAGAATTAACGGCGGCTGTAACTGTGCCGTCCTCTTTTCTGCGTTTATATCAGTTTTATTCTGACACCATGTTCTGTTCTTTAGACAGACAGACGAACACGAGCCGCTGTGCCTCACGACACTTTATTTTACTGCTCCAGTAACAAAACATTCACCCCGTGACTCTGGATGTCATTATATCAGATGACCACTAGATGTCCTATTAACCTCATATGTGTATAACATAGTGCTGTAGTGCTCGAGTCCGGACTCGAGACGTTTTTTATTGTCTTGGACTCGTTGGTATTTGCACTCGGACTTGTCTCGGACTTGGTCATTGGTCTCGCCAAATGTTCTAGTTGGTCTCGACCGAGTCCAGCACTATATGAGCGCTTGATCAGAAAATTCACAACACATCTAGAACGGGCATTGACATTGGTCGCCTGTTGTAAAAAGGTTAATTCCAGTGCTTGATTCTCATTGGTCTATAGCTGTGGGGGTTTTTTTATTAGTTTTGTTTTTCACGATGAAACACGGCTTCACCCAGCGGTTCTGCCTATCACTGCACAACACCCTGAGCAAGCACTCTTAGCAACGTAAACATATGTTTGTTCTCAATTGTCATTGTCATTGAAGCTTACTGTATTATGGGAGATATATCGAGTGACCGAGTGTATTAACTTACCTGCATTCAGATTTCGCATTTTCCTTCAGGCCAGTCCTATGTTCATGATAAAACATTTGTTCGAATGTCCGCTGCGATCTTGTCCTTTAAACAGTTAACGGGTTTCCCGTGCCCTGCTGACACTAAGCGTTTGTCATTTGCATCTTTTCATGTTCAGATTCAGAAGTTTCAAATATAAAAGTTTTTGACTGAGTTACTTGCTCAAGACAATCTTTGCCGCAATCTAATGGCTTCAAATATGTAACCTTTGTCACTGTTTAAGGTCAGGGACTAACTTGTCCAGCGGAAGGATCGCTTTTAGTGATTTTGCTAAATGAAAGTTACGAGCAGCCTAGGATAAAAAATGCTAACATCTCTTCTATTTCTCAAGTGCAACAAAGGACTTCTGTAACACAGGAAAGGAAACTAAGAAGCATCAACAGTATGAGGATTAGATACAGAGCCAGTTTAGGTCAGGATCTGCTATCCCATACTTTCATCCAGTTCTGCACTAAAGTTGTAATGAATTTTGACTTGACTACTAGTCCTGAATATGTTTTATTATATGGCTTTATGCCATATAAAATGGAATGCTGTTGAAAATGCTCCTTTATTTTATTATTTTGGTTACTTTGTGGTGTGGATTCTTTAGGTCACAAGTTTAAGAATGGGAACATGTCAGGTTTTTTTCTCACCTGTGTAGCTTGTTATTTGTTACATTTCCCATTGAATGTTAATAAAAACACTGAAAATGTGAAGTTGCACTTCAGCTTTATGTGACTTGAGTGAAATTGCTATACCTAAACTATATAAAATGGCCTAATTTGATTCTGTAGTGTTGTTACTCTGCACATGATTTTTGATCATTACAAATAATAATGCAAAATGATTATCTTAGAATAGATGTGCTGTTTCTTGCATCACATAAATTATCTGTGGTCTTGAAGAGGATTTTTTTTTCTGTTTCATTTGGACTCGGTCTTGACTTGGACTCGACAAAGGTGGACTTGACTACAGCCCTAGTATAACATATACAATATGTTACAAAGGTAAGGAAGAACTGACTGTATTAAAAAAAAGGAGAAATTGTTTAAACTAGAGAGGTGAAAGAGAGATATCATGACAAAACTGAAAAGAAAAGAGAAAGATCTCCTCAGAGAAGCAGATGTCTCGTGTTTGTTAGATGTGGTGAATAAAACAAGTCTGACCACCAGATGTCGCTAATGCACATTGTGTTCAAAGCTTCGAGTCATGAACCGTTTCAGCACAATGTGATGAAAGCTTCAAACACTTCACAAAGTTTCGGTTTCCCATCACTAGTAAACGCTGTAAAGTTGTCTGGACGGATTGCATTGATTTAAATGCTTTAAAATATTTAAAATGACAAACCTCTGTTATGACGTCACATCCCCAGACTGAAATAAAAGTCCTGTGGTAGTTTGAACTCTTGGTGAAACTCCTATTTACATTATTGTTGTCCATGACGGGATGGAAATATTAGAAACTACTAATAAAAGAGCATGAGACTATGTCTTGAGTGCAGAAAGCATTTATATCCCAATATTAAACTAGGAGTTGATAAAGAATGATTTATAGACAATCTGGGGATCTGTGAGAAAGTCCTATCATGCCTCCTAGTGGTGTGAAGCATTTTGCAACCCAGTCAGAATCGCAGCTGAATTTCGTTTAGGACGTTACACGCTTCCTGATTGTCATATTGAGAATACGCAACGATCGTGCGATTTGCTCATCATTGTCTGTTTAATTATGTGTGAATATAATCGCCATGCAGTTAAACCATGAATGTTCCTTAATGACTGAATAATTTGGTAATTCACTGATATATTTACAACTGTTTTCCTTGTTTCTCTTCTGTTTATTACAGACCACATGTGTGAACTAACATATTCAAACCTCCTTTGATTAAACTAATTCAACTGGGATTCCCTCTCCTGTTTCTCTCACCGGAAACACACACTTCCCATCTTTGCTGAACTACACCTGAACCCACTGAGCGTCCCGTCCTTCATTAAAGAACATGGTTCCTCTCGTCTGAACCCTGTGAGATTTCTTCACACTTTAGGAAATTATTGAAATGAATGTGTGACTACAATTGTGACAGAGACTCTGACAGGAGGATGTTAGTGAACCCAAAACACAAGACACAAGTGTGCAGGAATGAAGTGATCATGAAACGGCAGAATTATGGCAAGTATAGAAGTCGAACTTCATCTCACCGATTCTTGAGATAAGGGACAAAACAAGTTTTAGGTGTTAGTTTTTATTATTTAACAACACATTATTATAAACTGATATATTTGCAGACAGAGGTCTCAGATAATGAAGCATGTAAGCGAACAGGTTTTTCTCAAAATGTACATTGATTCACTTCAGAACTCCGTCAGACACATTAAAAAGCAGCTATTTTAATTTGATCCATCCAACAACAGTGTAAAATACACACGACAAATATACAGCAGTCGTAGTAAAGTGAGATCTGTGTGTCTCTGAGAGAAATATAAACTATAAAGCCTCACAAATAAGATTTTTACAGTCTGACACTGAGAGAGCAGAAGCTCAAATAATCATCAGCATTTATTATGACAAAAACACACTTGAAGAATCTTTAAAGTTCAGCGTTCTGCTTCAGATTTAAGCCCTTCCTGAAAAAGATCAACATGTAAAGCCATAAATTAATAAATCTCACCCATATTAATATATGCAAAATCACAAATGACATCATCAATCATGTACCTGGTGTGTGAATCTGTGCTTGATCTCGTTCAGCTCTTCCGGATCTGATCTCATAAACCACAATAAGGACAGTAGCCACGCCCACCAGAGCAGAGAGGACCAATCGGATCACAGCTTCAGTAGGACCACAACAGTGGACAGAGTCTGAGGAGTAAAAACATCAAACTGAGATCAGCTCAGTCAATAAACACTGATATCATCAGCGCTGCCGTACCTGAACATGTGTGACAGAGTTGAGTGATGTCCAGATGTTGAGTCTGGTGGCTGATGGGATTGTTCAGCACACAGCTGTAGGTGTTTTTATCCTGATATTCCACCTCCAGAGGTAGAGAGAGACTGATGCTGAGATCAGACACACTGATGCTGGACAATAAACTGCTTCCTTTGTACCAGGAGAGAGTCACATGACTCACATTCACAGCTGAACACACCAGTGAACATGATGATGAGGATGAAGAACATTGTGAAGAGTTACTGCTGATGACAGGAACAGGCAGACGAGCTGGAAAACATGAGAGAATAAAGACAAATGAGGATGAATGAAGATCTTCAGGAAACATCCAGAGGAACCAAGATGATCAAAAGTGAAACAATTTCATCGAAAGTTCAATATAAACCTGCTGTTCATGTAAAAGTCAGAGAATTAGTCATTTGAACTAATTAGTCCTGATAAGATTCTTCTTTAGATCCAGCTGTAATAAATAAAACACGTGAAACTGATATTTAACTCACTGTAGACATTGAGATGAGTAAAAAAACTCAGACTGAAAATGTTGATACATAGTTCATAATATCCAGTATGTTTCATTGTGATGTTTGTGATGGTCAGAGATCCAGTTTGATTGTCCAGTTTCAGTCTGTCTCTGAATCTCCCATCAAGTTCATCATCATTTACAGTGATTCTGTCGATCCGTTTATTGATTTCAGCTATTAAAGTGTCTCCAAACATCCACTGAATCTCATCATCATCCTTCATCTCAGTAAGATCAGAGTTTAGAGTGACTGAATCTCCTTCATTCACTGACACTGAAACAGGGTTTGTCACAGATAAACATTATTTATTAAATTAAATAGTTTAACATTTAAATTTGAAATAAACAATATCATAAAACAGCAAAAAGAAACAAAATGGTGTATGAATTCACTTCAACTTTATCATTAAAAACAGGTGAAAATATTTTTGAACTCACCAATGACAGCGAGATGGAAATAAAACCTCTTATCGTTGATCTGTAGTTCATAAAGTACAGTATGTTTCATTGTGGTGTTTCTGATGGTCAGAGATCCAGTTTGATTGTCCAGTTTCAGTCTGTCTCTGAATCTCCCATCAAGAACATCATCATATACAGTGATTCTGTCGAACCGTTTATTGATTTCAGCTATTAAAGTGTATCCAAACCACCACTGAATCACATCATCATCCTTCATCTCAGTAAGATCAGAGTTTAGAGTGACTGAATCTCCTTCATTCACTGACACTGAATCATCAAACACACATGAAGAACAAACAGAAACAGGTTCAACTCAGATTAAAACAGTCATTTACAAAAGCAAAAGGTTTTAAATTTGAAATGAATATCATCATTAAACAGAAATAAAAAATTGAGTTTGAATTAATAATTGAATCTTTGTGATGATTAAAATATAAAACATGTGAAACTGATATTTAACTCACCAAAGACAGCGAGAAATAAAAAATCTCTCTTATCGTTGATCTTTAGTTCATAAAGTCCAGCATGTTTCATTGTGATGTTTGTGATGGTCAGAGATCCAGTTTGATTGTTCAGTTTCAGTCTGTCTCTGAATCTCCCATCAAGAACATCATCATTTACAGTGATTCTGTCGATCCGTTTATTGATTTCAGCGATTAAAGTGTATCCAAACCTGTCTCCAAACCTCCACTGAATCTCATCATCATCCTTCATCTCAGTAAGACGAGAGTTTAGAGTGACTGAATCTCCTTCATTCACTGAAACATCAAACCCTCCTGAAGAACAGAGTTTTTCACAGATTAAAGCTCTAAAATCACTTGATGTTGGTTTGATGAAGCTTCACTGAAATACTTTAATTCATTTAAATGTGACGTGAATAATATTCTGCAGCAGCACAAAGACAAAAGATGATGAACGAAAAGAGAAACAGGTTTATATGTGGAACAATAACTAAAAAAGACACTTGAATGTTTAAAGTCACACTAAAACTGATGCTGTTGAGTATCTGAGCTTCATATTTATATGATTTTATTCAATCAATCCATAATAACTGAGTTTAGAGCTAAAATCACAGTTGAGTTATTTCTACACGAGACTAACTGTAACGTGTTTGTTCTGTTCAGGTTTAGTTTTCTCTGTTATTTTCCTGTGTTCTCTATCATTAGTTCATTAATCCCAGACCTGTTTCTGTTCTTCCAATGATCTCCCTGTGATTTAAACCCTGAGTTCTGTTCAGTTCATCGTCCGGTATCGTCTACATGACGTGCTTGTGTTTCTCCTCATGATTCTCCTGTGTATTGTGTGGATTATGAGATTAAAGACGGTTCTTTGAGTTATTTCCTGAGTCGTGCGCTTCACTACAGACACCGTCGCTGACACTAACAGTGAATGTTAATCTTCTCTCACTAATTTAACCAGTAATTGATCACATGGTACCAGAACAGAAACAACTGAAGAAACACATTTAAAACTCACCAACCAGACGCCACAAACAGAGCAAAACCAACTGGAGAAACATTTTCTTCATCGCTTCACTGAAAAGCCCACGATAGTGACTCTCAAAATGTGTGAAAGCCTCAGATTGATCTGAAACACTGAACTGTGATATTTATCTGCTCGTGTGTGAATCCTCCCCCAACATCAGTTAGTTTCCGCTCACACATCCGTCTCCTTCAACATCACGAACATCAACAAGCTTTTGCTGATCTTCCATTTTCAGATGAATTCTGGGCCTGAATGAAAACTAACAGCAGAAGAGTGAAATATTGGATTAGATATTTGGATCTACTGGTGTGTTATTTAGTGCTTTGAGCTGTCAATCATATCTGACCTCTGACCTGTGACTCTTATGTGACTGTTGAGGGATTCACGGCTTGTGGATATGCGTGGTTACAAAAATCCGGCAGTGCGTGTACAGTACGGACGTATTAATAAACAGGAGAATTAACCAAGAGAATGAGCCACACAAAACACTAAACTTAAATATAATGAACGACAAAGACTGAACAGAACGTGAGAATATGAATAAACAAAACAGAGGAGATAGCGAGACTAATAAATTACACACAGCTGATGGGAGTGAACTAATGATGACGGTGGCGGGAACATGAACAAAGAGCTCATGTGACAGTCCAAAACAGAGACACACGTGACATTTACTCCCTCCTTCCAGAAGGTGTGGCCTTGTGCCAAAAAGAGTCCAATCTGGGAGGGGAGGCGGGCACCCTGGAGGCCATGGGCAGGAGTAGGTAAGTCAGGTGACCTCCAGGGTGGAGTCCAGGGTGGAGCTAGAACTTCAAGCGACTAGGGCGGAGTCCAGGGCTAAGCCGGGAGCTCAGGAGTCCAAGGTGGAGTGGCCTCCGTGGCCTTACCTCCGACCGTCTGCCCTGCCACTATGGCCACGGGTATCTGCCCCCCCAAAACTTTAAGGGGCGGAGGCCCCACTGGAGCGACTCAGGAGGGCGTGCTGGAGATACAGGGAGCACTGGAGATACAGGGAGCACTGGAGATACAGGGAGCACTGGAGATACAGGCTCAGACCAGAAGTCAATGAGCCACTCCACTTCAGCCGGTGTGCCCATCCTGAGAACGCCGGCAGTTCGTTGAAGGAGTGGCTCTAGTGCAGCGGCAATCTTGCGCTGCGGTTCGGGCTCGTGTCGCGGCTTGGGGCCAGGAGAAGCAGTGGACAAAGGAGAAAGTTGGTATTTAACTCCCTGTGGGGAAGCACTGGCAGACAAGAGTGGCCTGCACTGCTGGACGGATATGTAGAGGGTGTCGGCGTGCGGTGAACGGGAGAGTATAATGTTGTATAATGTATAATGTTTGCCTGTGTTGTTACACCAAAATCCATGAGTGAACATTAACGCAAACATACAGTAACCTGTAAATGTAATCGTTCATTTAGAGAAATATCATTTGGTTACCAGAAAGTTTTGGACTTGGGAAAATTTGATGAGGAATTAGTTCATAATCAGATGTTTTTCTTTTGATTGCAGACTTTGGTATTTTGGTGAATTTGAGCAAAATAACTCTTTTAAAACTCTAGTTGAAACACATATGAGTTTATCTTGGTCATTTCATCTGCAGAAACTGAGAAGTGTAGAAGTGATCTTTGATGGCAATCTTTCTTTTGAAAACCACATGTCTGAGATGTTTCTGAGCTGGAAGAAGGTTGTTTTTGTAACATGTGAAATATGATTTTCGAAATTCAAGTTGCTGTCTAATATAACACCCAAGTCTTTAACTGTAGAGGATGAAGTAACAGTACAACATTCTAGATGCAGATTGTAGTCTAAAAGATTTTGTGTACAGGTTTTTGGCCCAATAAGTAATACCTCAGTCTCATCTGAATTTAATAGAAGAAAATTATTGACCATGCAATAGTTTAGATCTTTTAAACATATCTTTATCTGTATCATCGGCATAGCAGTGGAAACATCACTCACACTGTACACTGACCATTGTGTAAAAAAGTGAAGTATAATTTGAGCTTAAAGATGTTTTGTGTGGAGTGGAAGATTGTGAGCTTCTGATTAGCAGGAGAGGAAATGAAGAAACACTTCAGCCACAAACTGCTGACACACACAGTAACGTCAAACATCCAGCAGAAGCTGTTTATCCAGATCAAACCAGAAACACTGATGTTTGAACAGATAAAATAAAAGAGAAAAACCATCACAGGGTTCATTCGACTCAAACGCCAGTAAATCACATGTATAATGTTTGCCTGTGTTGTTACAACAAAATCCATGAGTGAACATTAACGCAAACATACAGTAACCTGTAAATGTAATCGTTCATTTAGAAAAATATCATTTGGTTACCAGAAAGTTTTGGACTTGAGAAAAGTTAATGAGGAATTAGTTCATAATCAGATATTTTGCTTTTGATTGCAGACTTTGGTATTTTGGTGAATCTGAGGAAAATAACTGTTTTAAAACTCTAGTTGAAACACATATGAGTTTATCTTGATCTTTTCATCTGCAGAAACTGAGAAGTGTGGAAGTGATCTTTGATGCGATCTTTCATTTGAAAACCACTTTTTTCCATCTAAAAAAAAGTCTGTAAATTACGACACATGCTCTCAATGTCAGATACAGAGAAGTGTGTGTAACTCTTCAGGTCCTGAGAGATGGTGGTGTCCAGGAACCTGAATGACTCTGTTGCCACAGTGCTGTCCATGATGTGGAGTGAGAATAATGCTGGGGTGTTTCTCCTGAAGTCCTCCATCCTCTCCACCGGTTTGAGCGTGTTCAGCTCCAGGGTGTTTTAACAGCTCTTTAACCTCCTGTCTGTAAGCAGACTTGTCACCTGTAATGCTTAGTCAGCGGATTGAGATCCAAGCGCACATTTATTAACAAGCAGGGAAGTCAAACAGGCAAAGTAATACACCAGCAAACAGAAATGTAGTTTAGTCATGGTATTGATGGTGAAGAGAGTGTTGTTTATTCACAATCCCCACCTTCAATTCCTGCCGGTGTGGGAATCAAACCAGCCACCTTCAGGTTACAAGCCCAACTCCCTCACCATTAGGCCACGACTACTAGTTTAATCAAGACTCTGTTCCCATTGCTGTAGGCATCATCTTTGGCCTGATGATGTTGTCTGAGTTTTGCAGGGAACCACAGTTTGTTATTGGTGTATGTTAAGTAAGTCCTGGTAGGAGTGCACAAATCCTCACAGAAACTTCTATTTGATGTTACAGAATCCGTGAGCTCGTCCAGATCGGTGGCGGCAGCTTCACAAACACTCCGATCAGTGCATTCGAAACAGGCTTGTAAATCCTGCTCTGCTTCAATAGTCTATGTTTTTCAGTCCTAATTACAGGTTTAGCTGATCAGTTTCAGTTCCTGTAGGTCAGTATTAGATGAAGCAGACAGTGATCATTGAGCCCAAAGCTGCCCGTGGGACAGAGCGGCACGCAACCTCTAAAGTCCTCTCTAGTCAAGTATAATCCTCTCTAGTCAATTTATCTTTATTTTCATTTTTTTTAATACTTGTTACAGTTCATTGTTCAGGGAATGAGGCGGGAACTGGCCAACGTAACTTAACAATATAAAACAAACACCAAACAAAAGTAAAATGAGTCCCTCACAGACGAATAACAAACAGCAAATCCAGACCTTCTCCTCTCTCGTCTTTCACTGTCGTCGCTCCTCCTTTATGTTTGCGGAGCTCCGCCCTGCTTGTCACAATATTTTACCTGAAAAATTAGACAAAATTTACTCTCATTATTAGTTAATTTTGTATTCAGCTGTGTCTCGTCAATTCTCCTTATCTCCTGGTGTTCAGTGTATTTAAGCCCCATGTTTCTTTCAATCCCCTGTCCTGCGTTAAAGTTGGTTAAATGGTATTGAGTGTAGTTATTCTCCTGGTTTCCAGTAAAAGTTATATGTTCAAGAACTTCCTTGTCATGCGCTTCTTCCCTGGATACACATACCGGAACAGAATGCAGGACCAAGACCGAAAAGGACAACATGATCGGGACAGAGGTGTCCTCTCCGCACCCTGGAGAGGATTCTGAAACAAAACCCATTCAAAAATGTGGAGGAGATTCACAAAAAGTGGACTGCAGCTGGAGTCAGAGCTTCAAGAGCCACCACGCACAGACGTATGCAAGACATGGGTTTCAGCTTTCGCACTCCTTGTATCAAGCCACTCTTGAACAACAGACAGCGTCAGAAGTGTCTCGCCTGGGCTAAATACAAAAAGGACTGGATGGTCCAAAGTTATGTTCTCTGATGAAAGTAAATCAGGGTCCCAGAGTCTGGAGGAAGAGAGGAGAGGCACACAATCCACGTTGCTTGAGGTCCAGTGTAAAGTTTCCACAGTCAGTGATGGTTTGGGGTGCCATGTCATCTGCTGGTGTTGGTCCACCTGTGGATATTACGGCAGAGTGCCGTCCTTTGGAAAGGTATGATGAGTTCACCGAACAGGTGAGTTGAGACGACGCGGTTCTTAATGTGTGCTTCTGTATCGGTCTGGAAGAGAATACGATCCGTGACTATGAACCTATTAGTCAGTAGTCAATTAATCTTATTCTCTTTCTGAACGGTTGTAAGTTTGAAGTAGAAGAGGTTCACATAGATCGTAGTTCTCATCCAGTCCCATCAGGAACAGACACAGCCTTACCCCTCACCGATACCCTCCTCATACCAATCCAATGGTACCGGCCACTTCCGTCCACAGTGCGCGGGATACCGTCTCTGTCCCGTGACCATCGTGGCTGCCATCCCAGAGCCTCAAATGAAGTCGTGGCCTAATGGTGAGGGAGTCTGGCTTGTAACCTGAAGGTTGTTTGTTCGAGTCCCACGTCGGTGGGGATTGTGAAAGAACAGCACTCTCTCCACCTTCAATACCACGACTAAGGCACGAAACCCCGGATTGTAAGTCGCTTCGGATAAAAGCGTCTGCCAAATGAAAAGCACAAAACAAAATTACTAAAACTTAAAGTGCCCTTATAGTCAATAATTTTATCCCTTAACATTAATGGAAAGACATTTTCATAACTTTAAGAAAACCTTGCCAGAACGTTCCGTTCGCTGGAAGCAATAATGTTTTTATTAATTGAACGTCTGTTCAAAGTTATCTGGTCTTTAATAATGTTCTTGAATAACATTATTTATACGTTGTTCATGAAACGATTTTACCTCGGATGGTTTAGTTGGAACGGTCATCTAACATTTTTCAAATGTTACTACTTGTTTCAGAACGTTCAGAGAACATTCAAAAGTAACGTTCACATGATGATAATACAATAATACAATGGAATGTTCCCTTAAAATGTTCACATAACCAAGAAAAACAATGAATGTTCAGAAATAATGTAACTTAATGGGAACATCAGCATCATGCTTTTGTTATATTTGAGCTTCTTCTTTGTCTATATTGGAGCTCTGGACATTATTAAACCCACTTCATGATGCTTTTACTTCAACAACAACAAAAATAATTCTGATGTCTGAGAAAGAAGAACCCAAGTTTTGACGAAGTGTATCCTGTGTAAGATTTCGTTTATCTATCATCTCTATGGCCAGGAGGTCTTTTAATAGAACAGACCGACAGCTGCACACACACACACACACAGACACACACACACACACACACACTCAAGTGCTGTTATAAATACTGAGGTGTGTGTGTGTGTATGTGTTTAGTTTCAGAGATGGCTGACAGAAAGAGCAGCAGCAGCTCTCGCCTGACCGTCAGGAGGAAAGAGAAAGCAGAAAATGAGGCAAAGAAGGAGGAGAAACCACCGAAAGAAGAGGAGAAACCTGAGGTGAACGAGAAGAATGCGCCCGTGGAGAACGGAGAGGCTGCCGCAGCCGGTGCGGAGAACGGAGCCGCAGCTAACGGAGAGAAACCGGAGCCAATGGAGCTGCCGCCGTTTGAGATCATCACCGGGTGAGTCTGAAAACACAGAGACCTTAACCTTCATCTACAGTCCAATCCTGTGCAGCCTTCTTCTGTGGAACACAACAGGAGATGTTTACTAGAATGTACAACCTTTCTGCTCTCAAGTCCAAAAATACAGAAAACACACTAATTAAAATGAACGCTCTTTATTAGGATCAAGGGTTCCATGAAGAACATTCATGACACCCCTTAAGGTTCTTCATAGTGGAAAAGGTTTCTTCACATTATTAAAATGTTCTTCACACTTAGAAAAAATGGTTCAATTAAGAACTTTTCACCAAAAGTTTTTTTTGCTTCTATGTAATCCAAACCTAAAAATTAAAGTCGTATGACAGTTTTGTGTGAGGAACAGGTCCAAATTTAAGTCGTACTTTTGCTCACAAACTTGCTGAATCACAATCCGTCACATGATATGCCAGTACCAATGGTGCTTGGGATCATTGCCGTCTTCTATCGGAGTATGTGAATCTACACAAACAGGAATGAGAGCAGATGACGAGATTTTAAAGGAATAAATGAATCATTATTCTCAGATAAAGCAGATCTCAGATTGGCATTGATGTTTCCATGAAGAGCCATCAATGGAACCACTTAAGGTACTTTAAATCATTAAAATGTTCTTCACACCAAGAAAAAATGGTTCTTTTAAGAAATGACCACTGAAAGGAAATGGCTCTTCTATGGAATTACTGTGAAAACCTCCTTTTGGAAGCTTTATTTTTAAGGTTCCGTTTTAAAAAAGTCCTTCATGGAACCATCAATGACAATAAACAAGCTTTATTTGTAAAAAATAATCTGAAGAATCTCTGCTATAAAGATTCTATTGTGGAATGGAAAGTTTGCAGGGATGTTGAAGGTTCTGCAAGGAGCCAATGATGCCATTTGTTTTCAAGAATTGTTTCTCCAGAGCATATCTGTGAATCTCTTGGGAATTACGTGAACGTTCAGTTCGAAAGCTTGTGTGGGGCAGATAGATCCAACCCAACCCCCACCAAGGTCAGTCCTGACAGGCGATGATGAGTCTCGCTGTCTGCTGTGTGTCGTCTAAAGAACACGCTCTTAAAAATAACATTAGAACCTCCATCTGGTGCTTTAAAGAATCTGAAGAACCTGAGACACCAATGGCGTTATTAGTCTTCAACAGAACCAAGTTCAGGTTCTTGAGAACATGATGGTTCGTTACTTCTCATTTTGGCATCAACTTCCTCTCAGAGGTTTCTACTAAAATGAGTTCGTAGTCGTCGAGTCTGGAGCAGCTCAGATCATCTGATGAGAAATGTTCAGATTCATATTTCTGCTTAGGATCTACAGCACGGTTTGAGACATCGTTGAGATGTTTGCAGCATTCCTAAAGGGATTAATGTCTTTGTGTTTGGGTGTTTTTCATTTCCGATTGACGTTTAAGAATCCATTTGATAAACCAATGCTGATGATTTTAATTCTGTCGACACATTAACGCTGTGAATTGTTGTGGATCATCTAATAGCAGGTGCTCATTACAGATGAACCGGGTTCATCTGGCAGCAAACACACACAATACTTCCAAATCGTCTCACGACACAAGGTTCTGTATATGGGTCAGACTCCGAGAATAAAGTTCTGCCCCCGCTGAGGGTATTTATAACCCTGACAACCCTTCCATCTGTCAGCCTGTGAAGGAGCTGATAAAAACGACCACAGAAACCAGAGGCTGCAGACTCTGGAATCCTGGGTAATAATACAGCCGAGATACTTTTATGCACATTTAACCTGTCTACTGTAAATAATCACCCTCCTTTTGGAACACAGCATGGACTTTTTTTTAAAGAGAGACTCAGGAGATTATTGCAGAAGTGAAAACACATCAATAAAATTAAAGTGTAAAGTGTAAGTTTCAGAAGTTTCAGTTTACTTTAAAGCAAATGTACTAAACTAAATGTTGTATTTTATACAATATATTTTCAGGTGGATGTAAACATATTAATTTATATATATATGTATATATATATATATATATATATATATATATATATATATATATATATATATTATTTAAATATATTTTACAAAATAATCTGGACTCTAAAATTGCTAGAAAATCAAAGCCTTATGTCTAACCAACTTGAGCCACTATAAAAATTGAGCCACTAAAAGGTTTTAAAGTTACATTTCAAAGGTAACACAACTTATAAACGGTTTTCATGAGATGAATTTTGATTATTTATAATGATTTTTGAGCGTTCAAGCTTTCAAATGACACCTAATTTATAATCTTTTACTGTAAATCAAATGCACTGAACTAAACATGTTGCATTTTATACAATATATATATACAGGTGCTGGTCATATAATTAGAATATCATCAAAAAGTTGATTTATTTCACTCATTCCATTCAAAAAGTGAAACTTGTATATTATATTCATTCATTACACACAGACTGATATATTTCAAAAGTTTTTTCTTTGACGATTATAACTGACAACTAAGGAAAATCCCAAATTCAGTATCTCAGAAAATTAGAGTATTGTGAAAAGGTTCAATATTGAAGACACCTGGTGCCACACTCTAATCAAAACACCTGTGAAGACCTTTAAATGATCTCTCAGTCTAGTTCTGTAGGACACAATTATGGGGAAGACTACTGACTTGACATTGGTCCAAAAGACGACCATTGACACCTTGCACAAGGAGGGCAAGACACAAAAGATCATTGCAAAAGAGGCTGGTGTTCAAGAGCTCTGTGTCCAAACACATTAATAGAGAGGCGAAAGAAGGAAAAGATGTGGTAGAAATAAGTGTACAGGCAATAGGGATAACCGCACCCTGGAGAGGATTGTGAAACAAAACCCATTCAAAAATGTGGAGGAGATTCACAAAGAGTGGACTGCAGCTGGAGTCAGTGCTTCAAGAGCCACCACGCACAGACGAATGCAAGACATGGGTTTCAGCTGTTGCATTCCTTGAGTCAAGACACTCTTGAACAACAGACAGTGTCAGAAGCGTCTCGCCTGCGCTAAAGACAAAAAGGACTAGACTGCTGCTGAGTGGTCCAAAATTATGTTCTCTGATGAAAGTAAATTTTGCATTTCCTTTGAAAATCAGGGTCCCAGAGTCTGGAGGAAGAGAGGAGAGGCACTCAATCCACGTCACTCGAGGTCCAGTATAAAGTTTCCACAGTCAGTGATGGTTTGGGGTGCCATGTCATCTGCTGGTGTTGGTCCACTGTGTTTTCTGAGGTCCAAGGTCAACGCAGCCGTATACCAGGTGTTTTAGAGCACTTCATGCTTCCTGCTGCTGACCAACTTTATGGAGATTCAGATTTCATTTTCCAACAGGACTTGACACCTGCACACAGTGCCAAAGCAACCAGTACCTGGTTTAAGGACCAAGTATCAATGTTCTTAACTGGCCAGCAAACTCGCCTGACCTTAATCCCAGAAAATCTGTGGGGTATTGTGAAGAGGAAGATGAGATACACCAGACACAACAATGCAGAAGAGCTGAAGGCCTGGGCTCTCATAACACCTGAGCAGTGCCACAGACTGACCGACTCCACGCCGCATCGCTGCAATAATTCAGGCAAAAGGAGCCCCAACTAAGTATCGAGTGCTGGACATGCTCACACTGTTCAGCTGGCCAAGATTTATAAAAAATCCTTTCTTTGTATTGGTCTTAAGTAATATTCTAATTTTCTGAGATACTGAATTTGGGATTTTCCTCAGTTATCAGTTATAATCATCAAAATTAAAAGAAGCATTTGAAATGTATCAGTCTGTGTGTAATGAATGAATATAATACACAAGTTTCACTTTTTGAATGGAATACATTTTTTTATTAAATTCTAATTATACAGCCAGCACCTGTATTTATACATCTAAAATCACTACAAAATCAAAGCCATATCTCTAACCAAGTGCTGTTCCAAACTTGAAAAAGTACCCTTTCAAAGGTAACGCAACTTCAAAATGGTTTTCACAAGATAAATTTTGAACCTTTAAGCTTTCAAATGACACCTAATTTATAAACATTTACTGTAGATTTATTGCCTTTATTGCTCTTATTTTTTACTATTTATTATTGTGCTACTTACTGTATGACATTTATTGTGGACGGCCAAGTAAGAATTTCATTGTGCAGGGAAACATGATTTCTGTCTGTGCCTCTGACAATAAACACTTTGAACTTGAAAACATGTTACATTCAGGGTCGGGGAGTAACGAAATACAAGTAACTCAGTGACGTATTTAAAATACAAAATTTGAGTGACTGTGTTTGATTTGAAATGGGTGGTAATCAGATTACAGTTCCATCTGAAAAGTGTTTTAGATTACCAAAGTGATTACTTTGAGTTTTAATGTCATTTAAACAGCGATTGGTGATTCTCTGACTCTGACCGTCTGAAAAAGACGAGTTCAGTTTCACCAACATTTTAATACTTTTAAGAGGATCATAAAAATGTGGTTATTTTTATTTAGTTCTGTCCTGAACAAGACAAAATGACTGAATTTATAAAAACAACTGAACTCTCCTGTCATGAGCTGATGATCCACGACTGTTTTCATGTTTTGAGAGTCATTTTATAATTCACTCGTCACTGTGACTTTTTCTCACAATAAGTTTTTTCCCTCACAATTTCACAATTCTGACTTGTTTTTCTCAGAGTTGCGAGATTTAAACTCACAATTGCAAGTTATAAAATCAGAATTGGGAGATATAAACTTGTAATACTGACTTTTTTTCTTGCAATTGTGAATTTAGTATGAGTTTATATCTCATAATTCTGACTTTTCTCAATATTGTGAGTTTATATCTCATAATTCTGACTTTTCTCAATATTGTGAGTTTATATCTCATAATTCTGTCTTTTCTCAATATTGTGAGTTTATATCTCATAATTCTAACTTTTCTCAATATTGTGAGTTTATATCTCATAATTCTGTCTTTTCTCAATATTGTGAGTTTATATCTCATAATTCTAACTTTTCTCAATATTGTGAGTTTATATCTCATAATTCTAACTTTTCTCAATATTGTGAGTTTATATCTCATAATTCTGACTTTTCTCAATATTGTGAGTTTATATCTCATAATTCAAACTTTTCTCAATATTGTGAGTTTATATCTCATAATTCTGACTTTTCTCAATATTGTGAGTTTATATCTCATAATTCTGACTTTTCTCAATATTGCGAGTTTATATCTCATAATTCTGACTTTTCTCAATATTGTCAGTTTATATCTCATAATTCTGACTTTTCTCAATATTGTCAGTTTATATCTCATAATTCTGACTTTTCTCAATATTGTCAGTTTATATCTCATAATTCTAACTTTTCTCAATATTGTGAGTTTATATCTCATAATTCTAACTTTTCTCAATATTGTGAGTTTATATCTCATAATTCTGACTTTTCTCAATATTGTGAGTTTATATCTCATAATTCAAACTTTTCTCAATATTGTGAGTTTATATCTCATAATTCTGACTTTTCTCAATATTGTGAGTTTATATCTCATAATTCTGACTTTTCTCAATATTGCGAGTTTATATCTCATAATTATGACTTTTCTCAATATTGTGAGTTTATATCTCATAATTCTGACTTTTCTCAATATTGTCAGTTTATATCTCATAATTCTGACTTTTCTCAATATTGTCAGTTTATATCTCATAATTCTAACTTTTCTCAATATTGTGAGTTTATATCTCATAATTCTAACTTTTCTCAATATTGTGAGTTTATATCTCATAATTCTGACTTTTCTCAATATTGTGAGTTTATATCTCATAATTCTGACTTTTCTCAATATTGTGAGTTTATATCTCATAATTCTGACTTTTCTCAATATTGTCAGTTTATATCTCATAATTCTGACTTTTCTCAATATTGTCAGTTTATATCTCATAATTCTGACTTTTCTTAATATTGTGAGTTTATATCTCATAATTCTGACTTTTCTCAATATTGTCAGTTTATATCTCATAATTCTGACTTTTCTCAATATTGTCAGTTTATATCTCATAATTCTGACTTTTCTTAATATTGTCAGTTTATATCTCATAATTCTGACTTTTCTCAATATTGTGAGTTTATATCTCATAATTCTGACTTTTCTCAATATTGTCAGTTTATATCTCATAATTCTGACTTTATAACTCACAATCTCAACTTTATATCACGCAATTCTGAGGGAAAAAGTCAGAATTGTGAGATAAAAACTCACAATGACCTTTTTTGTGTTTGTTTCACACTTATTAGTATTCCAAAGTATTCTGACTAAACTTGAGTAATGTAACGAAATATGTTACTAATGACTTTTTAAAGCATGTATTTTGTAATCTGTAGTGAAATACATTTTAAAAGTAACACACCCAGCCCTGGTTGTATTTTATATAAAGTATATATTTATACACAATTATTTGGACTCTAAAACGGCTAGAACATCAAAGCCGTGTTGTGTTCCAAACTTTGAGCCGCTAAAATGTTTTAAAGAACCATTTCAAAGGTTACGCATTTCAAAATGTTTTTCACAGGATGAATTTAGAGCATTTGAGCTCACGAATGACACCTAGTTCATGATGATTACAGATGTGACTTCACCCCCTTGTGTGTCCACAGAGATCGCATGGACCCGTTTTTCTTCAAGTTCCAGTTTAAGAACGTGGAGTACTCGTCCGGCCGGAATAAAACCTTCTTGTGTTACCTGGTGGACCATGGCTCGGACGCCCTCCTCCGGGGCTACATCGAAGACGAGCACGCGGGCGCCCACGCCGAGGAGGCGTTCTTCCAGCAGGTCCTGCCCAACTACGACCCCGCCTGCAAATACACCATCACATGGTACATGTCGTCCAGCCCGTGCGCCGTCTGCGCCGGAAAGTTGGCGGAGGTCCTGAAGTCCAGGAAAAGCGTCCGTCTGTCGATCTTCTCCGCGCGGCTCTTCGAGTGGGAGGAGCCTGAGATTCAGGCGGGGCTAAAAGCGCTGGCGGCCGCCGGCTGCAAACTGCGCATGATGAAGCCGCTGGATTTCACCTACACCTGGGACACGTTCGTGGAGAACGACGAGCAGCAGTTCACACCGTGGGAGGACTGCCAGGAGAACTACGAGTACTATCAAGATAAACTGGCCGACATCCTGCAGTGACGTAAGAAAAGATCATTAAAGGGTTTGTTCACCTGAAGTCTGTCGTTAATTATGTGGTTCTACACCCGTAAGACCTTCGTTCATCTTCAGAACACAAACGAAGATATTGTTGATGAAATCTGATGGTTCAGTGAACCTCTAGATAATTTACACATTCAGATGTCCAGAAAGATACTAAAACTGGTCATGTGACCACAAGCGACGAGAATACTTCTTGTCGGCCAAAAAAAACAAAATAACGACTTTTCAACAATATGTAGTGACGAACGATTTCAAAACACCGATTCATGAAGCTTCACGAATCTTTTGTGTCGAATCAGTGGTTCGATTCGCGTATCAAACTGCCTCGTGAACTGCTGAAACTACACTGTTAAAAAATTACTGTAAATTTT
The DNA here is from genome assembly GCA_037194245.1 of Opsariichthys bidens. Classification (NCBI taxonomy): domain Eukaryota; kingdom Metazoa; phylum Chordata; class Actinopteri; order Cypriniformes; family Xenocyprididae; genus Opsariichthys; species Opsariichthys bidens. The sequence goes on along the minus strand of CM074291.1, from coordinate 509,778 downwards.
ACAGTATAATACTGGCAGCAGGGTTGCCAGCCAGTTACTGTAAAATTTACAGTAGTGTTACTGTAATTTAATTGACAGAATTTCCCTGTATTCTCTGATTACAGTAAATAACTGTATTTTTTTAAATGACGAAGGGTCAATTTACAGCAATATTCTGTAAATTTGAGTCAAACCAACACTTGACCCCAGAATGCATTGCCGTTTACAGTAATATGCTGTATTATTAAAAAACGGCCAGCGGCTGTAAAATAATGCTGTAATTTTTACAGTGATTCATTACAGTTGCGAAACACTTATGACATAACGAAGCCTCGTTTACTGAAATCACGTGACTTTGGCGCTCCGAACCGCGGATTGGAAACAAGGCAACATTTCTCATTTTCATTTAGTTTAATTTGATAATACGACTAAAACTGATAATAAAATTTAGGAAAAACACTATGGATATATTTAAAAATGACAAAAGGACAAATGACTAAAATCATAAAAACTATAATTGTATCAAAAGAACGTTTGGCTAACGTTCCTATTAAGTTATGAAAATGTTATTTCTCTGAACGCTCAACGTCTGGTGTTTTAAAAATTCTAGTTTTATAAACATTATAGGAACGTTTCTTTTGAATGTTCTCTGAATGAAACAATGTTAGACGAACGTCAAAAAAAAAAACATTCCGTGAATTCCATAAATAATCTTTTTGTGCCAACGCTTTCAGAACATTATTACAGACTGGATGACTTTGAACAAATGTTCTATTAATGTTAGTTTGTTCGCAACTTCCAGACAACCTTACCAGAACGTTCCCTTTTAGCTGGGATCTTACTAATTATAAAACAACACTGCTATAAAATATCGCAGTTTTATTATATGGAATGTTTTATTTGACAGTAATGACTACAAATATCCTCACTTGACTCCGTCCGCCATCTTGGATGAAGGATGAATTCCGGGAAAGCCTTGTTTTGTGAGGGAGCATCATTTTGAGATTAGCCATGTTCAGAGCTATTTCTGCTGAACACGATCTCGATGATCATTTCGTCTGTCTATCTCATATATCGCAGGGATCAGTTGATGATTCAGGTCTCGTCTCACTTTAGCTTCTAGGTCAAGATGTTCTAGGTGACGTTTCAGATGTTTTAGACTATCAGACTGTCAATTAAAGCCATTGTTTTTATCTTTTGCAGGGTAATGAAGTGACACTTGTTCAAAAGTGAAGAGAGAGTGTGTTTGTGTGTATGAGAGAGAACTTTCTGCATCCACACGCTGAGAGACGTTTCGTTGCTTGTGGTTTCTACATCGAGAGTTTGAAACCCAAGAATCCTGTAAAATTGACGGATTACCGTTTTCTGCAGCAAGAGGATTTATACTTTTTAATAATTAGTTTTATGTTTGAAAGAATCGCTGCGTTTTGTTCATCTGTTATGTGATGTGTTTCATATTTCATACTGTTTTATATTCTTACCCGGTTGACAAAAATATGTTCTAAGAACGTTTTGCCAACGTTCCCATAAAGTTATGAAAACGTTTTTCTAAAAATTCTTGGTTATGTGAACGTTAAGGAAACATTCCATTTTCAAACGTTATGGGGACGTTTTTGAATGTTCTCTGAACGTTTAACAAAGAAACGTTTGTTCATAACTATGCGAGAACCTTGCCAGAACGTTCCCGGTTAGCTGGGTGGAACTTCAATTTTACTTTATCATTTTATATTCATGCTGGTCAAAGCACAACTTCATACTGAACACTGTGAAATTCAGTTTTGTATTATTGCTAACTAAACTTAAATTAGGATTGCAGCTGTATATGAAATAGTTGAGCAAGTAATCAATAAATATACTAAATGTGAAACGACCTTCACTACGGTTAAGAAAAACGAATAAAAAATGTATTGTTTTGGTGTGCCGTGCTTCATGTTCTACAACATACAGATGCAAACACACAAGTTTCACCATATTTGACGTGTTTGAAATAAACAACGGTTTACTTAAAAGCATCTTTAATCACATACATACGATCAATAAATCAAAAAATACAATCCGTTTATAGTCATCCACATACAGCAAGAATGATCTGAAACCCATCCAACACATCCTCTGCTCATAAATCAACACTTCCCAAACAAAAGCACATTTTTTAAGCATGTTTTCGGACGTGTACTGAGGAGATTCTTCAAAGTACTTCGTGAAGACTAAATATTTAAAAGTAATACTCTAACTGATTCTATATCTCTTGAATGAATGTTCAAAGGACTCGCGGGCAGATTTATACAGCACATGAATGCAGGTGAAGATCACGATGAGCCGCACTGCGTCTGCGCAGAGGGAAAAACGCGCCAAAACTAGATCGCTCACATTCTACTCAATAACTAGCCTGGTTTCGTCTATTATACAACTTTTGTTGATTATAATGGGAGCGATCTAGTTTTGTTCGCCGACGTTTCACCAGTCAGTCTCATATTAGACGTGTTCGGACTGTCACTGCTAAGTTTTCCGGTGTTTATAGGGCGTTATTTCTCTCCGTCCAGTCCTGCAGTGAGGTGAGGTCTGTACATGTCGCTCAACAGCGTCTCTAGCGCCCTCTTGTGGCTGCTGCTGTCTTTGCCGGGCTGAGGACCGCGAGAGCGCCACCTGCTGTCCGGCTCGTCGGTGGTCAGTGTGCGGGTCTGAGCGGTGTGGAGCCCCTCGATCGCACTGGACAGCCAGATGAGTCTCTTCAGACTCTGAATGGAGCGACCGCGATCATGCATCAACTGATGCTCTGTGACCGCCCGTCTGCTGCGGAGAGGATCATTCATCTCAGAACAACTCTTGAGAAGATCATAGATGGATAGATAGACTCTAAAAATGGGTTAAAAGCAACCCAAGTTGGTGTGAAAATAGACAAAACCAGCAATTGGGTTGTTTTAACCCAACAGTTGGGTTAAATGTTTGTAGATGTGCTGGGTAGTTTTATTTAACCCAACTATTCTTTAAAAATGACTTTATTGCTTGCTTAAAATGAACCCAAAGTATGTTGGAAATTAACATTTGTGACCCTAGACCACAAAACCAGTCAAAGTTTTTTTTGAATTTGAGATTTATACATCACCTGAAAGAGGAATAAATTAAACTTCCATTGATGTGTGGTTTGTTACGATAGGATATTTGGCTGAGAGTCAACTAGAATCGGATGGCGCAAAAAAAAAAAAAAAAAAAAAATTGGGAAAATTGCCTTTAAAAACAATACACATCCACTAACAAAAATACATTTTTGATATATTTACGATCGGAAATTTACTAAATATCGTCATGGAACGTGATCTTTATTTAATATCCTAATGATTTTTGCCATAAAAATCAATCATTTTCACCCACACAATGATACAAGTATTCCCATGTTTTGTGGTCCAGGCTCACATTTATTAATATGTGTAATAAATGAACATTTATTAGTATGTTTAATGAATTAAACATTTATTAAATTGCTTACTAATGAACATTCACCTTTTTTTGATTATTATTGTTGCCTCTAGTAATTATGTGTCTGATTTTTGATTTCCACCTTATTTTGGGTTCGTTTTAAACCAGACATACAGTCATTTTTAAACAATAGTTGGGTTAAATTAAACTATCCAGTCAAACAACTAACCCAACCGCTGGGTTAAAACAACCCAATTGTTGGGTCTGTCCATTTTCAACTCAACTTGGGTTTTTTTCAACCCAACATTTTTAGAGTGTAGACAGATGATAGATAGATATACCTCTCATTCTCCTGACACTGTACGGCTGCAACCACCATCAGGATCATGAACGCGACGCGCTGCTGAGATCTTTGCGTCTTCCACATCATCTGCAAACTCATGAACTCCTTGAGCTGAAGAGCAAAAACATGCACAGAACTTCACAAACACATCTCTGAGGTAATGAAGCTGTGACTGGAGCGTCGGATCAGAACTCACATCGTCTCTCTCTCTTGGCGGCCGTCTGTTCTCCTGCCGTCTGCAGATGCTGGACTGACAGACGGTCACTTCTCAGGGTTTATATAGACCGCTGGAACCCCCGACACAGGAAGTGACCACACACGGTCAGACTTCAGAGGAAGCTCCTCCTCCTCCTCGAGCCCCAATTATCATGCAATTATGCTTTAGTTGCTTCCACCAAGTCATTTATAATGGATGCATCAAACTACTGATTAAGGGATGTTCAGCTCCTCATTCGTGAGCTCAAAGGCACCTGGGACTGAACGTTGGTGCCTTTTTTGTGGGTTGTGGATCTGCTGAGAAAGGCTGCGAGATGTGAATCAGCTAAAAACAAGAGAAAAGTCTTAGTTCGAGAGTTAAAAACTGAAAGGAGGAGTCAAAACAATAAAGCTACTGGTGTCCATAACAAGCTTTCTAGTTAAAATGCCTTTTCGTTAGAAGTTCAAAACCAAGCGACGTGTTTCCGCGTCAGTAGAGCATCACTAAAGACCGTCGCACCATAGCAACCCGTCCCAGATGCGGTTTCTACAGGTGAGAAATGTTGCTGCCAAGTCAGACATCTCTGATTAGCAACCGCCCAGACGCCCACAATCCTACAAAACCACTTTAAAGGGAGTTCTGCCAAAAATGACCATCAATTATTCGCCCTCATGTCGTTCCAAACCTCTTTCTTCTGTAGAAAACAAGAAGAATATTAGCCTACAATAAACACGTTGAGATAGAGATACTGAGATGGATCGATAGCTTTGTATAAAACATGTTTAGTTCAGAACATTTAAATGATTATAAATTAGGTGAACGCTCAAAAATCATAAATTAAGCGTCAAAATGATCTTGTGAAAAACAATTTTTAAGCTTTGAAACAGCCCTTAAAAACCTTTCATTGGCTCAGTTTTTGTCAAAATTTGCAACGCAACTTCATTAAACACACGGCTTTGATTTTTCTAGTGATTTTAGAGTTTAAATGATTATTTTTTAAATATATATTTTGTATAAAATACATGTTTAGTTCAGTTCATTTGATTTACACTGTAATGAATTGCTGTAAAAATGACAGCAATATTTTGCAGCCGATGGCTTTATTCTTAATAATACAGCATATTACTGTAAACTGCAATGCATTCTGGGGGGCGTGGCGGTTTGACTCAAAATTACAGGATGTTACTGTAAATTTCAAGCATAAAGAGGCATTGTAGGATTTTCAACGGTTGAGATTTTGGTAGAAGCAAGAGTCTACAACTGCGGTAAGTGACTTATTTAATTAAAAACAATACAGCAAATTTAAAAAAAAACAATTGCTAATCAAAGAATACAGTAAAATTCTGTAAATTAAGTTATAGTAATGGTACTGTAAAAATTACAGTAACTGGCTGGCAACCCCGCTGCCTGTATTATACTGTAAAATCTACTGGTCATTTTTAACAGTGTACAGTAAATGATTATAAATTAGGTGTCATTTGAAAGCTTGAACGCTCAAAAATCATTATAAAGTGTCAAAATTCATCTTGTGAAACCCATTCTTAAGTTGAGATCCTCATATGTTTGTGCGGGGAACAAACAAACGCTCCACTCCTGATGGGTTTGCGTTATCTCATGATCCACAAAAACAGAAATTAGCGGCACTACAGCATTATCTCCATTAAACTATTCATCATTCCTGAGGAAGAGTCACATTGTTCCAAAACAAGACACTTCATGTGCTTCAAACTGCAGCCACACACTCTTCTTCTTCTTCTTCTTCTTCTTCTTCTGATGTTAATGGCGGTTGGCAGACCAACTTAAATGGTGCATTCCCGCCACCTACTGGATAGGAGTGTGGAGCGCATAATGGTTGGGAAGTTTTAAACAATAAGAGGGGGGGGGGTTTAACTATTTATATACAAATAGTTCAATACATTCAAAAAAATAAATATATATATATATATATATATACACACACACACGTACACATTCATACATACACACACATTTGACCTCTATCTTAATTCTATTAAACAGTCTTGTTTCTTTTAAGAAAATAATTACTTCATTCCATTCTTGGATGTTTTGGGCCACTTCCTAACAGAACCTGAAGAGACAAATTATTTATTCCAAAGGATCTCAAGTCTTGCTGCTTCATACGCCTCACACTCTCAAAGTTCTCATGTTCTTCTGAACACATTTATCAGTTTCCAGTTTCACGCTTCCCAACGCAAACATGGATTTAACGAACGATGTCCAATGCGCATTCTTGATACCAAAACATCTTCTCTCCTGTTGCCAAACTTTCTTCGATCTGGACCTACTTTCTCTCGAATTTTATGAAAGTGTCTACCTTTTGTTCCACTATCCCACTCCTTTACTATTTCATTTGCTATTATCCCTTTTACTCATAGACATTTTCATGTCCATTTGTGAATGTTTCAAAGCAATCTACAATCTACCTCCTCATTTCCGTCCACACCCATATGTGAAGGTACCCACAGAAAGTTCACCATAACTCCAGATTGACTTATTCTATGTAGACTCTGCATCACTTCAGCCACACACTCGTGTGAGTTCAGGCCTTCTTCACCCAACAGAATCTGTCTGCGGACTGCAAGAGAGGGGGCGTAACAGGAAGGGGGCGTAACCTGTTGCAGGGGGCGTAACTTGAAGTTGTCCGAGTCACACCGAACCACACGAGATGTCAAAAAGAGATGATGCAGCCGCTGCACACGCGCACATCAATACTGCGCCATTTCATATTCATTTATTTTATTTAATCACTGTATTTGCAGTATTGTAAGGGTAGGTTTAGGGTTGGGTTTGGGTGTAGATGTTAATAAAACACAATTTGATAAGTAGCACATTTAATTTACTGTTATTTATCCATAGATTCTGCCTCCCTTCTGGCCGTAGACACAATCGTCACGAGTACTAATCTTCTTCTACTTCACTATTCTGGCTTTTTAAGCTTCACTATCGGATAAGGGATCGGATCGTATAACAACTACAAGGTCATGCTGTTTGATTTCGTCATTTTTTAAGTATTTTAACTATGAAACTCTATTTATGGAAGGGGTGTGGGGGTGGGTTTTTAGCTATAATTGCATGAGTTTGTATTAATTTGATAGTATTTATTTTGTTTTACTACTAGCTTGTTTCATACTTAAGATTCGATAGCAATACAAGCTCATCTTACACATTTCATTCATAAAACATAAAATCATTTACTTTAAAAGATTGTTTTAGTCAATGATGTCCACGCTTGTTTATTCGCGGAGGGCGTAACTTGAAGGGGCGTAACTTGAAGAGGCGTAACTTGAAGTACGTTGTAGTTCTGCGGGATGCAGACACTCTTCTCTCTTCACAGGCGCCGCGCGTGAAGCCCCGCCCCTCCGCGTGCGTCGGGACGTAAGTTACGTGAGGACTCCGTATTTCCGCGCTGCGCCATTTCACAGCGGATCTGATCCAGGAGTCAAATACACACGGTCAGAAACACGCGATACTGACGGTAAATTCACTCTTATTCCCTTTCGTTGTGCTGTAACGCGTCGGATTCTGTCGTGTGTGGCTTTTAATCGCCAGCGTTAGCGGGCAGTTTTGCGTTTTTGCTTAATTTGGGGTCTTTTTTTACCGGAGCCATTTTACTATTGACCTAGATTAGCTGTTAGCAGCTTACTTCTGTCCATTTATGGCGCGTGATCAGTTAAAAATCATCTTAATTATATTTACAGCAGCTCTCGCGCGTTAAAGAGGCAGATCGTGTTCCGTGTGTGTGTGTGTGTGTGTGTGTGTGTGTGTGTGTGTGTGTGTGTGTGTGTGTTTTGTGTGTCGTCGCGTGTGAACGTCATGCGCCATTTTGAGGCGCGAAACAAAAGCAAAAAAGACGCGATTTTTCATCGCTGTTATTTACGTAGGCCTGTTGTACTTCATTTTTAGGCGCTCTTCTTATTTAATCTTCATTTTTATATTCATTTTGTTCTGTTTTTGTAAGTACAATGGCAGTTTTGTAGATTGAATTAAACATTTTTGCCTGTTAGGAACTAGGTCAAATTCAACGGTTTTTGAAATCGTCTCTTAATGCTTTGGTTGGACAAAACCAAAAAAATTTGTGTTGAATAATTGTTTTATGGGGAGGGAGACCGAAAGCAGCCACACCTCCATCATCATCATCATCATCATCATCTTCTTCTCTCCACAGATTCTCGGGCTTGTTATTTAAATTAGTTTAGTACAAATGGCGCGTTTCTATTGGATTTACAAGAGCGCGATTTTCTCTGGGTTAATGCTGTAATTTATAGGGGTACATTAGGGTTAAACTAACCATTAATTTTGCAATAACTTTTTAATGAGAATTGTTTCTACTTGTACAACTCGTTTTACATGAAATATTGAGCGTTTTTTCCAATCGTTAAATTAATTTTAACATTTAAGTGAATTAATAAAATTTTAAATCTTAAACTTTTCATTGCGTATAATATAATGTTCATTTATATAAACCTGGAACTTAAAAAAAGAAAATAGCAACCTCTCTTATTTAAACCTGGGAACATTTCAGTGTTGGAATGACATCATCTACGTCTACAGGCCATAAGTTGTCGTTTACGCGGTCGTCAAGGTTACACGGAGAAAGTGGACAGCCACGCCGCTGTTTTTTTTGGTCGGTTTTCAAACTAAAACGTTTGAAAACGCTGGAGTAGAGTAAACCGCAGGTGTGACCGTAGCTAAAGTTATGCGTTTTACAATGAAAACGTACTAGTGTAAACGGGGCCTAAGTATTTAAGTATCTTTCGACATTCCTTCTGATGTTCATTCGTCTATTTGGTGCCGTAACTAGTAGTGAAGCGAGAAAGATGATCTGCAACCACACGTTAGAGAGACCCAAAAACACTTTTATTGTTTGCATTTCATGTTCAAATCAAAAGAATCTCAAAGTCTCTCTTTACCCTTACGTTGTGCAGATTGAGCCATGCATCGCGACTGCCCTCTGGACTGCAAGGTGTACGTGGGGAATCTGGGGAATAATGGGAACAAGTCCGAACTGGAGAGGGCGTTCGGTTACTACGGACCCCTGAGGAGCGTCTGGGTGGCCAGGAACCCGCCTGGCTTTGCGTTCGTCGAATTCGAGGACCCTCGTGACGCCACAGACGCCGTCAGAGAGCTGGACGGACGGTGAGTGTGGATTATGAATCTAGTTATCAGCGAATTATTCGACGGCGTCGATCTAACCGACGGGTCGCGCAGGACTCTCTGCGGTTGCCGAGTGAGGGTGGAGCTGTCCAACGGCGAGAAGCGGACTCGTAACCGGGGGCCGCCTCCTTCCTGGAGCCGACGCCCACGCGACGACTACCGCAGGCGCAGCCCGCCGCCCCGGCGCAGGTAAACCCGTTTTCCCTCTCACCTGTCTCTCTGTAGATTGTGTTTCAGAGGACACTAACGTGATTCTGCCCCCTCCGCCAGTCCCGGAGGCCACTGCTCCGCCGGTGCCGCGCGTGACCGGTTCTGATGGGCGTCCGCCGGAGATCTTTAGCTCCTCCATCTTCATTGTCATTGATAACCATTGAACAATGATCTGACTGGGCTTCTCAAATTCAGGAAGATTTGTTTTAAATGCAAATCAGCGAGTGATCATTTGGGCTGATCTCACGACGATGCCCGGGTTGTTTCACGCCGAAATTAAGAGCTTTGTTGTGTGGCGCTTTACAATAAGGTTCCGTTTGTTAATGTTAGTTAACTTGAACTTACAAAAATGACGTCCTATGTGTTGTTTGTTTGTTTTTTAATCTTAATGTTGGAAATGAACATGAACTAACAATGAACAGTTGTACAAAATCAACCAACATTAATGAGCATTAACTAATGGGACTTTATTGTGAAGTGTTACTGCTTTTTGCTCCGCGATGCTGTTTCGACGACAATTCAGCACTTTTCCCCCCCCATCCAAATTCTCAAATTCGTCTATCATCCTGTGCAGATGCCGATATCAAGTGGTCGTGATAAATGTAAAGTGATGTTTTTTACGTTGAGATTTTGGCTGTGATGGATGTGCTCGATTGTCCTTACAATTTCTTTTGATTTCGGATTGAAATTTGACCCGAGATGCTTCTCGTGCCACGTCGACATCGATGACGCGTACTTGCGCAATTGGCCGTCGAAGCCCAGTCGCTCGTGTTCATAATCTGCTCGGCTCTAGTAATGGTTGGAATGCAATCTTTTGTTGACTTAACTTTACATGAAGGTTGTTTTTATTTTCTTATCATCTATATTAATAAAAATGAACCCCGTTGCAGAGTCACCACCATGCCTCTCCTCACCACCCTCTGAGTCAGTCTACTAGTCCTCTTTCAGCATCATGTGACCAGCGTGCCCCAATCAGCTGGCTGGGTTGGTGTCACATGACCCAGGCGTGGCCAGTCATCAGGTCGCACCAGCCCATTGGTTCCTGAGCATGCCGTTGTCAGCTCCTCTTCCTCCAACCTTAACACCCAATCGGCAGCGGCCCACTTCACATTCCTGACCAATCAGCGTTTTACGTTCCCCAATGTCTACACTACCAACCACCAGCAACAGCCTTCGGCTAACCAATAAAAGCAGGAAAAATCCACTACATCCAGCCCCCATCCGCAAGCCAGCTAATCAGCTCGCAGCATCTGGCCTGCACTTTCCCGCCAATTCTGCTCCCCGGCCGCCAGCCGCCTCCCCTTCGCCTTTTCTAGCTTGTTGAAAACCGAAAGACTAGTAAGTTTTTCCTGCTTCATACAGTTTAATGCTGAATACAGATATAAGATGAGGAGAAATCTCCTGTTGAGTTGAGAAACGCAGGGTTGGTATGAGATCTGCAGACTCCGTTAAGGTTAGGCAAAGCAGACTGATGGGGAGCCCAAACGGAGGTTCAGGTTACATAAGAAGCGTGGGCTTTGAGAGCTGCTCTTGCTTTCTTTCAGTGTCTTCATTCTGTGGGATTGTTTGCAGTGCGTTTCTGTTGAGTTTCTCCTAGTGCACTACTGTGTAGCTCTCTGTACACGAGCGTAACGCTCTTAGCGAACCGTCATGTGGCGAGATCTCCACTCCACCCCTGTATCAGGGCGGTGACGAGTGTTTGACTGTTAGCAGGCTGGAGTTTCAGGGCTTTTGAGGTGCGTTCCCGTGTCGACCGGCGCGCTCACTCGCTGCTCTTTTCTTCTTCTTCAGATCGCCCAGGAGGAGGAGCTTCAGCCGCAGTCGTAGCAGGTGAGCGTGAATCGTTTTTTTTATCTCGCTGCTTTGCGCTTTCAGTTTGGTCGTTTTCAAACGGGTCTGTAGATTTACATTGGACTTATTTCACATCAAGTTGAACTCAATTTAAAACGGTAACTAGCCGGAAAACGAGTAAGTTTAACCCTTGTGCGTTGTTCAAATTCACGACCCTTTCGTTATGCAGAGCCACAACTTTTAACTGTTTAAAAATGTGTCGAGTTTTTTTTTTGCTTAAATCTATGAATCAACCTCAGTCCTGATCAAAACTACTCAAAAATTCAGGATTTTAACTCTTTAAAACGTTCAAATCTGATGCTGCACAAAAACTAACAGCATCAAAGCCAATGTTGTTTCTAATCTTTGACACGTTTCTTCCCAAATCAGTGACATCATTTATGAATTTGGCAATTAAAGAGTTAAAATCCTGAATTTTTTTTTTTTAAATTTAGTAGTTTTGATCAGGACTGAGGTTGATTAATACATTTAAGCAAAAAAAATATTTATCTGATACATTTTTAAACGGTTAAAAGTAACGAAAGGGTTGTTGGGTTCATTTTCAAAGCATCTTCCCAAAATAAGATTTGTCACCAAAAATCATTCCAAGACTCAAAAATTAGTGGCTGAAAACATCCCGAACGGCACATAAGGGTTAAAGAGTGTTCTTTCGGTGAACGCTCATTTTTTCCAGCTGGCTGTAATAACGCTGTTTCTGGACTCTAGATCTCTTTCCAGAGAACGCAGGAGGGAGCGATCGCTGTCCCGCGACAGGAACCACAAGCCCTCGCGATCTTTCTCCCGATCGAGGAGGTAAGCGTTTCGCTCCTTTGTACCGTCCGGCCGGATATGACGTCCGACACGAGCTCACATCTCGATTTTTCTCGTTTGCAGTCGTTCCAGATCTAACGACCGGAAATGAACCACAAACGTTGTGACGGGAACACGTCGATCAAAAACTTTGAAAAGACTTTATTGCTCCGATTTTCCCCCTTTATTTTTTTTTTTTTTATATATAAACATTATTTTAGCAGTTCTTTCCTTCTGTAGCTGCGGTTTTAATGCGACAGCATTCCATCTCACTTCTTTTAAGACTTTTTTTATTTGTTCGGTGAATGTGATTGGTCCTGCTGCGCTGAGCTCATTTCCTGTCATCTGAGCTCGACCGCGAGCGTTTTGCTTGGTTTGTGTTGATCAGAGGGGGAAGCTGTAACGGCACTGTGTCGCCAGCAGGGGTGGAATGAAGAACAGCTTTCATTCTCATGTTTTTTTTCTTTTTTTTTTTTCCTTGTAGTGTTTGTACTGTTTATAATGTTGATCAGAATTAAAACTCATTACAAAACATCCTTGTCTCTTTCTGGATTTTTTTACAATGTTTTTATGTGTTTTGTTCATTAGTCCAGTTTATAGGGTTGTCTGAATGTTTTGTTTTATTTGTGCATCTCTCATTGTACTCAAGTTTTTGCCCAAGACTTGCAAAATGAGAAACACATTCAGGGTTAAGATATTAATTCATTAGCTTTAATTTGCAGCACTTTGTAATTGTTATTGTTTCCATACGTAGATGAATGCTTGTGTACAGTAACGACTCTCTCCTCGTTCATTATTAAACTATAATAACTGAAGCTTGTTTGAGGTTTTATTGTAAGTTGTTGAGAGCTTATTATTTAGCAAGGTTTTTTGTGGAAGATCTTCACAATTTGTATGTATGCAAATTGTACAATATTCAACGTACACATTTCTAGTAATTGTGAAGTTAATTCTCATTTTGTATTTTTAGAAAATTTTGGAATATTTTTTTTTTCTCCCCCCAAATTTGTCACTACCAAAACATCATAAATAAGTGTTACAGTAACCTATTGAGATTTAATTTACATCTATCTTGTTGATACAATATCATGTTTCAGTCGTGACCGCACATTTTCAGTATTGATCACATTACAGAATTTTCACTCATACTAAAACACTGATGATTTGCATAATAAAACGTACTAAAACACTAATGATTTGCATAAAACGTACTGAAACACTAATGATTTGCATAAAACGTACTAAAACACTAATGATTTGCATAATAAAACACTAATGATTTGCATAAAATGTACTAAAACACTAATGATTAGCATAATAAAACACTAATGATTTGCATACTAAAACACTAATGATTTGCATACCTAAACACTAATGATTTGCATAAAATGTACTAAAACACTAATGATTAGCATAATAAAACACTAATGATTTGCATACTAAAACACTAATGATTTGCATACTAAAACACTAATGATTTGCATACTAAAACACTAATGATTTGCATAAAATGTACTAAAACACTAATGATTTGCATAATAAAACGTACTAAAACACTAATGATTTGCATAAAACGTACTGAAACACTAATGAATTGCATACTAAAACACTAATGATTTGCATACTAAAACACTAATGATTTGCATACTAAAACACTAATGATTTGCATACCTAAACACTAATGATTTGCATAAAATGTACTAAAACACTAATGATTTGCATAATAAAACACTAATGATTTGCATACTAAAACACTAATGATTTGCATACTAAAACACTAATGATTTGCATAAAATGTACTAAAACACTAATGATTTGCATAAAACGTACTGAAACACTAATGATTTGGATAAAACATACTAAAACACTAATGATTTGCATACTAAAACACTAATGATTTGCATACTAAAACACTAATGATTTGCATACTAAAACACTAATGATTTGCATACTAAAACACTAATGATTTGCATAAAATGTACTGAAACACTAATGATTTGCATAAAACATACTAAAACACTAATGATTTGCATACCTAAACACTAATGATTTGCATAAAATGTACTAAAACACTAATGATTAGCATAATAAAACGAGACTAGAGGAAATATTTCCTGATCAAAAAGGTAGAAGTGTGTTAAAATCGGTCTCAGCCACTGGACTTTTTAAAAAAAGTAACTCTCCAATTCAAAGTACCTAAGAAATTTTGGTTTTATAAAGCTAAGTTTACTGATAATATTATTAAATAAATTTAAATATTATCATGGGATTCAATAGATAATAGAAGGATCTTGGTAAACATCTCAAATTTGAATACTTAAATTCTTTTTAAATGTTTGTTGTTGTTGTTGTTGTGTGCTCCAGTTCTGTAGAATGGGCCACATCCAGATCACGTGTGAGGGGTAAGATGACGTGATCAGTATGTTGTAGTGCCAGCAGAGGGCGAACTTCAACTCCACATCCGGCTCTGCTTCATCTGGATTGAGTGTTTTAGATCCAATTCCTTTAAGTTCTGAAGTCTGTTTGTTGTCAATAAACTGATTAATATAAATAACATTTGATATAAGATATTTTCATAAAGTATATAAATGAGTAAACTTGCATACAGTACTATAGTGAGTAGATAAATGGTGTAATTAAATATTTAAAACTATGAAAATATTAAAATACAAGAATTGCAAATTTGGGGATGTGTAGTGGTTAAAGAATCGGACCTGATTCAACCTGAATGTTATCGGTTCAATGCCTTCCTTCATAATTTTGACTTTTTATGTGAATTCTTAACTTTATCATAATTTCTTTTTTTTCTCATAATTTCAACTTTGTTTTTTTTTTAATCAGTTTAAACTTGTCATTTATTTTACAAGTCATTTTTGACTTTTTGATTCCTAATTTCACATTTTTGTCAAATGTAGAATTTTTAAGCAATAGTTTTGTCTTTTCATCTCATAATTATGGCTTAGTATTTCATAATATAGACTTTGTATGTCATTCTTATGAGTTACTAAAGCATGATTTGTTTTACTATGTGGCAAAAATACATCAAAAATGGGGGACAGGGAGAAACAATAAAACAAACGATGTGAGACGATTGTGATTTTCAAAATGGTTGGCTGTTAATAGAATAAAAGATTCACAATTAATCTCATGCTTTTCTGTCAGACTTTAGAAATTTAGAAATAAAACGTGTACAATTCTAAATGGAAAAAGGGAAATAAAGTTTCCTAAAAAAAACTCTCGTTTGGTGATGTGTAGTGGTTAAAGAATCTGACCTGGATGTAAAGGAGTGAACTTTATTGTCAACACTTCAGCTGAATGATGTAATGATTCAGACTAAACTTCTGAAAAACCCTCGAACCCCGCCAGTTTCTTAAGGCCAATGATCACGAGATAAACTCTTACTTAAGCTCGACTTCAGGGGTGGTGCTTGTCAAAGTCCTTAAACCCTCCACCTCCAGAACAAATGTTATGTAATCTGCTGACATAACGCGCGTTATGATGGATCATTCGCTCCAGTCAGGCGTCGGTAGACGTTTACGTTGTCCACCATTTTAAATCACTTTAAAGATTTAACTTTATAAGTTCATTTATAGAAGTATAAATCTAACATGTATCTTTCAGTTAATGTGAGCTCGTTGAATTCAGTCATATTAATAATATCTGACAGATGAAACGTTCATTTAAAACCAATGAAACTGAATGAATGAACAGGTTCCTCAGAAACTCAAACTTTGCCGCTCTTTCCCTCGCGGTAGTCACAGCTCCGTGACGTCACGTTCTGATGAGTCACGCGTCGGGTGACGCGCTGATTTTCCCCGCGGCTTCCTCGCGCTGTGGAATGTTGCGTAGCCTAACCGTTATTTTCTGTCAGACTCCCAACAAAAAAACCGCCAACACACTAATGAAGAACGGTCATTAATTAAACGAATGAAAGGCCTTTCCTGTTGATTATCGTGGGAAACATGGACTCAGTCTCATTAGTGAACACACAGTGATTGATGAACTCAATGATTTTAATTTCATTTAGCGCTGTTGTTTGTTAAAGACACGCAGTATTGATGTTTTTTTGATGTATGTTTTGCTGCTTGTTGAGAACAATCACTTTTTTCAAATAAAAGACTTCATTTTTGGTCAATAAATATACTGTCATTAAAATATGCTAATTTAGAAATAGAAAAAAAGTTAATATTCCGAAAGCATTGAAGAAAGTCCGATAATAATTTAATAGATTAGTAACAATAAATGCTGTTTTATTACGATATGATTAATCTCATATTTTTAATTATGATGGTTTCGTTATGAATATGGTGATTATCTCCAAGATGGACACCGAACTTTATAATATATGACATTTTACCATCTGAATCGCCACAAATAACATACTGTTACATATTCTTCCGTTATTGAAAAACGTGCTTTAATTATCTTGAACAAAACTGAAAATCATTAAGAAGACCTTTGCCTCAAAATATATCAATTAAATAATAATAATAATAATAATATAATAATTTTAGCGATTCTCATTTGCTACTTAAATATACAACATTTAAAAAAAAAAGCCCAGCAAATTAGCATATCAAATGAAATACCATGATCCTTAAAGGGATAGTTCACCCAAAAATGAAAGTGATCCCATGATTTACTCCTTCAAGTCATAGGCGTATACGAACACAGTCATCAAAATAAATAAATCAAAGATGAATTAAAAAAATATCCTGGCTCTTCCAAGCTTCATAATGGGAATGAATGGTATTTCGAAGCCCAAAAAAGCACATCCATCCATCATAAAAGTAATCCATACGACTCCAGGGGTTAATAAAGCAATGGCTTTTTTTATAATTCCGTTGCCGGAAGCTAGTTATTATAGTTTATAACGTTATAAAATGGATGTTTTAATTACAAAAACCCACCGCTTCTCTGCAGAAGGCCTTTATTAACCCCCGGGAGCTGTATGGATTACTTTTATGATGGATGGGTGCAATTTTTTGGGCTTCAAAATCTCAAACCCCATTCGCTTCAGTTATAAAGCTTGGAAGAGCAAGTGTTTTAACGTCTGTAATAACCTGTTGTAAGAGAACAGTGATATTAGTAAAATTAGTGTTATAAGTTAAATCAGTCAAAAATCTATGGAAGGCCATTTCTGCCATAAGCGAAAAACTCATGAGTATGACAAAAACTTTTTTAGGAAATTTCAACTTTGGTCATACTTTTGACTTTTTATGTGAATTCTTAACTTTATCATAATTTCTTTTTTTTATCATAATTTCAACTTTTTGTCCTGATTATTTTTGAAAAAAAAATCATTTTCAACTTGTCATTTATTTGACAAGTCAATTTTGACTTTTTGATTCATCATTTCACATTTTTGTCAAATTTAGAATTTTTAAGCAATAGTTTTGTCTTTTCATCTCATAATTATGGCTTAGTATTTCATAATATAGACTTTGTATGTCATTCTTATGATTTACTAAAGCATGATTTGTTTTACTATGTGGCAAAAATACATTAAAAATGGGGGACAGGGTGAAACAATAAAACAAACGATGTGAGACGATTGTGATTTTCAAAACTATATGGTTGGCTGTTAATAGAATAAAAGATTCACAATTAATCTCATGCTTTTCTGTCAGACTTTAGAAAGCAAACTAAAACGTGTACGATTCTAAATGAAAAAAGGGAAATAAACACTTAAAACAATTAACAGCACTCTGTATTGGGCGGATCCGCTCAGTTCGGGAGGTTCTGTTCTTTTCTCAGTGACGCAGATCCACTGGAATGTCCCCATGAAGGCGCGTTCACGCTGCACACGCGCTCACGTGTTGTCATGTGTTTACCGGGCTCAGTCCACGTGCAGTTCCCACTAGGCCCCGCCCCCCGCGTGAACACGCCCATCGGAGTTCATAAAGTTTAGAAAGCCCCTTCAGCGCTAGAAGAACAGCTCGAATCTAGTCCAACTCTCTCCCAGGATTGAGTTACTCGACACTTTCATCCAAAGGCACGACTCAAGTTCACTCTTAAACTCGATTCTGCCGTCCAGGATATCTGAAACCTCTCCAGTTTCCTCGGCAAACAGCGATTTTACTCCTTTTTAACTCTCCTCAGAAGCTAACTCATGTAAGTCGCATGGTTTTCATCGTTTTGCACGTTTGATTTAGAGATAAGTCTATCACAAAATGTTAATAAAGTAGTTTGTCATTTATCACAAGAACATTATGCTAACTAATAATAAAACTCTCTTGGCTGTTTTAAAGTACAATCAAGTAATAAACACTTTAGACGCGCTATGACTGAAAACTTTCCCCGGACTCGTAAATCTAGATCGTGATGGATTGATTTCTATCGCTGTTCGAATGTTATTGTGAACAGTCGTGTCCGATTGTGACCTGTTTTCCACCGGCATACACGAGATTCGTGTTCACGTGGACCAAGTGCACAGAGTGGGCGTGACTGTGTCACTTCTGACCAATCAAACACACGTTCGCTTTCCCGCCGCCGTCTTGAATGGATTTTTTTCGTAATGAACTGCACGTTCCATCACCTCAGCCAATAGGAACTCAGAAGAACTGTAGTGACCGAAAGCGGTGCCATGACGTCATGAATGATAGAAATATATTTTATATAAATAAAATATGAATGAAAATAATAATACATCACAAGTATTTATTGATTTCATTCAATTGAATATGAAATGGTCAGATTCTGACTCTTTTGACGTGAACTTTGGGCAATGTCAAAATAATTATTTTGAATTATTATATATTATATATATATATATATATATATATATTATCCGTAAGTATTTTTCGCTAAATAATGATAAAATGAAAAATTCTGGTGGGTGGTTTTTTTTTCTAAAAAAAATGATTAAACATAAAATATGTTAAACATTTATTGATATATTAAATATAGTATGAAACTCTGACACTAATTGGCTTGATTGTGAACCAGTCCTTATTATTCTCTCACAATTACTACTCTGTTTACTATATTATCTCGAGTCATATTTTCATGAAATGTACAGTTAGTGTAGCAGTGGTTTTGTCAGAAATGAGTCAAGTTGAATGAAACTTTCACACTGGACCCACAAAAACATTTTTATAAGCAGTGAGACGTCCTTCACGATGGAAGTAGAAACTTTCTTTTACTTGTAAATGTAGATATAATGTGTATTGAAACGGTTGGTGTGGCCCTCTGCTGGCGAGCGCAGTCACTGCAGTCACTGGAACATGCCCTCACATGTCACTGCAGCTCATGACTCACTGCAGCCTTTAAAAGCTGCTCCCAGAACAGCAGAGACACTCAGACATGACAGCGCAGAGCAGGAGACGGGTCAGACGGGACAAGGTTTGCAGGAGAAGCCGGAATTGTTTAGTGTTTGGAGACTGTTACCTCACTGGTGTCCCTCTTTGCAGCTTCGGGTCATGGCGGCGCACAAGCGGATCCTGCGAGCCCTCGGGAACGGGCCGGCGAGGCGAAGCCTGTTCGGTCCGGTGGATCGCGAGCAGCTTCAGGCGGAGTACCGCGACGCCCTGAGGAAAGACCTGGAGGACGCGTCGCGCCGCTGGAGCTTCGATTTCGTCTCGGAGAAGCCGCTGGAGGGCGGAGACTTCCAGTGGGAGGGCGTGTCCGGAGCCCGGGTGCCCGTGCTGTACCGCAGCTGTCAGGACGGAGCGCAGCCGAGGCCACGCGCGAAAGAACCGTCGTCCGACGCTCAGAAAGAGAACTTCCCCCTGAGCCCAGAGAGATTCGGTTCGGCGCCGCAGGACGTGGAGAAGACGCCGGAAAAGAGGAGCGAGCTGAAGAGGAAGCAGACGAACATCACAGGTGAGGTGGGCGGGGAATCTCGTGAATGTGAGCAGATGTCGAGTGACGACGTCTCTAGACAAATGAGAGCTTGACTAATTCTTATCGTCTTATCCAGACTTCTACCAGGCGAAGAAGAGGCAGGTGGCCACGCCCCGTAAGTCGGGACAGTAGCGCGCACGCAGGAGTCGTGCCTGGACTCATATCCTCACAGGAAGTACACGTGCAAAGACACGGTAACTTCTGTTTTTATACGCCGTCATCTACCTTCAACCTCTCAAGAACTCGTTTTTTTTCGCCGTCATGGAACCGACGCGGAGCGTCTGTCTGTTCCAGAACTGTTCGTTCCTCCATCATGTGTTATTCGGGAATGGGAATAATGATCGTATATCAACGGTTAACATTTATGCAAATTTATGCAAATGTATTCGATGTGTGGAGGGGATGAGAAGTTTGACATCTTATCAAACACTGATTTTGTTTGTTTGTTCAGTGTGCACATATTCAAATGTATTGCTTTATTGCACAAAACTTGTAGCTAATTTTAAATGTCGGGTGCCAATTTTTTTTTTTATTTGACAAGTTATTTTTGTTATAAACATAAACGTAAACCTCAGTTAAGCTGCCAGTATGACGTCGCGTTTTATTTACAAACACTGGTCGTCGCTCGAGCAGAATCTCTGCAGAAAATTAACGTGCAAATGCTTTACGAAGACATTTGTTCTAGGGTTATAATCGCTCACGTAGACTAAAACCGTTTCTGAAATGAAGTAAAATATAAATATTAGGTGAAAAACTGGCAATAAACTGAAATATGTTTAAGTACTAAAAATATTGACTGGAAGTAAATAAAAACTAAATAGTGATATTTAAAAAAAATAAAAAACATGACAAAAGCCCGTAACTTGGAAATGCAAAAAATAAAAGCATATTCAAAATATTAATAAAACCAAAAAAACTGCAATTTGTTCTGCTCGTGTCGCTGGAACTACAGCATTTTTACAAACACAAGGAGATACAAGAAACCTCAAGCCATAACGTCTAAAATAAACTTCATGAACGCCAAACTTTATACATTGAGTAATTAAGATGAAAAGCTCTTCAAGTTTTGAATTCCAGCAAACGCTTTAGATTTCGGCGCCCTGTCTGTAAATATCCTGTTGATATCCGGATTGTTCGCTGTCGATTCAGAATTGCACTTGTCGTTTTGAGTAGTGTAGCTCGCACACGTCTGTTATTGTTGAAGAGCTCAGAATATATGCGTATTTATTTTCCTGATGAATGTTGTATTGTAGATTGACATGTAATTGTTCAGTTAATAAAGCTGTTTATGAAGAGAAACTGGTGTGTACAGTTGATTTGTACCGATGAACAACTAAAACTGTTGATTCTAATCAGGTTTTTTGTGCTGGAAAGCGTTTTCACAGGTTAACGGTTTAAATGTTTGAAATTGCATTTAATTTCCATCATGTTATGTATTAACAAATGCAGGTTATTCAATCTTAAAAAAAAAACATCTGTCATTTGTATGGAGGGAAAATTTTGCGAGAGAACGCAAAGTTTTCCTCTCGCCTCATAATAATGTCCCACCATTATCCCATTTGATATAACATTCAAATGTCATGTTGCATTTTATATGGAAGTATGTTTCCGCCACAGAATAAAAATTTTTTTTTTTTTTTTTTAAAGGTATTTTTGTGAATTTTCAGAATTGTGAGAAAAATTTGAGAATTATGGCAGAAATGAGCTTCCATACTTTCAAAACCGTTTGATATCTACGTATTTTAAACCTTTATTTTTGAAGCGCTAAACACTGCGAGTGTGTTTCTGTAACCATGTTTATAAATGCACACCGAGGGACAAATCTACGGTGGCCGAGAGAGCTCAACGCGCTGCAAATAAAAAAAACGTGATCATCAGTTTGACAACACGCCTGCGGCAAATCCTCACAACACATGCAAACACAAAAACGCGCTGCAAATACACAAACCACAACGGAAATGTTTCAAGGGGACCCCAAAAAGTGACGGACCCTACTAGACAACAGCACAAACTAAAAATATTCAAATATATTATGTAGGCATGAACTCCATGTAATGTGTTTCACTAACAGAAAAGTGTTTTAATATGTGGCATTGTTGTTCACTCATTCAACTTTAAGAGATGATCATTTAGTGGATGATTTAATAATATTCGTTCATCATCTGTTACTAATGTGACGTCATGGTAACGGCGCCTGAGGCGCTCGACGACCGGAAAAACACTTTATTAAAAATAATAAATACATCAAATAATGTACAGCTGTTTATTTTTTGTTGGCAGTTTTTATAGTATTTCATGATTGTGAACACATTGTGCACTGCCGTTCACTATATAGGGATCAGTGAATGAGTGAAGGGGGAGTTGAACTGGTTTTGGACGCACGTCCTAGTAGGTCCGTCACTTTTTGGGGTCCCCCTTGAAACATTTCCGATGTGGTTTGTGTATTTGCAGCACTTTTGTGTATTTGCATGTGTTGTCAAACTGATGATCACGTTTTGTTTTTATTTGCATGTGTTTTTTTATTTGCATGTTTTTTTTGCATGTGTTTTTTTTTTCATGTGCTTTTTTTATTTGCATGTGGGTTTTTTTGCATGTGCTTTTTTTATTTGCATGTGTTTTTTTTATTTGCATATGTTTTTTTTCATGTGCTTTTTTTATTTGCATGTGTCTTTTTTATTTGCATGTGTCTTTTTTATTTGCATGTGTTTTTTATTTGCATGTGTTTTTTTTCATGTGCTTTTTTTATTTGCATGTGGGTTTTTTTGCATGTGTTTTTTTTATTTGCATGTGCTTTTTTTATTTGCATGTGTTTTTTGCATGTGTTTTTTTATTTGCATGTGTTTTTTTGCATGTGTTTTTTTTATTTGCATGTGGGTTTTTTTGCATGTGTTTTTTTTTTTTTTTGCATGTGGTTTTTTTAATTTGCATGTGCTTTTTTTTATTTGCAGCGCTTTGAGCTCTCTCGGCCACCGTACAAATCAACAGTTTTCAATCGCACTCTTCTGAAGGCCACAGATGTCAATAGCGCTAATTAACCTGAAATATGAGTTGAAATAAGTCGGATCACATCACAGGCGTGTGGTGTGTGATGCAGGTGCAGTTCTTCAACACAGTGACCCAGTTGTTGTGAAGCATGTTGCTATGAGACGGACGTCAGCGTTTCCCATCAGCCCCTCCTGTCAGTTTGGGAAATGTCCCACCACACACACACACATATATATATATATTTATCCCTTAAAAATGTGTTCGTCACTGTAAAAACAAACACACACACACCCAACCGTGCGCTCATGAACACGCACAATGAAATGCACACATAGATTAAGCTGCAGTGTGTGTGTGTGTGTGTGAGTGTGTGACGCATGCTCCGCTGATCTCCCCTCCCCCTCTGCTCATCTGCTCCGCAGCCGCGTCGAAACACTCGGAAAAACACACGGCCGGAGAGACCAGAAAGAAACGCAAGAAACAGATGAGAAAAGAGAAAACGCAGCCGATATTGACTCTAATGTAAAGCATGGCAGACTCGACTGAGAGATAAACAGATAGAGGAGGGGGGAGGGTGAACGCAGACAGACAGAGAGAGAGAACGAGAGAGAGAGAGAGACAGGAGGGAAATGGCCCTCTTAGACGTCTCTGCAGTGAAGCTGCACATCCTGCACTGAAGATCATGGTAATTTATCGCAAATTAGTCTTCTGTGTTGTACTGTTCATCCATCCGTCCATCCATCCATCTGTCCATCATCACCCGTCTCTCTCTCTCTTGTGCTGCTGCTGCTGCATTTAACTCGCCCGACACTCATCCCTGATTTACACCGCAGGTGTCATGCATGCGTGTGTGTGTGTGTTTCCTGCACCAGTCAATTCCAACCTACAGTCTAAATGCGGCCTGTAGATCGCACACATGCGCATGCTCTTGGCAGGTAACATGACTCAGATTCACATGCATTCAAAGATGCATGGGCCGCGCAAACCTTTATCCTCGTCTCAGAGAAACACGCTTTCTAGCATGCTGTACATGACTTATGTAGAGATGCTCGGCCTGCAGGAACCCCTCGTGCCACTCGCGACACGCGTGTAAAGGTTAATGCATCTTACACGCATGTTCCCTGCGGTCAGTGCATTTCTGCCGCAGGTTGAGATGATTTGCTGCGACTTTCTACATGCATTCGTGCGGCGTGTTTTGGGAGCGAGAATTTCGACACTGCGTTTATGAATGATTCATTTCAGATGTATAATCGCTTGACTGACCGTTCACGTCATGCGCTGATGTTTACTGTGAACTAGGTGTAAATCTGCCGAATTCACTGTGAGGTTGTGTACGGAGCGATTTCAGAACGAAAGTGGGTCACGCCGCCTCTCTCTCTCTCCGGCTTGTAAACAGACGCGAGCGCTCACTCGTGCAGCTGCCGCGCGTGTGACAGAGGTGTTAAAATTAGTGCGTTCACATGACCGCTCTCATGTTTTTGCTCACGCAGCTAGATAAAAGTGAAGTGTCCACTCTCTGCCTGCCGCCCGCCGTGAGCCATGGCGGGTCGGACGGGAACATCAGTGTGGAGGCGGGATCGGACGGCGAGGTCACGAGAACACGAGCGGCGCTGGAACACCTGCAGCAGAAGATCCTGAAGATCACGGAGCAGATCCGCGTGGAACAGGAAGCCCGTGACGCCAACGTGGCGGAGTATCTTAAACTGGCCCACAATGCGGACAAACAGCAGGCGTCGCGCATCAAACAGGTGTTTGAGAAGAAGAACCAGAAGTCTGCGCAGACCATCGCACACTTGCACAAGAAACTCGAGCACTACCACAAGAAGCTCAAAGAGATCGAGCAGGTAAATGAGCGTTCTGTTGCATGAATAAACGGCATATTCCAGGGTAATCACGTCTAGCCTTTTTCTGCAGAACGGTCCCGCGCGGCAGCCCAAAGATGTCTTTCGGGACATGCACCAGGGGCTGAAGGACGTAGGGGCAAACATGCGAGCGGGAATCAGCGGGTTTGGAGGGGGCGTGGTGGAAGGGGTGAAGGGAGGAGTCTCGGCGCTCACGCATACCGCCGTCGTCTCGAAACCCAGAGAGTTCGCCAGCCTCATTCGCAACAAATTCGGCAGCGCCGACAACATCGCCCACCTGAAGGACACTCTGGAGGACGGGCACACGGAAGAGACGCCTAGAGCTCTGAGCGGCAGCGCCACGCTGGTCTCCAGCCCAAAATACGGCAGCGACGACGAGTGCTCCAGTGCAACTTCTGGCTCAGCAGGTGGCAGCAACTCCGGCGGGGCAGGCGGGGCCATGTCCGGGATGGGAGCGGCCATGGGCAGCCCTCGACTAGACGGACATCACCACCACCATCACCACCACCACTCCTCGTCTTCCTCTTGGGATGCGCTGCTGGAAGGCCTCCAGGAGATCAAAGTCGGCCAGGTGCACATGGAGGACGCCATCGAGGACATGAAAGCGCAGCTGCAGAGTGACTACGGCTACATGACCCAGTGCTTGCAGGAGGAGCGATACAGGTAAATCCGCACCACCTATAGCAGCTCCAGGTGGAGGTCTTCTCAAGTCCTAAAATCTGTACCCGATCCAAATCATTTCTTGCTCGAATTTTTTTGAAAAAAAAAATTTAATCCGAGACAGACCCAGTGAAATTAGACCCGAGTCCGACCCGACGGCAATTATTTTTGAACCCGAGTGGCATTGACGTCTCCACACCCTGCAGCCCCGCAGTCAGTCAGGAAAACCCCGGTGTCTCATTTGGCCGCTGCTCTTTATTTATTTACTTATTTATTATAACTTTCCATTATTGCCTGCCTGATGGATACACGTTATTTCTGAGTTAAGCTTCGATTGTGACCAGTGGATTTGGATTTGTGTTGTCTGCGACGCTATTTATCTCTGGCAAAGGGCTTCTGCACACAAAGAAAGAAAGTCCTGCGTGAATATGCAGTCTAGTGGCTTTTCCTGATGGATCTGATAGCTATACCCACAGAAGTGCTGAAATGTGTCACTCATCCCTGTACCCTCACTATGTCCTATAACTTCTGGCGTAATGTTATTTGCCTGACCGTAGAATGATTAAAGTTTTCATTCAGACTGACGGTGCTTGTGGAAACGGTGGGCAAAAATGTGGGTCTCAATGCGGAAGCAACCGTGTGCATAATAGAAGCGTGGATTCAAAGAGAACTTATTTTAAATTGCCTGAGGGCACTGATTCTGAACCTGACCTACGTCCGAGGCACTCGTCTAAGTTTTGGACCAGAACCTGCTCGGGATTTCGAGATTTTGGATCCAAGTGGACTCGTGAAGACCTCTAGTTCCAGGGCAAAATAAATCGTTCTTTTAAGTGAATCAAACTGAATCAAGCTTTAACTCAGGGGTGGATGATGTGCAGCACCAAATGAGCCAATGAGCATGTCCAGATATTGGTAACTGAGCCAAAGAACTGGTTTGGGCATGTCCGTCTTTGACCATTAGAACTGGCTCATTCACTTTTTCTTTTGGTTCAATAACCCATCTGGCTCATTTGGCACTGCGCATCATCAATCTAGAACTAAAGTTTGATTCGGTTGGAATCTGTGAACTGGTGCGACTGGTTAATGGCTTAAAGAAGGCTTAGTTCAAGATTTGAACTTCGCTATTCTTCCAGAACTGGATGTTCAGGTGTGCGTCTCCTCTCGTTTTCCTCCAGATACGAGCGTCTGGAAGAGCAACTGAATGACCTGACGGAACTTCACCAGAACGAAATGAGCAATCTGAAGCAGGAGCTAGCCAGCATGGAGGAGAAGGTGGCGTACCAGTCGTACGAGAGAGCTCGAGACATCCAGGTGAGCAAAGAGTGTGCGCAGTTTAGTTTTGGGGCTCTACTAGAACAGATTTTCATGCTTAAATGTTCAAAAAAAAAAAAAGCAAGCTCCTCTCTTCCCAGTCTGTCAGTGATGCTCTGTTTAGTGTGTAATCTCTTCTCTGATTGGTCGGCTGGAGCAGTGTGTTGTGATTGGTGTTTGGGAAACGTCCCTCCCTTTACTATAATCGCCAGTTTCACCACACTACTAACTAAATGAACCCTTTAGTTTGGGAGGGAATGATTTAAATGAGGAATATTGTGATGTGTTCTTTCCCGGAAAAAAAAGAGAGTTTCAGAGAGTTCAGAAAAGGTGAGTAACTCCCGCTGGAGGAACTTGTACACTAGACAAAAGGTGCTTTTACACCGAAGAGGAGCTAAGTTCTCCCCCTGGCCGTGTTCCTGGTTGCAGTCGCACCGGGAATAGGAATTCTGAAGCGTCTTTAAGCGGCGTTAAAAAATTATGGATGGAGGATGCCATGATCGGAGCTGTGTTTGTTGTGTGTTTCACGAGTTCACATTTACATATAATTAAGAAGAGTAAGGGTTTAAGCGTATTTGGCGTGCTGTCCAGGGGGAGGGTTCCGAGCTCGGAATTTTGGCCCGAACCCAGAGTACCCCCCCCCCTGGTTGTGATATAACTAGATGGAACTACAAGTGAGGAGATGGGGTGGAGGAGGGATGCTGGTAAACTCTCAGACTAACAGAGAATTGATTGAGTTGATTAACTGAAAGCTCTCCACTTGGTCTGATGAGGTTAATTATCTGCACCTGATCCTCCCGAACTTTGTTAATTAAAGGAGATGGAATGTACACGCACAATTTCCGCGACTGAAAGAGCAAAAAAATTGAGGCAAAGGGACGAAATCTCCAATGACAACTTTCAGTTTTACAAATCATCGAGGCGGAGAAAAGAGCACAAGCCTGCAGACAACAGGTCCTATAGAGCTCGTTTAGACCCTACTCTGAAGCAGGAGCTCATGTACACGGGTAGTCGTGGCCTAATGAGGGAGTCGGGCTTGTAACCTGAAGGTTGCTGGTTCGATTCCAACGTCGGCAGGAATTGAAGGTGGGGATTGTGCATGAACACCATGACTAAAGTGCCCTTGAGCAAGACACCTGACCCCTGATTGCTCCCCTTGTAAGTCGCTGCCAAATGAATAAATGTAAATTTAGTTCCTAGAAGTCCTTCCTAGGTCTTCCATACTTCAGCCAATAGTTCTAGAAACTGGGAAAAGGTGCGAAAGCCCCTAAAGTTCTGTACCTTGTGTTTGTGTGCAGGAGGCCGTGGAGTCCTGTCTCACCCGCATTACCAAACTGGAGCTGCAGCAGCAACAGCAGCAGGTGGTTCAGCTGGAGGGCGTGGAGAACGCAAACGCTCGAGCTCTGCTGGGGAAACTCATCAACGTCATTCTGGCCTTGATGGCGGTGCTGCTGGTGTTCGTCTCCACCATGGCCAACTTCATCACGCCCCTCATGAAGACACGTGCCCGGGTTGGCGCCACCCTCGCCCTGGCGCTCTTCCTGGTCACGCTGTGGAAACACTGGGATTGGCTCGAGCTCTGTCTGTTGCCCAGCTGAAAAAGACGAACAATAGACACGCTCAGAACTGTGAAACATCCCTTCCATCGGACCAGACGTAGGTGAGAGTTTGAAGGACGTATAAACAACTTCAGCGAGGAGAAGAATCGCAGGCCTGGCCTACGTGGCTCTACATTTCCGGTCTTTTCCTTTCCTGTTTTAGACCACTGAGCTCATTTTTGCTTTAACTAATGAATGTTAAAACTGGTTCTTAAAGCGGACAGTCCAGAGAATGGTCTTCTGCTGATGCATGGCTTTAATAATACCAACACACGGTCACATTTCAGATCCAAACATCTTCACTGCCGAAGGAACTTTGACATGCTGACACCAAAACTGTGTTGCGTTTAGTTTGTTTTGTCTCTGTGGAACTCAGTGTGTGTTATATATGAAATATCTCATTACGGAGGAGAGTGAAACATTGTCGCTTTACTTTGTGTGTTGTTAAGTGATATTTAACTAGAGTGAAAACGTCAGTCGTCAAGAATCAATCAGAATGGACCACATCCGTCATCAGAACATTTTTGTAAACACAGTAATAGTGTAACACGCTCCATTGGCTTGATCACATTTCTCATGTTTCTACCCGTTTGCTAAATCACCACAGCATTGTATTCTTAATAAATACATTTGCAAATACAGGCATTTGTTTTCATTAGGGTGGTGTGAGGACTCTATTGGAATTGCTCTGTGTATTAACATTTTTCATTTTATTATTTTGGGTGAACATATTTTTGCCTCGGTGCAACAATCTGCTGCTGTAATCCAGCGGCAGATTTTAATCCGGATCAAATTCATTAATCCCAGGATGGATTACACTGAGACCTGCTTCAGGCTCAAATGATGAAAATGATAATCAACAACTTGATGCGTGATCACAGCATACGTTTATGAAACAGGCGCCTTTTTTTCACTCATATTCCTCTTTAACCCTCATGTGCCGTTCGGGATGTTTTCATCCACTACGGGGAATTTTTGAGTCTTAATTTGGCCATAACTTTCTCCGTGTTTCAGTAAATGGAATGATTTTTGGTGACAAATCTTATTTTGACACATATTTTGGGAAAATGCTTTGAAAATGTTCAAAAACTCAACAGAACTCTGTGGGCAAATTCACCACCCTTTCGTTACTTTTAACTGCTTTAAAAATGTATCAGATAAATATTTTTTTTTCAAATTCTTTTGCTTAAATCTATTAATCAACCTCAATCCTGGTCAAACCTACTAAATTTAAAAAAAAAAAAAATCAGGATTTTAACTCTTTAATTGCCAAATTCATAAACGATGTCACTGATTTGGGAAGAAACGTGTCAAAGATTAGAAACAAAATTGGCTTTGATGCGTTGTTAGTTTTTGTGCAGCATCAGATTTTAATGTTTTAAAGAGTTAAAATCCTGATTTTTTTTTTTTTTTAAATTTAGTAGTTTTGATCAGGACTGAGGTTGATTAATAGATTTAAATATTGAAAAAAATATTTATCTGATACATTTTTAAAGCAGTTAAAATAACGAAAGGGTCGTGAATTTGAACAATGCGCAAGGGTTAAATCTGAAGATGTGATGTGGTGAATAAATTGCTCGGTTTACTGCACGATCGACATGTTAAACCAGGCTCAACAGCGACACCTGGTGCTCACATGTAGGTTTTACACAGCGATCTCATTATCTTTCTAATGGGAAGCAGCTCACTTTAATTAACATTATGCAAATAGGATTGATCTGACAAAGTGCTCGGGAAAAGGAACGAGGACAGAATAAGTAATGTCAGAAGTTGTACGCTGATAAACGCTTTAACATGTTCATAAATCGATCATTTTCACATTTAGTGATAAACTTACTATCTAGAGTAGTCGACGGACCGTTCACCGGGTCTGATCGCTTGAGGTAATTTACGCGCTAAAATGGCGCGCGCTTTCATAACGGTAAGTTTCATGTCGGACTGACAGGAAAGCTTTTAAAACTAAACAAAGTTGAGTTTCAGCCCATATTTCTTGACAGCTAGTGAGGTTCATAATATTAATTCAGATTTTTGACGGAGAGTTGTGATAGAAAGTTAATGTCAGAACTCGTGGGTAATTCTGTTTTTTTTTTTTATTAGAACTAATTTATTTTTAATGTTGGTCTATGTAAAATTCATTTCGTATTCACACTACACACCATTGCTTTGTTGTTGTTTGTACAACCTTTCACGGGTTGCCATTTTTACTGTTTATGGGCGGTTAACCATGAGTTTAAACAAAGATTTTAGGTTAAACATTACACCAGTTTGTAAGGCGGGAATTCCCAAAAGTTTGTCATCTGAACCACTTTGACCCAAAAGAGCCTAAAGATTTTCAGTTAATATTGCAATTATTGATCAAATAATTGGTGATTTAATTTGTTATCGTCAAGCTTTATTTTAGAGTGACAAATTAAGGTTTAAACACACAAATATTCTATGTCATCCGATTAGTAAGTTGTTTTCGATTTCAAAACGCTTTTCCTCTCAATACCCAGTCAGCAATGATATGCGCAAATCAGACCGCACCACAAAGTTTCGGGATTTTTTATTTTTATTCACTATCATCAGGAAGATCCCACAAGATCAATAAAGTTGATAACAGGTGCTCTCACAATACAGGACAAAGGTCAAGGGTCAGAGGTCAGCAGTCACACCCTTCCACTCAACACACACACTCACTCACACACATACACAACTAAAGACATTCAGCGTCATAAGATTGTTCAGTCATTTACCACTGACGTAAATGAAGAGGCTTTCTCTGTTTTCCTGAATTTCGTCCCAAATAGAAAGAGAGTAGAAAACAGTCGCAGTATCAAAGGTGAAGAATTCCTGATTCAGAGTGTGTGTGATGATCGTATTGCTGTCTCCAGGATGAGCGTCCGTCTGCCTCCCTCTTCGACAGCAGTATTTGAGTTTCTGTGTGTGTGTGTCCCTGCTGTTCTGGACCCTGCAGGTGAGTGTAGTTTGGTCCTGAATGCCCTGGGTAAAGTGTGACTGTGCCAGCAGAGACCAATCAATCTCTGAGTCTCACTGCTGATGTCAGGAACTGAGACCGAGAGAAATGGCTAGAGAGAGAGAGAAGAAAGCGAGAGACGGACAGGTCTAAGAGGAGCGTTGCGTGTAGAACAGGATGTAGGCCTGAGTGCTGCACACCTCCTCCACACTGCACACGTTCATCTCCGAGTCGTTACAGTGAACCCAGAAACCTGTGAGACAAACAAAATTACTATTGCACACATCATTTGAACCACAGTTCGATTCCTTTCTCATGCGAGTTGCACCTCGACTACGAGGAGCAGCTGTTTAACGCTGTAGTTCAGGAGTAAACGATGGAAAGTGTCCTTCACTCGGTTGCTTCTACAGCCAAAACATGAATGCGAGCGGCGTGCTTAAACTAAGGGTGGCATTCATACTAATTGTGAACCCTAATGGACGTACCTCCTTCAGTGTTGTAACAGTAGGCCGTGTAGTGCCCTGAGCCAAAGCCTTTCCCATGATGCATCACTACAGCAGATAGGTCATAGGTGTAGGCTTCTCTCTGCTGCATCGGAGCAGCGTCCGAGCAGCAGTATGGTTGTATATTCAGGACCTGATCAAAAGCCACGTGGACGCCGATCTTCTCCCTGTGGTTCCGACCGGACCACCTGGAGACACAAGGACGGAATCATTAGGACGAGGTGGGTTCAAACAAACAAGGTGCAACACTGGAAGGGTTCTGACTGACCGGAAGCGTTTGAGGTGTAGCCGCAGCACCTGAGGTAAACGGCAGATGAGTAACTGCTTACAGGCCTCTGAAAGGGACAGGGGCTTATGGGACGATTTACGGCGCTTTCCTGAAAAGGGAAATGGATGAATGCATCAACAACTAGAGGGAAGAAAACTTCTTGAGATCTGTAAGTAAAGCCTTGGGGGACATTGCATGACTTACTGTTGCAGAAGTTGCAGGCGTAAATGCAGCCCTCCAAAGCTTCCGTCTCCGTGAATTTGGCGAGCATCTCCGACAGGGAGCAGCTCTGTTGACAAGTCGCAGCGCTGGGCTTCTCCATCCGGTGGTATCGTTCAGGGAACTCCAGGGACAAATCCCAGAACGGCTCCACCGTGTTAGACTTGCGCTTGCAGGACAGACATGTTACCTGCGTGGACATTGCAAGTTCAGTTTAGAAACGTGGATTATTAGAAATACAATGCCTGATACACCCAGCAATTTAGTCGTAGATGCATTAAAAAGGGTGAGTTGCAGATCACCTGGCTAAGCAGCTGTCCGTGGAAGATGGTGTTGAGCACTTTGAGGACTTGTTTGGACAGTTTCCGCTGCGTGATGGGGATGAGGAAGTGTTTCCTGGGTCCGTCCGACTCCAGTTCCTGCTGGACTTTATCCAGAAGCTCACACAAGAACTCCTGCGCATCCTGCTGGTCGTATCCGCGGAACGCTGGAATCAGGTTCCACACGGAATGCAGCATGGCGAACGGAGACACCAGTGACCACCGGCCCGACCACATGACCCTGAAGAGCGTGTGCAGCTCGTGACACAATGACATCTGCTGCCGAGATGAGGACCGCGGCTCTTTCGGTTGCACCAGTTCCGCTGAGCTCAGACTGGGTGGGACATTCTGTTTGCTGCCCGGCGAGGCGCCTCCGCTCGCCCTCCCCATGCGGCCCAGCGCAGCGAGGGCCCCGGTCCCTTCCACCACACCCTGGTTGGTCTTGGCGAGCAGCTCCTCCGTCTCGCACAGGTCCAGTGTGAGAAAGCACTCCCGGAACTTCTGTAAATGACTCAGCACCTGGAGGATGGAGTTCATGTAACACGTGTTCCCTAGGTTGCGCAGTCCCGTGACTCCGGGTGCAAGTTTCCTGCGCCGCGAGGACTGTGAGGCGTGATATCTGTGCAACCGGCCCGTGCTGCGGAGTGGTTTGCGTGAAAGAGGCTTGGACAGCGACAGCAAAGACTGTTTAGGAGCCGAAGGGACTCGCTCCGGAGGGTCACGGAACTTACGAGGGATGAGGCCGATCATTGGACGTGGAGCCTGGGTGAGCAGCCGCGCACTTTTCCTCGGCGGGACGTTGGCTAGTTCTCCCATGAGCCTTTTCTTGACCTCCCTGCGTTGTCGTCGCTTCTCCTCCCGCTCCTGCTCCTGCTTCTCCTCGCGCTTCCTCTGTTCCTCTTGCTGCCGGCTCCTCCAGTGGTGCAGGGCATTTTGGAGGAGAGTTTTCCGTCGGTGCCACAACGCCGTCTGCATGGGAGGACGTGGCCCCATGCCGTCCCGTACAAACTCGCACACTCTAAGACCGGCATCAGCTGTCGACGACCGCAAGGAGCGCTGACCAGGGCTGCGGACGGTAGATAGAGCCCCTCGGAGGAGCTTCAGGTCACCCTCAACGTTATCGTTCAACACGTAATCTCCGCACGCAAAACAGAAGACGTCTAGTTCGCGTACGTCCATGGCCAGCGGGTGCTGCGTCTGCTGGTAGTGGCTCAGGGAGTGTTCTTCCATGTAGCGGCCACACGCTACATGAGAGCACTTCAGACAAGCCCATACCGACTCCGTGGTGCTGCAGTCCACGCAACGCCACATCTGCGGGTTGAGGATGGAGTGGCCGTGGCCCAGACGGAACCGCACCACATGCTTACAGCGATCCATGTCTCTCAACACGCATGAGCACTCGGAGTCAGGAACCACACGCCATGACCACGCTCATCCTGAAGACAACAGAGAGAAGTTGCTTACAATTCGTTAATAAACAGAGTGCAAATACATTTTCAGATAAGTCATGCATTACTACTCCATTACTGATGCGTGTCAGTTTTAGAAGCAACATTATACATCAGGGGTGTGACGAGACACTTGGCTCACGAAAAGAGACAAGACATGAGATCGGGTTCTCAAGAACAAGACGAGAAGATTTTTGCACAGTATTTAAGAAATCCTCATGGGAAAATTAGTCTGCAGGTGCATTTTGAAATGTTTTAAGTAATCAACTTGTAATGAATGTCACTTCAGTTCTACTTGGAGTATGAAATATCATATGCATCGAAAGAGAGGTTTTGCCGCAAACTCGACTGCCTTCTCTCCGGTATGATTTCACGTGACTCTCTTCAGACCTTCTTGTACAAGATTTGAGCTTCCAGAACTTTTGATTGAGGTTCTGTGTAACCTCGTAATTCCACAAATTGAAGATAGAAATTGAAACGATACAGAATAACAGATTTCCTTAGTACTTTCTCAATATTCAAAGTGCAAACAGAGAGCAGAACTAAGAGGTGGTTACAACCGCACAGCCTAAAGTCAGTAACACACAAAGCCGACGGTCGGGCAGTTTTTGTACGTCGGTCAACTTTTTCTCAAGTTGGTCCTCGTCTGCTTTCTCGTACCTCGTCAAGCCGTCGGTGAGAGAGAACTCTGATTGGCTGTTCAGTATGGTGAACGAGTATCACTGATTATAATGGGATTTATTGTCTTTTGACGCGTCGCGTTCGCTGTCGACAGTGTAAAATACATTTGATACACATCAGGGAGCTCGCATTTTACTTTTGCTTTTGAATTCGCGAACACACGTACTCTGTGAATAGGGAGCGGCGGTGTTGAACCCGCATTCTCCAAGATAACACATTTATCAGACGTTTGGACTCTGTTGCGCAACGAATCCTCCGATATAGTCTCGTCAGTCATCTCGCCTTCCTCTCGTCATGTGCGATTCCTGCGGCACTGCGTGCGACTCGACGTCTACAACTGAAGCATTAGTTATCCAACTGAATTTATTTCTATAGAAAAAAGTAAAACGACAGTGGACAACGTAATGTAAACGTAACGGTGGCATGTTTCACGCTAATTTCGCCCTCACGCTCTCGCAAAACGGCTTTTCACCTCGATAAGAAATCGTGCCACGTTTTAATATCGCGAGATCTCGTCACACTCCTGTAACACACAAAAGGTTTTAAAGGACTCACTGTGAGAAATGGTGAGCTTCAGCATCAGAGCGGACGTGTCCTGCTGCTGTACAGTTTGAAGGACTTCATAACGCCAAACACACACTATGGACGAGAAACGCACATTATTGACACCCAAAACATGAACGTGCAGAAGAGAAATCAGTTCCAGCATCTGTTCCTGTGAACTGGTTTTTGAAGGGAGCGTTCTCAGAACTTTAGCAAATGTTCTGGCAACGTTCTCTCAACGTTAGGAACAAACATTCTTCCAGTAATGGAACGTTCCTTCAGCGTTATCTGGTCTTTAGTTGTATTCTCGACATTGGCACAAAAACGTGTACGCATTTTTTAGTTTGGTTGTTTCAGAACGTTCAGAGAACATTCCCATAATGTTTGAAGAATGATACAATGGAATGTTCTCATAACATTCACAACAACGTTAAAAAAGTAACGTTTCAGGACATTCAGAAATGATTTCATAACTTAATATTTTGTGTTTGTTGTGCATTAAGTCTGTGTTTGTATAGAAGAATGTATGACCGAGACAGTCTTTAGTCTGTGTTTGAGTCTTTGTCATACAATGCAGTGTGTGTATATGAGTACATGTTATATGTGTGTGTGTCTGTTGTTTGAATGTTTGTGTGTGTGTGTGTGTGTGTGTGTGTGTGTGTGTGTGGTGTGTGTGTGTGTGTGTGTGTGTGTGTGTGTGTGTGTGTGTGTGTGTGTGTGTGTGCTAACCTGCTAGCGCTACTTACAGAACAAAAGACGCTCCGCCGGGAGACACGCGGAATACGCGGTAGCGGCGGATCCGGGAGGTTCGAATCCCGGCGCTTGATCGGTGCGTTTGTGTGCGTGTTTACACCGGCGCGAGAGATCTGTTACTTTAAATCCGTTGAACAAAAACCAGCAAGAGCCGCAGCTACAGAATAAACTCCCACAGAAAACCCACCGCTCAGCTTTTTAATCGGCCCCTCCGCGCGAGTCCTCCAGGAAGCGGCCGATAAATCTGTTTGATGAGAAAAATATATAAAAATATTTGCGGGGTTTTTTTTTTTTTTTTTTTACACTCGCTTTCGGCTGTTATTTACCGCCATCATCCGCACGCGCGAGCTGTCACCATTTTCGGCTCAACCGAACTCGCCCAGCGCCGGCGTCATCGCTCTGCTCGCGCTCTGATTGGCTGAGGAGCGATCAATCACCTTACGGCCTTGTTTTGATTGGTCGAGATATCGAACTGTGGCGTTTTTATGCCGGCTTTTCATGCGGTTGTGGAGACGTCCGTCAGGTTTTAAAGCTCCAGAGGCGTGGTCAGATGAACAGATTAACATATTAACATTAACATATAATTTATTTTATATTAAGATTATAAGAAAGTGCATATTAAACTAATAAACAAAGGTGTGGGTAAATAAATGTTAGCGAATGGACTTCACCGTTCATGGTAACGTTGGATGTTACCCAGCATGCTTTGCAACTGTAGTTAAATCAGCTCGAGCCCAGAGTTTGAACTGGCTGAGATTGTGAAATTGAGTGAAATGATTTTGGGTGTATTAGTCACTCACATTTCACTGTAATATCGCATGTTGCCGTTATTGAGCTGTTCTAGAATTATAGTGTCATATGGGAACATTCAATATTGAACAAATGTTGTATTATGAGTTTAAACACGTGAGTGAGATTGGAGTCGCAGCGATTTTAAGGTAATATTTTATATAAGGCTGATAATAGCATGTAAATTGGCAATCATCCGCAGTATGTTCTGCTCATGCATATTCAAATGAACTGGTATTTTCTAGCCAATTATCTGCGCCTTCATCTGTTCTGCAGGCATTTGATAAATGCAAATGAGGTATTCTCAAACATCAAAGCTGACATTCCTCAAGCGAAATCAGACCGTTTTGGCGAGTTGAAACAACTCAGAAAAGATTCTTACCAGCACCTTCTAGCGATTGAATCGGAATCGATTGAACAAATTGTTTCGCAAAACCAGAACCAATGGAAGCCCGTTCCCGCCACTGTTGAGAAAAAAAAATTCTGTAAGTCATAATAATGAGAAACTTTCTCATAATAATGACTTAGTATCTCATAATAATGACTTAGTATCTCATGATAATGACTTAATATCTCATAATAATGACTTAGTATCTCATAATAATGACTTAGTATCTCATGATAATGACTTAATATCTCATAATAATGACTTAGTATCTCATAATAATGACTTAACATCTCATAATAATGACTTAACATCTCATAATAATGACTTAACATCTCATAATAATGACTTAGTATCTCATAATAATGACTTAGTATCTCATAATAATGACTTAGTATCTCATAATAATGACTTAACATCTCATAATAATGACTTAATATCTCATAATAATGACTTAGTATCTCATAATAATGACTTAATATCTCATAATAATGACTTAACATCTCATAATAATGACTTAGTATCTCATAATAATGACTTAGTATCTCATAATAATGACTTAGTATCTCATAATAATGACTTAATATCTCATAATAATGACTTAACATCTCATAATAATGACTTAGTATCTCATAATAATGACTTAGTATCTCATAATAATGACTTAGTATCTCATAATAATGACTTAGTATCTCATAATAATGACTTAACATCTCATAATAATGACTTAGTATCTCATAATAATGACTTAGTATCTCATAATAATGACTTAGTATCTCATAATAATGACTTAATATCTCATAATAATGACTTAACATCTCATAATAATGACTTAGTATCTCATAATAATGACTTAGTATCTCATAATAATGACTTAGTATCTCATAATAATGACTTAGTATCTCATAATAATGACTTAACATCTCATAATAATGACTTAATATCTCATAATAATGACTTAGTATCTCATAATAATGACTTAACATCTCATAATAATGACTTAGTATCTCATAATAATGACTTAGTATCTCATAATAATGACTTAACATCTCATAATAATGACTTAATATCTCATAATAATGACTTAGTATCTCATAATAATGACTTAATATCTCATAATAATGACTTAACATCTCATAATAATGACTTAGTATCTCATAATAATGACTTAGTATCTCATAATAATGACTTAGTATCTCATAATAATGACTTAATATCTCATAATAATGACTTAATATCTCATAATAATGACTTAATATCTCATAATAATGACTTAACATCTCATAATAATGACTTAGTATCTCATAATAATGACTTAGTATCTCATAATAATGACTTAGTATCTCATAATAATGACTTAGTATCTCATAATAATGACTTAATATCTCATAATAATGACTTAACATCTCATAATAATGACTTAACATCTCATAATAATGACTTAGTATCTCATAATAATGACTTAGTATCTCATAATAATGACTTAGTATCTCATAATAATGACTTAGTATCTCATAATGACTTAATATCTCATAATAATGACTTAGTATCTCATAATAATGACTTAGTATCTCATAATAATGACTTAACATCTCATAATAATGACTTAACATCTCATAATAATGACTTAACATCTCATAATAATGACTTAGTATCTCATAATAATGACTTAGTATCTCATAATAATGACTTAGTATCTCATAATAATGACTTAGTATCTCATAATAATGACTTAATATCTCATAATGACTTAACATCTCATAATAATGACTTAACATCTCATAATAATGACTTAGTATCTCATAATAATGACTTAGTATCTCATAATAATGACTTAGTATCTCATAATGACTTAATATCTCATAATAATGACTTAGTATCTCATAATAATGACTTAACATCTCATAATAATGACTTAACATCTCATAATAATGACTTAACATCTCATAATAATGACTTAGTATCTCATAATAATGACTTAGTATCTCATAATAATGACTTAGTATCTCATAATAATGACTTAGAATCTAATAATAATGACTTAGTATCTCGTAATAATGACTTAACATCTCATAATAATGACTTAATATCTCATAATAATGACTTAGTATCTCATAATAATGACTTAGTATCTCATAATAATGACTTAACATCTCATAATAATGACTTAGTATCTTATACTTAATCAAAAAACAACCTTTTTATTTTTTATTAAGTTAAAGATACTAAGTCATTATTATGAGAAAGTTTCTCATTTTTATGACTTACGGAATTTTTTTTTTCTCAACAGTGGCGGGAACGGGCTTCCATAAGAACCGGATCAAACATTGCTCCTTTCACAAGGCAAATGTTTTCTTGAAAGTGTAACGAATTAAGGGTAATCGACAACTCATCACTCAACATTAGTTTGTGTTTTGAAGAGACCAGTAAATATCACTCTTAACGTTTAGTGGCAAAGCACTTTTCTGCTGAAGTCATGTGACTTGACACACCCTCTCAAGTACTGATCCGAAACAAAAGTCTCTACGTCAACCCTGACTTTATTCTGAAAATATTATTGCAATTCTCAGTAAATAAACACTTTATTTTACAAACTCCAAAGTAGACAGAAAACGAGCATCCACAACCGAAATAAAAAAGACCGGAGCGGACGCTTCATGTAGTACGAATACAAACACAAGAGCAGCGAGAAATATTCTCATCACAAACTCCTCGAGTCCCGACATCGGTTTGCGCGCGGCAGGTTTCAGCGCACGCCGCTGCCCGGCAGCACCTGCTGTTTGCGGACTTTGCTGAAGAGCTCCAGGTACTGGCTCATGGTGTCCATGCAGTCCACCGGCGCGCTCAGACCCTCGGCTTTGCTGGTGAACACCGTCGGCAGCTCCGGAGTGTTCGAGCCCAGAAAACTCTGCATGAACTCCTTCATGAGGTTCCAGCAGTCTCCAGGGACCACGCACGCGCAGTACTCCACCTGCAGACAGACGCCGGCATTACTACTGACACCGTCACGCACTTCTGAACTATTCCTAGTGCTGGATTCATCTGAAAAGACAAAGGGTCTCATTCACGTCTCTGGTCATGAATTTCGGTGTAAAGTCAATTCATCTGGAGTATTTGGAGCCTGACTGTTTGAAAGTAATTGGTTCAATTTATTCAGAGTTTCAAAAAAAAAAACATGCACTTATTTTAACTGTTACTTATTTTTTTGATGTAAGTTGGTTCTGAAAAAAAAAAAAATTCTGAATCATGTGAAAAGTGATTTTAGCGTATGTTTGTTTTTTTGTGAAGTGTTCGCAATTAGTAAATTAAAGTGATTTTTGAATTTGTTTTCAGTTGTTTCTTCATTTTTGTAAATTTAGAATAAATGTCGGTACGAGAGTTAATCGATGGATCATGATTTGTTCAAACGTGGATTTCACGCTAAAATCCGTGCGTCCGACGCTTGGAGAATAAAAGTGATTTTCGCATTTGTTTGCTACACTTTCTCATTCATTTACAATACGTGTTAGTTATTGATTTGCTTGAGAAAAAGTTAGCATGCAGATTTCACATAAAAATTCACACGCACACTTAGTAAATTAATTTTTACATTTTAGTTGTTCCTACATTTTTTTTTTTAAATTTAGAATCAATGTTAGTACAACATTTATTTATGAATAATTTTTCGTAAAAAGTTAACAGATTTCACGTACAAATGTGCGCGCGCACACTAAGAAAATGTGATTTATTTTTGAGTTCATTTAGTTTTTAGGTGTTAAATGTTGGTACGAAAGTCAAGCAAGATTTTTTTTTTTTGCATT